>WHVC01000010.1:600000-1019342 GCA_015178925.1 Russula emetica | reverse complement strand
TATTTTCTTCCCTCCAAACAAACGTTCGGACACAGTGCTTGACGCGCACTTCCGCGGCGCGGGTCTTCCGCAAGTCGCGGACTGGTGGACGCGCAAGCAGAATATGCGCATCAAGGAAGACATTACCAAGGCCATCAAGGGCCATAGAACGTGATGACCAACCTTCCGACGTGCGTCCAATTTCATGTTTCCCTTTTTTTTTTCTTTCTTCTTCTTTCGCTCTCGGGTTACTGAAGATGCAGGGAAAACAGGTCGTCGCTGCTGTGCACGCCGTTATTGAGGAGCGTCCCCTCCCTGAGGCCGAACTTGTCGCGAGCCTCTGGCAGGGCCTTATGGCTCAGGTGGATTGGAGCGCACGCCCGGATCAAATCGAGGGTCTTGCCCTGCGCGAAGTCTCGGTGCGTTGCCCTACCCCAACTTGCTTATCGTATCAATCAGCATCTTTAATTGTTGACCATTTGTACATTACGTAGCGTTTCGCGCCTATCATCGAGCCTTTCTGTCCGGGCCCCAAGACGGAGGTCGCGCTCATCAACACCGTGCAGACGTACTGCTATGAGGACACGAGGATCATGAAGGCATTCCCGCAGATCTGAAGGTTCGTTGCCAGCTCATAGATGGCAGGTCCGATGTCAGATCTCAGAACCGATGTCGTCATGCTTTGCAGGTCTTGTATAACAAGGACTGTGTGTCTGATCAGGCAATCATCTACTGGCATCAGAAGGGCTCGAAGCCGCAAGGTCGCCAGCACTTCCTTAAGGCTAACCGAGGCCTTGTGAAGGGTACTGTAATATTGGATCGCATCTCCTTTCCTCCTTCTGACGCCCCGACTAGTTTTTGCAGGAAGCAGGAAGACAGCGAGGAAGAGTAAAAACCAGAATAGCAGTGGTGTATTTTACGTCTGGTATCGCTGTGTATTTACCATACAGTTCGGGGGCTCGGACATTCGGACATATTATACGTGACGCGGCAGGATGGTCGTCCTTTGCCCTCGCATTTGTATTCCCTCCACCCAATCGATGAAGCAGGATTTCAAAGAATAAAAATAAGAATAAAAATAAGAAAGTTGGCATACGTAGTGAGATCGCCGGATGTACCACGTGGCACGTGTGCATACCAACATGGGACATCCCTGTCACATCCATCGAGTCATCCTACTCTACATCACTAAATTTCCCATCACGTGCAACCGCGGAGCCGAGGAAGATGAACTCGATCTTCGCCGTCCCCACGCCGTTTCTACAAAACGTCAGTCACTCAGTCACAGCATCTTGATACACATACAGACTCCTGAGTCAAAAAAGAAATTTTTAATTTTCCGGATCAAAGATAGAGGAACCAACCAAACGAAACACAAAACAATCTTTTTTAGGGGCTTATGATAACCTATTGGAACGGGGAAACGCGTGTAACAACAGAAATGCAACAACCCACGAGGGGTTTCTTCTTGGGAAGTACAAGGCGTATCTTTTTTTCTGAAAAGAGGGATAAGGTAATCGAGGGAGGGAGAGAGACAGAGACAGAGAGACAGAGAGACAGACACAGTCACACAGAACTACCGAGACCGGTTGCACGGCAACTGCCCAAACGGGCTGTGCAGTCTCCCCGCGCCACGGGTTGTGACAAGACAGCTGTCCCGGTGCGAGTCATCGCGATCACAGACACAAAGAGAGAGACAAAAAAAAAATTCAAAAGGGATACAGTATCACAATCACGAGACAAGAAGAAGAAAAAAAAAAATCGCCATATTTCCTTTCCTTTCCTTTTCCTATTCACCATGCCTCAGGCATAGGGGGAAATTCGCCTGGCCACCCAGTTCCACGGCTCAGATTCATAAAGATCCCATCAGAGCCGTTCACGGGCAATCCGAGGTCCGTCAAGCTCTGTTCTTGTAGCCACACGGGGATATCTGCCGGGTGCAGAGGAGGTGGCACGGGAGCACCTTGCGGGAAATGTAGTCCGAGTTCCTCCATCGTGATCGGAGGCGGTTGCTGAGGAGCCGTCATTTGTCCGTGTGGATCTGCGAAGGGTTGGCCTTGCGGTTGACCACCGAGCACCATCGCGTCGCCAGGACCTCCTGGATGCGTGAGGCCCATCTTGCGTCGGAGGTTGGCAAGCATGACTCGCAATGTCAACGAATATCTGTCAGGTCATTAATAATGAAGTAAAGTGAAAAATAGGAAGCAAAGACGTACCGTTCTGCGGCCACTTCAGAGAGTAACTGCGCGAGTTGCTCGACCTGGTTGGTAATACCGGGGAGATCGAGCTCGGTGGGGAAGAGACTTGCCATCTTCAGTAAGAACAACCCTGAGAATGCGGCAGTGACGAGGCTGTCGTGCACGGCGTAGCGGAGAGATGCGCGGTAGTCTTGAGAGCCGAGGAAGATGGCAATACAGTTTGAGGCGGCATCCTTTGCTTGAAACGCGAGTTCGCGTTGCTCAAACGGCATCTTGTCCCATGAAACGCCACGAAGAGCGACGCAGACGAGCCACAATTTAGCGTAATGTAGCTCGCCGGCGAGGATCTTGACAAGTAGATTATCTTCATCCATTGTTTGTCCTGTGGAAAGATGTATCAACGAGAAAAACAAGGAAATGATTGAGACGAACGGTGTAGTTCGTCGCAGTCGCGCCACCATTTGTCGAGCGCCTCGCTCGCACGACGAATGAAGGCCAACGTATTGTGATTAACTTGTCCGTTCATAGATGCTAAAGTCTCATAAATTTGGGCTTGGGAAACAGTTAACGACCCGGCTCAAGACTTGAAAAGACTGATCTTACTCTTCTGAGTGACAAGTTCGACAAGAGAGACGAGTCGAACATCCGTGTCAGAAACCATTTTGTGGCGAAGTAGCACGCGGCAATGCCGTATCGAGCTCTCGTCCCTCAAAACTATTGGCCTACCAGTTCCCAAACTCATTCTGCATAGTGGAGGACCATGAGTACGTGTACTAGACGAGGGAAGACCGAAACTCACTGATGATCAAACCAGTAAAGGCACAACCAAATACGCGAAGAGACGACAAGGTCGCGCTGCTGTTCCTCGCTGAGTGTCTTTCCACCACTATCTGCAAGTTTTTCCAGAGCGCGATGCAAGCCCAAATCAAGAGCCATGCGGAATGCGTGACCACTTGGCAGCCAGCCATTTGTGCTCCATGCGGCCAGGAGTAACATCCCTTTAAAGATACCCATTAACATCTCTCACTAAGCTCACGATAGAAAGCTTACCTTGTACGGCCTCCTTGCGTACGACTGGGCCGAAAAGTGAAGAACGAGCGATGCCTTGAGCTTCTTCCAGCGCCTTGTAGAATGACGGAGCCGGGGGGTTATTGCCACTTTTGATTTTGCCAGCGACAGCGAGGATGGCATCAAACGTCCAGGGAGAGCGCTCCTTCAACTCATCATACGAGTCGTATGAAACATCAAAAATCGGAATGAAGAGGTGACAACCTGAGAAGAAACTACAAGGCATTAAGACGCGGGCTGAGGGGTCAGAAGCATTTAACATACATATGGAACAGCTCCTTGGCCTCGTCATTCGAAACGAGTCCCTACAACACGAAGCTGTGTTAACCCATAATAATAGATAAATCCTGAACAACTCGCCTTTTCTACTACGTGAGGAAACGCATAGCGGGGAACAGGTTCAGTTCTCTTTCGCTTCTTGACCCTGTGGTGCAGTCAGAATTTGTTCGCAACTAACTGGTATATCGCACGAACCGGGATGCAGAGAACGAGGGAGCAGCCGCCGCTTCCGCTGCTGCATTCGCAAGCCCTTGCAATGCTTCGATAGGGGCGTTGAGGGACGATCGGGGAATTGTTTCCTCAGATTCGTCCTCAGACGAGGCAGCCGTACTGGAGACGATCCCATAGGTACCATACTTGTGGGGCTAAGGTATATGTGAGTGTGAGATAAAGTGATAAGCGTTGACCAACCGGTGCGGCGAAGCCTGGCAGAGGAGGGAAAGTGCGCTGCGGAGGGGGGCGCTGGTCCTGCATGAGGGCCGGATCATATTGAGGGTCGAGACCGGTGCGAGTTCCGGACACATTTGTGACATATCCAGGACCTTCACGGATCGTCTGCGGATAGATGGGAGGCCCAGGAGGCATGACACCAGGAGCGCCGGGTTGAGTGACGGCAGCAAGAATGCGGTCGAGCGATGTTTGAAGGCCAATCATTTGGCTTTGCATGACCTTGTAAAGGGCGTAAGAGAGGAGGAGGGGAAGAAGAGAAGGATAGAACTTACTACATACTGGCCTTCGAGGCGGGATAGACGTCTATGAGACAGGAAGAAAAAAGTGTGAGAAAAGGAAGGCAGAAGAGAGGGGAACGTGTGCGCACTCGACACTGGCCGTGGAGAGCAGCTGGCCGTTCTTCTTCTCTGGTTTCTCGAATACGCAAGGCTGGCCGCTCAGTTGACAGCGACGACAAGGAGCCTATTTTATTGATTTCCGGGCCGGCGGTAGAGACGGGCCACTCGATACGGTGAGCGGGACGGGGGGACGGCACGGGGCGGATAATCAACTGACCTCTCCTTCACACCTGTTCTTGCCTTTGCGACAGGCGGTGCAGGCACGGGCACCGCGCTTCGGGATGTGACCGGGAGTCGCACTAGAGGCTGATGGTGAGTCGTCCATTGGCGGTTGTGGGAATGGTTGATTTGCTGCGGCTCTGCGTCGTTTGGAAGGGATAACTGGACTAGGAATTGTAGAGTTGGTGGAGGACAATGACATGGAACGAAGACGAGAAGTACCCTAGGGGGTGGGACAACGAAAGTCTCTACCCCTCACTGCTTCACTGGAAAGCGGACTGGTCGGGACGTTAAGGCCAATCACCCTCTTACAACAAACGAAACCCCCCCCGGTCCGGTCGGTTATCGCCGCCGTGGCCCGGTTATTCCCACGCCTCTTCCACGTGGAATCCGACACTGACACACATCGAGAGTTGTCCCTGCAAATTCACAATCCGAACTGGCCTTATTCTGTAACTTTTTTCCCAGTGCAAGATGACTGGACTGCGAGTCTTATTTGGCCATTGCGTTGTATTGGATGTCATGGATTGGCTTCTGGAAATTTGGATCCCAATTCCTGTCTTGATGGCTTGGAGTTGCAATAGTGGCTGTTCCTCTGGCTGCCTTTGCCGATTCTACTTTGGATAGTATAGTGGACTTGATTCATATCATTGTCTGCAGCCAAGTTCATTCTGGCTGTTTGTTAGTGGGGTACACCGCCCTTCCTTATGGCACCTTTCCTCGGTTTCGCATGCCCGTAGCAGCCTGCGCTCCTGCACTTGTGTCCGCATCTGCCACCACGGGAGCGTCCCTGCAGACCTATGTTCCACATCCCTATTAACACTTAGAAAGACCTTCGACTTCCAAATGGGCGGGACACTCGCAATTTTTTGTCACGTATCGACGAAATAGGACAGCTTACAACCGACACCTCAGTCTTCATTCCCCAGCAGTGGGACCCTTACAGACTTCCATTCGGCGTGCATCTCCCTCTCAAAACACCCCTGGCTCCTCATTATCAGCGAATTATCTCCTCTGCTCTACAACATTGAGTCGTGAAATACCGACTCATCTTCTTCCTTGACGTCCTTGTCTGGGTCAATCGTGGCAGTTTTAGACAAAGCCACCTTTTTATTTTCCGTCAAACCGAGACTCTCCGTTTATCATTGCTACTTGCCTGATGACACCATCGACTCGGATGTATTTTGTGAAACACTGTACTACAGCGTACGCGTTCCATGGTTTACCTTGCCCTTGACAATTTCTGTGTCATCGTGGTATTCCGATGAGAAACGCTATATTGTTCTTCCAGTCGGCGGAGGCATGAATGTCACGGTTTGGAAACAAAGCAATAATAAGGCATTGGGTCGCCATCAGCTTCCCAAGTCCACTTCTCGAAAAACGTGTAGCAAGCTCTTCCCAGAAAGAAGCCCAGCAGTCAAGCAAGTCAAGAGAAATGAATGGCATCACACTTCAATTTCTCATCAATGTCCTGATCATGCCCCGTCCCTGGTCACGTGAGGATTATGCCTGGCAGGCACGAGCATGGTCGGACGCGTGGGCAATCGCTCGCCGTTGGGTACAGATATGTTGCAAGTTGAGGCTATGTCTGTGAATGGTGTTTGAGAGATCCGGGGGACTGCTGCCACTGGTAGTGGAGTCACCATACGGATCATACCGAACCGTGACGCGTGACCTGTCGAACTGCAGTGGGCCAGAGGGTGTGATTAATTCACACATTAGAGAGACCATGAGCGTGCCTTCAGTTCTCTACCTTACCACCGTCTAAGAGCATGTCCTCCTCTCGGAAGAAGAAGCACTCTCATTCTAACTCGGGCCCTGCCAATGAACTCGCTTCACAATCTCAGGCTACTAGCCAAGAGCTACAGTTTCCTACCAAATCGCAATCGCAATCGCAATCACCTCAGCAAACACAACAGTCGCAGCCTCCATGGTCTGCACATACTCCCCCATCTGGGCGGTGGCCATCACCATTTCCTCGACGTTTTCATGCGCTTTCCACGATTGCCACTGCCGCCGGTGAATTGTTCCTCTTTGGAGGCAAAATACACGACGGTATACACAATGATCTATATGTGATCTCAACACGGGATTTCTCCACAACTCTCTTGCAGACCAGCGGAAATGTTCCCAACCCACGTTACGGACATTGTGCCGTGCTCACCAGCACTATCCTTTTGATTTGGGGCGGGTTTACGAATTTCAGTGACCAGGTTATGCAAAATCAGGCTCACGATGATTCATTATATCTTCTCAACCTTGGCACGTCAGGTCTTTTGTTGTCAAGACCCGCTCCAGCTGATCAGAACTTCTTCCATTACAGTATCGCGAGAATGGACCCGCCTCGTAATCGATGGTCCCGGGCCCGGCGGTCGTTACTACCATACCATGACGTTGGTCGGTTCCAAGCTCTTCGTCTTCGGTGGCCGGACCGCCAAGAGGCGTTTTAATGATATCTGGGCATTGGATCTGAATTCTTGTACGTTTGCCCTTCTCCTCCCTGAGCCATTTTGACCAGATTTCTCAACAGTAAATTCGAATCCTTTCTGGGAGTCATATGAACCCGCAATCGGAAACGAGAAGCCCCTTCCGAGGGCCGCTCATGTTTCAGTAACCACCGGCGACCGTATCATCGTGTTCGTACCCTCTTACCCTCGCCTTTCCTCATTATAATGTTTTGTAGATTTGGTGGTCGTGGCGGCGCACATGACTTCAACGACACTTGGTCGTTTAACATTTCAACACGAAAATGGACTGAACTACAATGTACTGGGTCCATTCCATCCCCCCGTGCAAATCATGCTGCTGTCCTCATCGATGATGTCATGTATGTATATGGTGGGCGTAGCGTTGGTAGAACCAACCTAGGTGATCTGACTGCCTTGAACTTGTCAAGTAAGTAATCTGGCATGTTCAACTTCATACGCTCGTTCACATACAATATCCAGCTCACCGATGGATCGCGTTTCAAGACATAGGTTCAAGTCCAAGCGGAAGGTCCCGTCACGCCATGGCTTGTGACGGGACACGTGTCTTTGTGCTTGGAGGGGAATTATCACCAGGCGCACAGGCGGATGATACTAAGCTCATTCACGTTCTTGACACAAGTATGTACTTTCTTTTTGTCATTTCATTTGGACAGACCCCGAGTTTGAAACACAGAGCACCTCGATTACCCGGATCCCGACTCCGACGCTGTCAATTCTAATGAGAAGACCACCCAACTCGTGCGGAAGTCGTCAGCGAGTCCCCCGACCCGAGGACAACCACATCAGCCGTCATCTTCTTCGTCGGATGCCCATGCAGCACATGGTTCTTCTCCTTTCCAAAAAGCTACCCCCGGAGAATTGGACCGCCCCGCCTCTCTGCAGATTACTCGCGATAGAACCCCTGGTCCGAATGACATCCCATCGCTACTCCCGGGTATGAATGATAAACCAAGACGTGTCTCTGAGGAAGACGACGATAGCGAAGGTTCTACGGAGCACCATGCGAAGCTCGTGGCGCCTGATACTTCTGAGAAAGAAGTCGCACGGTTGGAGCACGAGCGTATTGCTGATCTTGAGCGGCAGCTGTCGGAAACGCTTGCTGCGCAAACCGAGCGGGACCGGCGCATTGCACAGCTAACTGACCACCTCGTGCAAAACAGTGCTCTACTCGAACGGGCGGAGACGAACGCGGAGGAAGCAAAGAAGCATGCAGGACTGGAGCTACGTGAAGTGCAAGCGAAGCTCGGCGAGTTGATGCTGTCTCGCGACGAACACTTGCGTACGCTCGAGCAGGCTCAAGGCGCTCTGCATGCGCAGAAAGCAACGTCCCGCGCCGCCGACGCCGACGAGCGGAGTCAACCTGCATGCGAGCATGAAACGGAGCTTGCAGAAGTGCGTGCTGAGCTGGAGGGGAAGAAGTCCGAATTGGCGGCAGTCCGTTTACGACTCACGGACGCAGAGGATGGCTGGGCCAAGAGCAAGGTAGAGGCAGACACATTGCGTGCCGGGACTCAGGCTGCGGCAGGCCTCGTCAATATGGATGTGGACCGAGTTATGAGGAAGCTTTTGGAACGTGTGCGAGCTGTGGAGGCCGAAATGGGGTCACTGCGAGGGAACGAGAAAAGCATGATAGAAGCGATGGAATGTCGCAACGAGGAGTGAAGTGGGTGTTTCAATTGGACTGTGACCCTACTCATTCGCTATCTAATCATCTCTTGGGCTTCTTCCAGCGCCTTGTAGAATGACGGAGCCGGGGTTATTGCCGCTTTTGATTTCGCCGGCAACAGCGAGGATGGCATCGAACGTCCAGGGAGAGCGCTCCTTCAACTCATCACAACTCGCCTTTTCTACTACGTGAGGAAACGCATAGCGGGGAACTGGTTCAGTTCTCTTTCGTTTCTTGACCCTGTGGTGCAGTTAGGATTTGTTCGCAACTAACTGTTATATCGCACGAACCGGAATGCGGAGAACGAGGGAGCAGCCGCCGCTTCCGCTGCTGCATTCGCAAGCCCTCGCAATGCTTCGATAGGGGCGTTGAAGGACGATCAGGGAAGAGTTCTTCAGATTCGTCGTCTTCAGACGAGGCAGCGGTACTTGAGACGATCCCATGGGTACCATACTTGTGGGGCTTGAGATAAAGTGATAAGCGTTGACCAATCAGTGGGGCGAAGCTAAGCCTGGCAGAGGAGGAAAGTGCGCTGCGGAGGGCATAGGGCCGGATCATATTGAGGGTCGATACCCGTGTGAGTTCCGGCATGGTTGCCAGTGGACGCTTGGGCAATCGGTCGTCGATGGGTACCAGTGAATGGCTTGTTTGACAGATCAGAGTGACTGCCACTGACAGTGGAGTCACCATGATACCGAAAGTGTCGAATTACAGTGGGCTAGAGAGCTCAGGATATGATTAATTTACAAATTAGAGACACCACGAGCGCGCCTTCAGTACTTCAGTAGCAGTCCTTTACCTTTACCACCGTCTAATCCGATTAGACAAGAACATGTCCTCTCGGAAGAAGCACTCTCCTTCCGACTCGGCCCCTGCCAATACACTCGTTTCACAATCTCAGGCTAACCAACAGCAGCAGTTTGCTATCAAATCGCAATCGCAATCCCAGCAAAAACAACAGTCGCAGCCTGTCTGCCGATGGTCTGCACATGCTTCCCCATTCGGACAGTCGCCATCACCATGTCTTCGACATGGTCATACACTTTCCACGAGTGCCACCGCCGCCGGCGAATTGTTCCTCTTTGGAGGTTTGGATCACAGTTCCAGGTCTCCAAGCAATGATCTATATGTGATCTCAACGCGGGATTTCTCAACAACTCTCTTAACAGACCAGCGGAGACGCTCCCGACCCACGTTACGGACATTGTGTCGTGCTCACCAGCACCACAGTATCCTTTTGATTTGGGGCGGGGTAACGAATTTCAGGGACCAGATTAGTATGCAAAATCTAGGCCCTTGACGATTCATTATATCTTCTCAACCTTGGCACGTCGGATCTTCCGATCTTTTGTTGTCAAGACCCGCTCCAGCTTATCAGAACTTCTTCCCTCCCAGTATCGCGAGAGTGGACCCGCATCATGGTCGATGGCCCCGGGCCCGGCGGTCGTCACTAACTTACCATACCATGACGTTTGTCGGTTCCAAGCTCTTCGTCTTCGGTGGCCGAACCGTCAGGAGGCGTTTAAATGATATTTGAGCATTGGATTTGAATTGTTGTACGTTTGCGCCTCGCTTCCCTGAGCCATTTTGACCAGGTTCTTCAACAGTAAAATCAAATCCTTTTTGGGAGTCATATGAACCCGCACCCGGAAACGAGAAGCCCCTTCCGAGGGCCTGTCATGTTTCAGTAACCACCGGCGACCGTATCATCATGTTCGTATCCCTCTTACCCTCGCCTTCACTCATTATAACGTAATGGACTGAGCTACAATGCACTGGGTCCATTCCATCTCCCCGTGCAACTCATGATACTGTCCTCATCGATGACGTTATGTATGTCTTTGGTGGGCTTGCCCTCGATGGAAATAAATCAGGTGATCTGACTGCCTTCAAACTGTCAAGTAAGTGATTTGGTTGTTGGTCCTCATGCGCTCGTTCACACACAATATCCAGCTCGGCGATGGACCGCGTTTCAAGACACAGGACCAAGTCCATGCGGAAGGTGGGCTCATGCGATGGCTTCTGATGGGAGACGAGTCTTTGTGCTTGGAGGGAAATTATCACCCGGCACACAGGTTGATGAAACTAAGCTTATTCACGTCCTTGACATGAGTATGTACTTTCTTATTGTCGTTTCATTTGGACAGCCCCCAAGTTTGAAAACACAGAGCACCTCGATTACCCGGAACCCGACTCCGACGTTGTCAATCCTAGTGAGAAGACCACCCAACTCGTGCGGAAGTCATCAGCGAGTCCCCCGATCCGAGGACGACCACATCAGCCGTCATCTTCTTCGTCGGATATCCATGCAGCACATGGTGCTTCTCCTTTTCGAAAAGCGCCCCCTGAAGAACTGGACCACCCCACCTCCCAGCAGATTGCTCGCGAGCAAAACCCCAGTCTGAATGGTCTGCCATCACGACCCACAGGTGCGAGTGGTAAGCCAAGTCGCGTCCCGGAGGAAGACGATGATGGGAAAGGTTCAACAGAGCATCAGGGAAAGCTCGTGGCGCCTGATGCTCCTTCTAGGAAAGAAATTGCACGGTTGGAGCATGGGCGTCTCATTGAGCTTGAGCGACAGCTGTCGGAAACGCTTTTTGCTAAAACTGATCTGGGTCAGCGTATTGCACAGCTAACTGACGAGCTCACACTGAAGAGTGCTCTACTTGAACAGGCTGAGGCAAATGCAGCGGAAGAAAAGAAGCGTGCAGGATTGGAGATACGCGAACTGCAAGCTAAGCTTGACGGATCACTACTGTCTCGTGATCACGCACTCGAACAGGCTCTGCAGAAAGCATCCTGCGCCGCTGAAGCCAATGAGCAGAGCCAACGAGAACTCACAGAGATGCGTGCCGAGCTCGAGGCGAGCAAGTCCGAATCGGCCACCTTCCGTTTGCGACTCGCGGGACACGGAGAATGGTTGTGCCAACAGCAAAGCAGATGCAGACACCAATCGTACCCAGACTGCGACAGGTCTTGTCAATACGGATGAGGACCGAGTCGTACATAGGCTTATGGAACGCGTGCAAACTATGGAAGCCGAAATGGCATCATTGCGACGGAACGAGAAAAGCTTTGAAATGATGGAGTGTCGCAATGAGGGATAAGGTTGGTGTTTTAATTGGGACTGACCTATTTGGTATCCAAATTTCCCCCTCAAAAGAATGGGCTGCTTTTCTGACTTGGCGTTGTAGCTTGGATAGTGGATGCGAGAATGGACAAGTCGTCCAAGATAAAATATGGGGGAGATAAGATGAATAAAGAGAGAGCGAGCGAGGCTGACAGAGGGCGTTGCGGACAGCGATTCCGTGAACGCGAGCGTTCAGCGAGGAGAACGAGACGACGTTGACAGGCGTTGCGGACAGTGGTTCTGCGAATGCGAGTGCGAGTGCCGAGCGAGACGAAACGAAAGAGAGAGAAAAGAGAAAAAGGAACACACTAGATTCTCATCTGATGATGATGATGATCTCCTCACTGGGCGACGTGGGCGTCGAGCGCCGAGCTTATGTCAATGCGATGGATTTACGAATTGGAGACATGAGTATTGAGTACGCCTTCGGGCCTCGGCTCTTTACCTTACCACCCTCTAGTCCAAGATCATGTCCCTCCCCTCTTCTCGGAAGAAGAAGCACTCCAAGGCCCCTGCCAGTGGACTCGCCTCATCTCAGGTTGCTCAGCAGGTACAGTTTCCCACCAACTCGCGATCGCAATCACACTTACGATCACGTCAGGAAAGACAACAGTCGCAGCCTGTCGGCCCATGGTCTGCACATGTTCCCCCATTCGGACAGTCGCCATCACCATTTCCTCGATATGATTATGCACTTTCCACGAGTACCACCGCCGCCGGCGAATTGTTCCTCTTTGGAGGTTATGTACAAAGTTCCTGGTCTCTAAGCAGTGATCTATATGTGATCTCAACACGGGATTTCTCCACAACTCTCTTGAAGACCAGCGGAGACGTTCCCAGCCCACGTTACGGACATAGTGCCGTGCTCAGCAGCACTATCCTTTTGATTTGGGGCGGGGTAAACAGTTTCAAAGACCAGATTATGCAAAATCAGGCCCTTGACGATTCATTATATCTGCTCAACCTCGGCATGTCGGATCTTTTGATGTCAAGAGCCGCTCCAGCTGATCAGAACTTCTCCCATTCCAGTATCACGAGAGTGGACCTGCATCCTGGTCAATGGGCCCGGGCCCGGCGGTCGTTACTACCATACTATGACGTTGGTTGGTTCCAAGCTCTTCGTCTTCGGTGGCCGGACCGCCAAGGGGCGTTTAAATGATATCTGGGCATTAGATCTGGATTGTTGTACGTGTGCCCCTCGCTTCCCTGAGCCATTTTGGCTAGACTTTTCAACAGTAAATTCGAAACCTTTTTGGGAGTCATATGAACCCGCACCCGGAAACGAGGAGCCCCTTCCGAGGAACGTTCATGTTTCAGTAACCACCGGGGACCGTATCATCATGTTCGTATCCCTCTTACCCTCGCCTTCTACCCTCATTTTAATCTTTTGTAGATTTGGTGGTTATGACGGCCAACATGTCTTTAACGACACTTGGTCATTTAACATTTCGACACGAAAATGGACTGAGCTACAGTGCACTGGGTCCATTCCATCCCCTCGTGGAGGTCATGCTGCTGTCCTCATCGATGATGTTATGTATGTCTTTGGTGGGCGTGCCATCGATGGAACCAATTTAGGTGGTCTGACTGCCTTCAAACTGTCAAGTAAGTGATTTGGCTATTGGTCCTCATGCGCTCGTTCATACACAATATCCAGCTCAGCGATGGACCGCGTTTCAAGACGTAGGATCAAGTCCAAGCGGAAGGTTCGGTCATGCCATGGCTTGTGACGGGACACGTGTCTTTGTGCTTGGAGGGGAGTTATCACCAGGCGCACAGGTGGAGGTGGATGAAGCTAAGCTTATTCACGTCCTTGACACGAGTATGTACTTCCTTTTTGTCATTTTATTTGGACAGCCTTCAAGTTTGAATCAGAGCTTCTCATTTACCCGAAACTCGACTCTAACACTGTCAAGCATAGTGAGAAGATCACCCAACTTGCGCAGAAGGTATCCGCGGGTCACCCGACCCAGGGTCAACCACAACAACCAACATTCTCTTTGTCGGACTCGGATGTCCACGCAGAACATGGTACTTCTCCTTTTCAAAAAGCTACCCCCGGAGAATTCGACCTCGCCTCTCTGCATATTACTCGCGATCGAACCCCCGGTCCAAATGACCTCCCATCGCTACTCCCTGGTATGAATGATAAACCAGGACGTGTCCCGGAGGAAGACAACGATAGCGAAGGTTCGACGGAGCACCATGCGAAGCTAGTGGCACCTGATACTTCTTCGGAGAAAGGAGTCGCACGATTGGAGCATCAGCGTCTTGCTGATCTTGAGCGGCAGTTTTTGGCAATGCGTGCTGCGCAAACCGAGCGGGACCGGCGCATTGCACAGCTAACTGACCAGCTCGTGCAAAAAGGTGCACTACTTGAAGGGGCCGAGGCGAATGTGGCGGGAGCAAAGAGGCGTGCAGGACTGGAGCAACGTGAACTGCAGGTGAAGCTTGGCGAATTGCTACTGTCTTACAACGAGGCCGAGGCGAATGCGGCGGAAGTAAAGAGGCATGCAAGACTGGAGGTACGTGAACTGCAAGCGAAGCTTGACGAATCTCTGCTGTCTCGCGATCACGCACTCGAGCAGGCCGAGGCAAATGCAGCGGAAGAAAGGAAGCGTGCAGGTCTGGAGGTACGCAAACTGCAAGCGAAGCTTGACGAATCGCTGCGGTCTCGCGATCACGCACTCGAGCAGGCCGAGGCAAATGCAGCGAAAGAAAAGAAGCGTGCAGGACTGGAGCTACGCGAAGTGCAAGCAAAGCTTGACGAATCGCTGCTGTCCCGCGATCATGCACTCGAGCAGGCTCAAAGCGCTCTGCAGAAAGCATCCTGCGCCGCTGAGGCCAGTGAGCAGAGCCAACGAGAACTCACAGAGATGCGTGCCGAGCTCGAGGCGAGCAAGTCCGAATTGGCCGCATTCCGTTTGCGACTCGTGGACACGGAGAATGGCTGTACCAACAGCAAAGCAGATGGAGATACATATCGTACCCAGACTGCGACAGGTCTTGTCAATACGGATGAAGACCGAGTCATGCATAGGCTTATGGAACGCGTGCAAGCTATGGAAGAAATGGCATCACGGCGATGGAACGATAAAAGCTTTGAAATGATGGAGTGCCGCAATGAGGGATGAGGTTGGTGTTCTAATTGGACTGACCTACTTGGTGTCCAATTTTCCCGTCTCAAAGAATGGACAGCTTTTCTGACTGGCGTCCTGCTCCTCTTCCCACAGAACAAACAGTATATCGTTACAGCATATTTCAATGGGACCAACAGTTTTTCCTGCTTCCTGGGCCTTCTTGGTCGAGAATATATGGTTTGGAAGCATGGAAACAGAGCAGCAAAGCTAGCTCCTCAAACACGAGCGAACCGCAATTTGCGACGGACTAGGTCAAAGGGACGCATGACAAAGTACCAGACACGTGTGCGAGGCGCCGGGGACTCGGGCTGTCGAGCCTGCGAAAGCTCTCGTCAGGGGGCTACCGCTACCCCGACCGCCGTCCTTCTGAGTTCCATGAGGAGGCCTTCCAGCACCGCAAGGGATCATATCGATCATAGGCATAAGGGGCCCGGCGCCCGCCATCCGAGGATCCACTTCGAAATGATCTCGCCGTCGTACCCTTTTATACGATCACCCGAGTCGCCTCAATAGTTCATGGCTCCATCGCATTCCAGTCCTTCTGATTCTTTGAGGATTGTCAAGTATGTATGACAAACAGGGTTATTTGGCAGTTTCAAGAGTTTGGATGCGGTCATGACAGCGATATATAGTATCAAAACTATCAATACTGTACTAGATGAAATCCTCTTTTTTCTTTGAAAAAAAATACTCAGTACGGGGTCAGTGGTGGCCCATTATCGACTCAGGTGTACTTGTGCAACATCGTGTTGCAGTGTATTCGATCCACCTGGTTCTCATTTTCCGTCCCCTTTGATGTCACCTGGCAGCTTATCTTCTTCCTTCCCGTCCGAGGCATGAGTTTTTGGAAAGAAGAGTAACAAGACTTTGGCCTATTTTATGTCCGCCTTCAGATTCCTGATTCCACTGCTTGCGAAAGTTGGGTACTAGTACTAGTACTAGGCCCTGCCCCGGAACGAAGCTCAGCGCATAGGATGCAAGTCAAGAGTCAAACGAGTACCAATAGTACTGTACTCTAGTAGTAGCATGATCTTCATGTTTCTCATGGTGCACCCAGGGCTTGGTAACAATTTGGTTGCTTGGGAAATCGGTGAATGATGTGGGTACAGACGTGTTGCGGGCTATGTCAGTAAATGGCTTGTTGGCTTGTTTCAAGACATCTGACGGGCTACTGCGCGTCGAGCGCTGGGCTCCGAGTCTCAAGCTGATGTCGATGCAATTGATTTACAAATTGGAGTCGACATGAGTATGCCTTCGGGCCTCGGCTCTTTACCTTACCACCCTCTAGTCTAAGAGCATGTCCCTCTTCTCTCCTCGGAAGAAGAAGCACTCCGGGGCCCCTTCCACCTCGGCCCCTGCCAGTGGACTCGCCTCATCTCGGGTTACTAGTACTCATCGGCTGCCGCAGTTTCACTCCAACTCGCAATCGCAATCACACTTGCAACCACCTCAGGAAAAACAACAGTCGCAGCCTGTCTGCCCATGGTCTGCACATGCTCCCCCATCCGGACAGTCGTCATCACCATTTCTTCGACAAGCTTATGCACTTTCCACGAGTGCCACCGCCGCCGGAGAATTGTTCCTCTTTGGAGGTTTGGAACACAGCTCCAGGTCTCCAAGCAATGATCTATATGTGTTCTCATCACGGGATTTCTCCACACCTCTCCTGCCCACCAGCGGAGACGTTCCCAATCCACGTTACGGACATCGTGCCGTGCTCATCAGCACCACCCTTTTGATTTGGGGTGGGGTAAGGACGGATTCCAGTGACCAGAATGCACAAAATCAGAGCAGTGATGATTCTTTTTATCTGCTCAACCTTGGTACGTCGGACCTTTTTAATGTCAAGACCCGCTCCAGCTGAAAAGAGTTTCTTGCATTCCAGTATCGCGAGAGTGGACCCGCATCGTGGTCAATGGTCCTGGGCCCGGCGGTCGTTGTAATCATACCATGACGTTGGTCGGTTCCAAGCTCTTCGTCTTCGGTGGCCGGACCGTCAGGAGGCGTTTAAATGATATCTGGGCATTGGATTTGGATTGTCGTACGTTTGCCCCTCGCTTCCCTGGGCCGTTTTGACCAGATTTTTCAACAGTAAAATCCGACCCTTTTTGGGAGTCATGTGAAGCCGCCCCCGGAAACGAGAAGCCCCTTCCGAGGTCCGGTCATGTTTCAGTAACCACTGGCGACCGTATCATCGTGTTCGTATCTCTCTTCCCCTCGCCTTCTCCCCGCATTATAATGTTTTGTAGATTTGGTGGTTATGACGGCCAACATGACTTTAACGACACTTGGTCGTTTAACATTTTGACACGAAAATGGACTGAGCTACAATGCACTGGGTCCATTCCGTCACCCCGTGCAGGTCATGCTGCTGTCCTCGTCGGTGATATTATGTATGTCTTTGGTGGAAATGCCGATGGAATCAACCTAGGTGATCTGACTGCCTTGAACTTGTCAAGTGAGTAATTTAGCATGTTCAACTTCATGCGCTCGTTTACATACAATATCTAGCTCAGCGATGGACCGCGTTTCAAGACATAGGGCCAAGTCCTTGCGGAAGGTCCGGTCATGCGATGGCTTGTGACGGGACACGTGTCTTTGTGCTTGGAGGGCAATTATCACCGGGCGAACAGGTGGATGAAGCTAAGCTTATTCACGTCCTTGACACGAGTATGTACTTCCTTTTTGTCATTTCATTTGGACAGCCTTCAAGTTTGAAACAGACCTCCTCATTTACCCGAAACCCGACCCCAACACTGTCAAGCATAGCGAGAAGACCACCCAACTTGCGCAGACGCTATCCGCGGATCACCCGACCCAGGGTCAAGCACAACACGGGATATTCTCTTCATCAGATGCTGGAGTGGCGCACAGTGCTTTTCCTTCCCAAACAGCTACCTCTGAAGACATGGGCCGCCCCGCCTCACCGCAGATTACTCGTGAGCGAAACCCCAGTTTGAATGGTCTGCCATCGCGGCCCACGGGTGCGAGTGATAGACCATGTCGTGTCCCGGAGGAAGACGATGATGGCGAAGGTTCAACGGAGCATCATGGAAAGCTCGTGCCAGTGGCGCCTGATGCTCCTTCTGGGAAAGAAACTGCACGGTTGGAGGATGGACGTCTCATTGAGCTTGAGCGACAGCTATCGGAAACGCTTGTTGCGAAAACTAAGCTGGCCCGGCGTACTGCACAGCTGACTGACGAGCTCGCACTGAAGAGTTCTCTACTTGAACAGGCGGCGGAAGAAAAGAAGCGTGCGGGACTGGAGCTACGCGAACTGCAAGCGAAGCTTGACGAATCGCTGCTGTCTCGTGATCATGCACTCGAGCAGGCTCAAAGCGCTCTGCAGAAAGCAACGTCCTGCGCCTCCAACGCCGACGAGTGGAGTCAACTTCCATGCGAACATGAAACGGAGGTTGCAGAAGTGCGCGCTGAGCTGGAGGGGAAGAATTCCGAATTGGAGGCAGTCCGTTTACAACTCACGGACGCGGAGGATGGCTGGGCCAAGAGCAAGGCAGAGGCAGACACATTGCGTGCCCAGACTGCGGCAGGTCTCGTCAATACGGATGTGGAACGGGTTATGCATAGGCTTATGGAACGCATGCGAACTATGGAAGCTGAAATGTCATCACTGCGAGGGAACGAGAAAAGCATAGAATCGATGGAGTGTCGCAACGAGGGATAAGGTGAGTGTATGGACTCAGGCTGTGACCTACTTCGTGTACTAGTATCTAACTATCTCCCTCAAAGGGATGGCTTGATTTTGGACCGGCGCCCAGTACTCTTTTTTCCATACTCCCGGACAGCGCGCTCGCGTACTACGGTAGATCGTCACAAAATTTCATTGAGATCGACAGTTTTTCCTTCTTAGGCGGAAATATGAAATTCGTGGCGGTCCTCAAACACCTACCAATCAGTATGTCGCGACTGTACCATCGTCTTCTCGGCAGTCGCGACCGCCCGATTTTTTTTTCAATGGTTCCCATACCTGTTGACGTTGATGCGCTTGCACTGCCTTCTCGAGCTCGTCATAAATGACTGCTGCCTCCTCCCACGGCCCGGCGGTCCGGGGCGGTTACACATGCCGCCAGGGAGAGCAGCTTCACGACTCCGTCGGTCTGACCGGCGGACACTGTTAAACCGATCTCACGTGCTGGGGAAAGGCGCCCGTGTCATGATCACAAGAAATCTCGGGCAAGGAAAAGGTGCGACTACCTATCGTCTCTGGAGGGATATCACACTGACTTGCATGATTCACTGCACATGTCTGGTGAACGCCACCACCGGCACTGTTGAAGACGTCCTTTGGGATAGTTGGTGCTGACCGCTCAGATCTCAGATCTCCCCTTTGCTGTCTTGGTATCTTGCAAGTACTACTGTACAAAGGCCCGACGCTATGGCGAACAGAAGCACAAGAAGGCTTCCCCGAGGGTATACCGATTGTCCCGATCGGCCCATTGAAGACTACCTTCCACAAGTCACAAGGCCTTATGCTGCCCAGAATAAGATCAGAACTTGGCCCAAAAGAGGTTTCGTGCGGCCTCACTTTCGTCGCGCTTTCTCGCGTTACTTCTCTTGAGTGACTTGATGGTCTCCTTTTCATTGAGAAGTTGGGTGGTAAGATCTTGCAGCTCCGATTGCAAGACATCGCCCGTAGATATGAAGGTACTTAATTTGTAAACAACACTGTCTTGCATATTCATTGGGAGACGGCGAATACATACGACCCTTCCCTTAATTTATGGCGTTCTCCCCGCGTTCACGACGCAACACCTCTCACGCCGTCCACACCTTCACACAGTCTGCGCTACTCAGGGCCACTTACACATCCAGCCCGACTCAACCACTTAATGACTCGGTCTCCTTTTGATTGAGACGTTCAGTGGAAAATTCTTGCAGTTGCGATTAGAGGACGTCCGTAGATACCGTGCTACTTGATCTCTGGATAGAACTGTCATCGGCCAAGCGAGCCCCCACAGGCTTTGACTGCGTCCATGTTATATCTGTCGCCACCTAGAGTCCAGAGAGAGGGGAGGGGGAGATCAGAGGAGACAAAGGGCGACGCGTGGCCCTGTGGCCACCTTGCTGTATATTCCCTAAGTCGGGCGCGCAATCGAAGCCAAAGGAAGACATAAATGCGAAGAAGCGAGGGATATAAATCGAGAACAATAGAATTAAACTGCAAATGGTAAAATGAGAGAAGGCTATCCACCTTACACAGATCAAGCGGCGATGGGACTAATGTGCAACTGCACACACACAAGAGGGAGGACGATGGAGATAACATTCCGGGCACTAGAGAAGGAACTTAAGTACATGAAGGACTCTTTGTACCTACACATCAGGTATAGGATGAAGGAGAACTGAAACAGGTACGAGAATAGGTGAGGGCGCGAGTGCATAGGGCAAGTCGCGTATGACACATGGGGAGGCCGAGGACGAGCGCGAGCAGGAATCAAAGGGAGATGAAGTAGAAGAGTCAGGTAAAGAAATATGAAAGGAAGGATCAAGGGAAATGGATGACTGATAAAAGAATCCAGTGCATAGTGCTCCATCCCTGGTAACGATTTGGTTGCTCGGGAAATCGGTGAATGATATGGGTACTGACGTGTTGCGTGCTATGC
Organism: Russula emetica; assembly: GCA_015178925.1. Taxonomy (NCBI): domain Eukaryota; kingdom Fungi; phylum Basidiomycota; class Agaricomycetes; order Russulales; family Russulaceae; genus Russula; species Russula emetica. Next base: position 998,762 of record WHVC01000010.1, on the reverse strand, counting down.
CAGTGAATGGCATGTTGGTCACTGGGCGGCGCGTCGAGCGCTCAGTGCGATGATGGATTTACAAATTGGAGACGACATGAGTACGCCTTCGGGCCTCGGCTCTCTACCTTACAGTACCACCCTCTAGTCCAAGAGCATGTACCTCTTCTCTTCTTGGAACTCCAAGGCCCCTTCCACCTCGGCCTCTGCCAGTGAACTCGCCTCATCTCAGGTTGCTCAGCAGGTACAGTTTCCCACCAACTCGCAATCGCAATCACACTTACAATCACCTCAGGAAAAACAACAGTCGCAGCCTGTCGGCCCATGGTCTGCACATGCTCCTCCATTCGGACAGTCGTCATCACCATTTCCTCGAAATTGTCATGCACTTTCCACGAGTGCCACCGCCGCCGGCGAATTGTTCCTCTTTGGAGGTTATGTACACAGTTCCAGCTCCCCAAGCAATGATCTATATGTGATCTCAACACGGGATTTCTCCACAAATCTCTTGAAGACCACCGGAGACGTTCCCAGCCCACGTTACAGACATCGTGCCGTGCTCAGCAGCACTATCTTTTTGATTTGGGGCGGGTTTATGCAAAATCCGGTCCTTGACGATTCATTATATCTTCTCAACCTCGGCATGTCGGATCTTTTGATGTCAAGACCCGCTCCAGCTGATCAGAACTTCTTCCATTCCAGTATCGCGAGAGTGGACCCGCATCGTGGTCAATGGGCCCGGGCCCGGCGGTCGTTACTCCCATACCATGACGTTGATCGGTTCCAAGCTCTTCGTCTTCGGTGGCTGGACCGCCAAGGGGCGTTTAAATGATATCTGGGCATTAGATCTGGATTGTTGTACGTGTGCCCCTCGCTTCCCTGAGCCATTTTGGCTAGACTTTTCAACAGTAAATTCGAATCCTTTTTGGGAGTCATATGAACCCGCACCCGGAAATGAGAAGCCCCTTCCGAGGTCCAGTCATGTTTCAGTAACCACCGGCGACCGTATCATCATGTTCGTATCCCTCTTACCCTCGCCTTCTCCCCTCATTATAATGTTTTGTAGATTTGGTGGTCATGGCGACTCACAGAAGTTTAACGACACTTGGTCGTTTAACATTTCGACACGAAAATGGACTGAGCTACAATGCACTGGGTCCATTCCATCTCCCCGTGCAGGTCATGCTGCTGTCCTCATCGATGATATTATGTATATCTTTGGTGGGAGTACCATCGATAGAACCTACTTAGGTGATTTGACTGCCTTGAACCTGTCAGGTATGTGATTTGGCTGTTGGTCCTCATGCGCTCATTCACATACAATATCCAGCTCAGCGGTGGATCGCGTTTCAAGACATAGGATCAGGTCCAAGCGGAAGGAACCGTCATGCAATGGCTTCTGACGGGACACGTGTCTTTGTGCTTGGAGGGGAATTATCACCAGGCGCACAGGTGGATGAAGCTAAGCTTATTCATGTCCTTGACACGAGTATGTACTTCCTTTTTGTCATTCCATTTGGACAGTCTTCAAGTTTGAATCAGAGCTTCTCATTTACCCGAAACCCGACTCCAATACTGTCAAGCATAGTGAGAAGACTATCCAACCTGCGCAGAAGCTATCCCCGGGTCACCCAACCCAGGATCAACCACAACACGAGATATTGTCTTCATCAGATGCTGGAGGGGCGCATGGTGCTTTTCCTTCCCAAATCGCTACCTCTGAAGACATGGGCCGCCCTGCCTCACCGCAGATTACTCTTGAGCGAAACCCCAGTCTGAATGGTCTGCCATCGCGGCCCACGGGTGCGAGTGGTAGACCAAGTCGTGTCCCGGAGGAAGACGATGATGGGGAAGGTTCAACGGAGCATCATGGAAAGCTCGTGGTGCCTGATGCTCCTTCTGGGAAAGAACTCGCACGGTTGGAGGATGGACGTCTCATTGAGCTTGAGCGACAGCTGTCGAAAACGCTTGTTGCGAAAACTGAGCGGGACCTGCGTATTTCACAGCTAACTGACGAGCTCGCACTGAAGAGTGCTCTACTTGAACAGGCGGCGGAAGAGAAGAAGTGTGCAAGACTGGAGCTATGCAAACTGCAAGCGAAACTTGACGAATTGCTGCTGTCTCGCGATTACGCGCTCGAGCAGGCCGAGGCAAATGCGGAAGAAAAGAAGCGTGCAGGACTGAAGCTACGCGAACTGCAAGCGAAACTTGACGAATTGCTTCTGTCTCGCGATTACGCGCTCGAGCATGCCGAGGCAAATGCGGAAGAAAAGAAGCGTGCAGGACTGAAGCTACGCGAACTGCAAGCGAAGCTTGACGAATCGCTGCTGTCTCGCGATCACGCACTCGAGCAGGCCGAGGCAAATGCGGCAGAAGAAAAGAAGCGTGCAGGACTGGAGTTACGCGAACTGCAAGCAAAGCTTGACGAATTGCTGCTGTCCCGCGATCATGCACCCGAGCAGGCTCAAAGCGCTCTGCAGAAAGCATCCTGCGCCGCTGAAGCCAATGAGCAGAGCCAACGAGAACTCACAGAGATGCGTGCCGAGCTCGAGGCGAGCAAGTCCGAATCGGCCGCATTCCGCTTGCGACTCGCGGACGCGGAGAATGGTTGTGCCAACAGCAAAGTAGATGCAGACACATATCGCACCCAGACTGCGACAGGTCTTGTCAATACGGATGAGGACCGAGTGGTGCATAGGCTTATGGAACGCATGCAAGCTATGGAAGCGGAAATGGCATCACTGCGAGGGAACGAGAAAAGCTTTGAAATGATGGAGTGCCGCAATGAGGGATGAGGTTGGTGTTTTAATTGGACTGACCTACTTGCCAGTGGTATCCAATTTTCCCCTCTCAATAGGATAGGCAGCTTTTCTGACTGGCGTCCTGCACTCTTCTTCCCACAGACCAAACAGTATATATCGTTACAATGGGATCAACATGTTTTCCTGTTTCCTGGGCCTCCTTGGTCGAGAACATATGTTTTAGAAGCATGGAAACAGAATAGCAAAGCTAGCTCGTCAAACACGAGCGAATCGCAATTTCTTCAAAATGATCTCGCCGCCGTACCCTTCAAGTTAACTATTATACGATCACCCGAGTCGCCTCAACAGTTCCTAATCAGTCAACACTGATGCATCCACTATACCTTGTCGTCCTTTCATGGGTTCTCCGCCTCCTCCCATGATGGCTCCGTCGCATTCCAGTCCTTCTGATTATTTGAGGATTGACAAGTGTGTATGGCAAACCGGGTTAATTGGCAGTTTTGAATGCGGACGTGACAGCGATGTATTGTATCAATACTAGATAAAATACTCTTTTTTCTTTGAAAAGTACTCAGTGCGGGGTCAGTCGTGGCCCATTGTCGACTCGGGTGTACTTGTGCAACATCGTGTTGCAGCGTATTCGATTCGCCTGGTTCATATTTTCCCTTTGATTTCACCTGGCAGCTGATGCCGTTCTTCCTGTCGGAGGCATGAATGTTTGGAAACAACAGTAACAAGACTTTGGTCTATTTTGTCTGCCTTCAAATTCCCCATTCCACTACTTGCAAAAATTGGGTAGTAGGCCCTGCCCGGCCCCGGAACGAAACTCAGCGCTGAGGAGTCAAACGAGTACCAATAGTACTCGAGTACTATAGCATTGCTCTTCAATTTCTCGTGGTAGTGAACAGAAATGGGGCGCGAGAGGTGAAGACGAAGCGGCTGGGCGATGAGGCGGCGCCAGATGCATGTAGCGCGGCTGAGTGTCGCGCGAGTGAATCTGGGGAGATAAAGGATCTACAATGAGGAAAGAGGTTCAGCATTCGACGAAAGGGTAGGATGTGTGTCGGCTCATTTGCTCATGCTAGCGTCCAGCGCCGACGCAGGCTGAAGCGGCTGCCAGTGAAAAGCAGAAGAAAAAAGGCCCGGGGGAATCACACGGCGGCACGCAGAGTGAAAGAAGTGGAGTGAGCTCAAAAGGGGAACTTTTATTTTTGAAAGCGTCTGGTAGCGCGATTATATACATGATCTGTCGCTACCTAGATCTAGAGTCCGGAGAGAGGGGAGGGGGGCGACGCGTGGCCCTGTGGCCCGCTGTCGCAAGGCACATAACTACCCGAAATCTGCACTGAAATTCCCCAAGTCGAGCGTGAGCAGCAATCGAAGCCAAAGGAAGACATAATTGCGAAGAAGCGAGGGATATAAATCGAGAACAATAGAATTAAACTGCAAATGGTAAAATGAGAGAAGGCTATCCACCTTACACAGATCAAGCGGCGATGGGACTAATGTGCAACTGCACACACACAAGAGGGAGTCGAGAAGAGACTGGAGACGATGCATGGCGATAACATTCCGGGCACTAGAGAAGGGACTTGAGTAAGTTACATACAGGACTCTTTGTACCTATACATCAGGTATAGTATGATCAGAGTGAAGCATGTCGAAGGTGAAAGACAAAGAATGAAAGAGAACTGAAACAGGTACGAGAATAAGCGAGGGCGCGAGTGCATACTAGGGCGACTGGGCAAGTCGCGTATGATACATGAGGAGGACAAGCGCGAGCAGGAATCAAAGGGAGATGAAGTAGATGAGTCACTCAGGTATGACCGAGGATGTAAAGAAATATGAAAGGAAGGATCAAAGGAAAAGGATGACTGATAAAAGAATCCAGTGCATAGTGCCCCATCCCTGGTAACGATTTGGTTGCTCGGGAAATCGGTGAATGATATGGGTACAGACGTCTTGCGTGCTATGCCAGTGAATGGCATGTTGGCCACTGGGCGCCGCGTCGAGCGCTCAGTGCGATGATGGATTTACAAATTGGAGATTCGGGCCTCGGCTCTCTACCTTCAAGTTACCACCCTCTAGTCCAAGAGCATGCCCCTCTTCTCTCGGAAGAAGAAGCACGAAAAACAACAGTCGCAGCCTGTCGGCCCATGGTCTGCACATGCTCCCCCATTCGGACACTCGCCATCACCACTTCTTCGAGATTGTCATGCACTTTCCACGAGTGCCACCGCCGCCGGCGAATTGTTCCTCTTTGGAGGTTGTATACAAAGTTCCAGCTCCCCAAGCAATGATCTATATGTAATCTCAACACGGGATTTCTCAACAAATCTCTTGAAGACCACCGGAGACGTTCCCAGCCCACGTTACAAACATAGTGCCGTGCTCAGCAGCACTATCCTTTTGATTTGGGGCGGGTTTACGAATTTCAGTGACCAGGTTATGCAAAATCAGGCTCACGATGATTCATTATATCTTCTCAACCTCGGCACGTCGGATCTTTTGATGTCAAGACCCGCTCCAGCTGATCAGAACTTCTTCCATTCCAGTATCGCGAGAGTGGACCCGCATCGTGGTCAATGGGCCCGGGCCCGGCGGTCGTTTCAACCATACCATGACGTTGATCGGTTCCAAGCTCTTCGTCTTCGGTGGCCGGACCGCCAAGGGGCGTTTAAATGATATCTGGGCATTAGATCTGGATTGTTGTACGTGTGCCCCTCGCTTCCCTGAGCCATTTTGACCAGACTTTTCAACAGTAAATTCGAATCCTTTTTGGGAGTCATACGAACCCGCACCCGGAAACGAGAAGCCCCTTCCGAGGTCCAGTCATGTTTCAGTAACCACCGGGGACCGTATCATCATGTTCGTATCCCTCTTACCCTCGTCTTCTACCCTCATTTTAATCTTTTGTAGATTTGGTGGTCATGACGGCCAACATGTCTTAAACGACACTTGGTCGTTTAACATTTCGACACGAAAATGGACAGAGTTACAATGCACTGGGTCCATTCCGTCCCCCCGTGCAGCTCATGCTACTATCCTCGTCGGTGATGTTATGTATGTCTTTGGTGGGAATGATGGAACCCACCTAGGTGATCTGACCGCCTTGAACTTGTCAAGTGAGTAATTTAGCATGTTCAACTTCATGCGCTCGTTCACATTCAATTTCCAGCTCAGCGATGGATCGCGTTTCAAGACATGGGTTCAAGTCCAAGCGGAAGGTCCTATCATGCCATGGTTCGTGACGGGACACGTGTCTTTGTGCTCGGAGGGGCGTTATCACCAGGCGCACAAGCGGATGAAAATAAGCTCATTCACGTTCTTGACACAAGTATGTACTTCCTTTTTGTCATTTCATTTGGACAGCCGTCAATTGAAGTTTGAAACAGAGCTCCTCATTTACCCGAAACCTGACCCCAACACGGTCAAGCATAGTGAGAAGACCACCCAACTTGCGCAGAAGGTATCCGCGGGTCACCCGACCCAGAGTCAACCACAACAACCGACATTCTCTTTGTCGGACTCGGATGTCCACGCAGAACATGGTACTTTTCCTTTTCAAAAAGCTACCCCCGGAGAATTGGACCTCGCCTCTCTGCATATTACTCGCGATCGAACCCCCGGTCCAAATGACCTCCCATCGCTACTCCCTGGTATGAATGATAAACCAGGACGTGTCCCGGAGGAAGACAAAGGTAGCGAAGGTTCGACGGAGCACCTTGGGAAGCTAGTGGCACCTGATACTTCTTCCGAGAAAGGAGTCGCACGATTGGAGCATCAGCGTCTTGCTGATCTTGAGCGGCAGTTTTTGGCAATGCGTGCTGCGCAAACCGAGCGGGACCGGCGCATTGCGCAGCTAACTGACCAGCTCGTGCAAAAAGGTACTCTACTTGAAGGGGCCGAGGCGAATGCGGTGGGAGCAAAGAGGCGTGCAGGACTGGAGCAACGTGAACTGCAGGTGAAGCTTGGCGAATTGCTACTGTCTTACAACGAGGCCGAGGCGAATGCGGCGGAAGTAAAGAGGCATGCAAGACTGGAGCTACGCGAACTGCAAGCGAAGCTTGACGAATCGCTGCTGTCTCGCGATCACGCACTCGAGCAGGCCGAGGCAAATGCGGAAGAAAAGAAGCGTGCAGGACTGGAGCTACGCGAACTGCAAGCAAAGCTTGACGAATTGCTGCTGTCCCGCGATCATGCACTCGAGCAAGCTCAAAGCGCCCGGCAGAAAGCATCCTGCGCCGCTGAAGCCAATGAGCAGAGCCAACGAGAACTCACGGAGATTCGTGCCGAGCTTGAGGCGAGCAAGTCCGAATCGGCCGCATTCCGCTTGCGACTCGCGGACGCGGAGAATGGTTGTGCCAACAGCAAAGCAGATGCAGACACATATCGCACCCAGACTGCGACAGGTCTTGTCAATACGGATGAGGACCGACTCGTGCATAGGCTTATGGAACGCGTGCAAGCTATGGAAGGCGGAAATGGCATCACGGCGATGGAACGATAAAAGCTTTGAAATGATGGAGTGTCGCAATGAGGGATGAGGTTGGTGTATTAATTGGACGGACCTACTTGGTATCCAATTTTCCCCTCTCAATAGGATGGGCAGCTTTTCTGACTGGCATCTTGCACTCCTCTTCCCACTGGCACAGATCAAACAGTATATCGTTACAGCAGATTTCAATGGGACCAACAGGTTTTCCTGCTTCCTGGGCGTTCTTGGTCGAGAACATATGGTTAAGAAGCATGGAAACAGAACAGCAAAGCTAGCTCGTCAAACACGAGCGAATCGCAATTTCTTCAAAATGATCTTGCCGTCGTACCCTACAAGTTAACTATTATACGATCACCCGAGTCGCCTCAATAGTTCCTAATCAGTCAACACGTACTGATGCATCCGCTATACCTTTAGGGGTTCTCCGCCTCCTCCCATGATGGCTCCATCACATTCCAGTCCTTCTGATTATTTGATGATTGACAAGCATGTATGCTGAACACATCCCGAAATACTCAAATTTTCAAACCATCATCGACATTAATTGTTGGCGTGGTGCGGTGATCGAATATATAACAAACCGGGTTAATTGGCAGTTTGGATGCGGACGTGACAGCGATGTATGGTATCAATACTAGATGAAATACTCTTTTTCCTTTTAAAAATACCCAGTAGAGGGTCAGTACCGGTCAGTCGTGGCCCATTGTCGATTTGGGTGTACTTGTGCAACATCGTGTTGCAGCGTATCTGATTCACCTGGTTCACATTTTCCGTCCCCTTCGATGTAACCTGGCAGGTGATGCTGTTCTTCCCGTCGGAGGCATGAATGCTTGGAAACAACGGTAACAAGACTTTGGCCTATTTTGTCTGCCTTCAAATTCCCTATTCCACTAAGTTACTTGCAAAAATTGGGTAGTAAGGCTGCCCAGCCCCGGAACGAAGCTCAGCGCTCAGGAGTCAAAATGAGTACCAATAGTACACGAGTACAGTAGCATTGTTCTTCAATTTCTCGTGGTAGTGAACAGAAACGGGGCGCGAGAGGTGAAGACGAAGCGGCTAGGCGCCGGCGATGAGGCCTGATGAGGCGGCGCCAGATGTGGCGCGGCTGAGTGTCGCACGAGTGACTCTGGGGAGATAAAGGATATAAAATGAGGAAAGAGGTTCAGCGTTCGACAAAAGGGCAGGACGTGTGCCGGCTCATTCGCTCGGGCTAACGTCCAGCGCCAAGGCAGGCTGAAGCGACTGAAAAGCAGAAAAAAAAAAAGGGGAATCACACGGCGACACGCAGAGTGAAAGAAGAGGAGTGAGCTCAAAAGGTGAACTTTTATTTTTGAAAGCGTCTGGTAGCGCGGTTATATACGTGATTTGTCGCTACCTAGAGTCCAGAAGGGGGAGATCAGAGGAGACAAAGGGCGACGCGTGGCCCTGTGGCCCGCTGTCGCAAGGCACATGACTACCCGAAATCTGCAATTCCCCAAGTCGAGCGTGAGCAGCAATCGAAGCCAAAGGAAGACATAATTGCGAAGAAGCGAGGGATATAAATCGAGAACAATAGAATTAAACTGAAAATGGTAAAATGAGAGAAGGATGGAAAGGAGCAAGCAAACGGCCATGGGACTAATGTGCAAGTGCACACGCACAACTTGAAGAGGGAGGACGATGGCGATAACATTCCGGGCACTAGAGAAGGGACCTAAGTACATGAAGGACTCTTTGTACCTACACATCAGGTATAGGATGAAAGAGAACTGAAACAGGTACGAGAATAGGTGAGGGCGCGAGTGCATAGGGCAAGTCGCGTATGATACATGAGGAGGCCGAGGATGAGCGCGAGCAGGAATCAAAGGGAGATGAAGTAGATGAGTCAGGTAAAGAAATATGAAAGGAAGGATCAAAGGAAATGGATGACTGATTTGCGTGCTATGCCAGTGAATGGCATGTTGGCCACTGGGCGCCTGCGTCGAGCGCTCAGTGCGATGATGGATTTACAAATTGGAGACGACATGAGTACGCCTTCGGGCCTCGGCGCTCTACCTTCAAGTTACCACCCTCTAGTCCAAGAGCATGTCCCTCCCCTCTTCTCGGAAGAAGAAGCACTCCAAGGCCCCTGCCAGTGGACTCGCCTCATCTCAGGTTGCTCAGCAGGTACAGTTTCCCACCAACTCGCAATCGCAATCACACTTACAATCACCTCAGGAAAGACAACAGTCGCAGCCTGTCTGCCCATGGTCTGTACATGCTCCTCCATTCGGACAGTCATCATCACCATTTCTTCGACATTCTCATGCACTTTCCACGAATGCCACCGCCGCCGGCGAATTGTACCTCTTTGGAGGTTATGTATACAGTTCCGCGTCTTTAAGCAATGATCTATATGTGATCTCAACACGGGATTTCTCCACAACTCTCTTGCAGACCAGCGGAGACGTTCCCAGCCCACGTTTCGGACATCGTGCCGTGCTCACTGGCACTATCCTTTTGATTTGGGGCGGGATTATGCAAAATGACGCCTATGACAATTCATTATATCTTCTTAACCTCGGCACGTCGCATCTTTTGATGTCGAGTCCCGCTCCAGCTGATCAGAACTTCTTCCATTCCAGTATCGCGAGAGTGGACCCGCATCGTGGTCAATGGGCCCGGGCCCGGCGGTCGTTGCTACCATACTATGACGTTGTTCGGTTCCAAGCTCGTCGTCTTCGGTGGCTGGACCGCCAAGGGGCATTTAAATGATATCTGGGCAGTGGATTTGAATTGTTGTACGTTTGCCCTTCGCTTCCCTGAGCCATTTTGACCAGACTTTTCAACAGTAAATTCGAATCCTTTTTGGGAATCATATGAACCCGCACCCGGAAACGAGAAGCCCCTTCCGAGGGCCAATCATGTTTCAGTAACCACCGGGGACCGTATCATCATGTTCGTATCCCTCTTGCCCTCGCCTTCTCCCTCATTATAATGTTTTGTAGATTTTGTGGTTATGGCGGCCGAAGTGACTTTAATGACACTTGGTCGTTTAACATTTCGACACGAAAATGGACTGAGCTACAATGCACTGGATCCGTTCCGTCCCCCCGTGGAGGTCACGCTGCTGCCCTCGTCGATGATGTTATGTATCTCTTTGGTGGATATAATCATGGAACCACCTACCTAGGCGATCTGACTGCGTTGAACTTGTCAAGTAAGTGATTTGGCATGTTCAAATTCATGCGCTCGTTCACATACAATATCTAGCTCAGCGATGGACCATGTTTCAAGACATAAGTCCAAGTCCAAGCGGAAGGTCCTATCATGCCATGGCTTGTGACGGGACGCGTGTCTTTGTGCTTGGAGGGAAGTTATCACATGAAGCTAAGCTTATTCATGTCCTTGACACGAGTATGTACTTCCTTTTTGTCATTCCATTTGGACAGTCCTCGAGTTTGAATCAGAGCTTCTCATTTACCCGAAACCCGACTCTATTACTGTCAAGCATAGAGAGAAGACTATCCAACCTGCGCAGAAGCTATCCCCGGGTCACCCAATCCAGGATCAACCACAACACGAGATATTGTCTTCATCAGATCCTGGAGGGGCGCATGGTGCTTTTCCTTCCCAAATAGCTACTTCTGAAGACATGGGCCGCCCCGCCTCACCGCAGATTACCCGTGAGCGAAACCCCGGTTTGAATGGTCTGCCATCGCGGCCCACGGGTGCGAGTGGTAGACCAAGTCGTGTCCCGGAGGAAGACGATGATGGGGAAGGTTCAACGGAGCATCATGCAAAGCTCGTGGCGCCTGATGCTCTTTCTGGGAAAGAAATTGCACGGTTGGAGGACGGACGTCTCATTGAGCTTGAGCGACAGCTGTCGAAAACGCTTGTTGCGAAAACTGAGCGGGACCGGCGTATTTCACAGCTGACTGACGAGCTCGCACTGAAGAGTTCTCTCCTTGAACAGGCGGCGGAAGAAAAGAAGCGTGCAAGACTGGAGCAACGTGAACTGCAGGCGAAGCTTGACGAATTGCTGCTGTCTCACGACCAAGCCGAGGCGAATGTGGCGGAAGAAAAGAAGCGTGCAGGACTGAAGCTACGCAAACTGCAAGCAAAGCTTGACGAATTGCTGCTGTCTCGCGATCACGCACTCGAGCAGGCCGAGGCAAATGCGGAAGAAAGGAAGCGTGCAGGACTGGAGCTACGCGAACTGCGAGCGAAGCTTGGCGAATCGCTGCTGTCTCGCGATCACGCACTCGAGCAGGCCGAGGCAAATGCAGCAGAAGAAAAGAAGCGTGCAGGACTGGAGCTACGCGAACTGCAAGCAAAGCTTGACGAATTGCTGCTGTCCCGCGATCATGCACCCGAGCAGGCTCAAAGCGCTCTGCAGAAAGCATCCTGCGCCGCTGAAGCCAATGAGCAGAGCCAACGAGAACTCACAGAGATGCGTGCCGAGCTCGAGGCGAGCAAGTCCGAATCTGCCGCATTCCGTTTGCGACTCGCGGACGCGGAGAATGGTTGTGCCAACAGCAAAGCAGATGCAGACACATATCATACCCCGACTGCGACAGGTCTTGTCAATACGGATGAGGACCGAGTGGTGCATAGGCTTATGGAACGCGTGCAAGCTATGGAAGAAATGGCATCACGGCGATGGAACGAGAAAAGCTTTGAAATGATGGAGTGCCGCAATGAGGGATGAGGTTGGTGTTTTAATTGGACTGACCTACTTGGTATCCAATTTCCCCCTCTCAAAGGATGGCAGCTTTTCTGACTGGCGTCGTGCACTCCTCTTCCCACAGATCAAACAGTATAACGATAGAGCAGATTTCAATAGGACCAATGGAGTTTCCTGCTTCCTGGGTCTTCTTGGTCGAGAACATATGGTATGGAAACAGGAGAGCAAAGCTAGCTCCTCAAACACCAGCGAATCGCAATTTCTTCGAAATAATCTCACCGTCGTACCCTTCAAAATAACTATTATACGATCACCCGAGTTGCCCCAATAGTTCCTAATCAGTCAAGACTGATGCATCCGCTATGCCTTCTTGTCGTCCTTTCATGGGTTCTCCGCCTCCTCCCATGATGGCTCCATCGCATTTAGGATTGACAAGTATGTATGCTGAACGCATCCCGAAATACTCAAAATTTCAAACCATCATCGACATTGTTGGCGTGGTGCGGTGATCGAATAGAGGACAAACTGGGTTAATTGGCAGTTTTGGATGCGGACGTGACAGCGAGGTGTTGTATCAATACTAGATGAAATACTCTTTTTTTCTTTGAAAAATACCCCGTGCGGGGTCAGTACGGTCAGTCGTGGCCCATTGTCGACTCGGGTGTACTTATGCAACATCGTGTTGCAGCGTTATCGATTCACCTGGTTCACATTTTCCGTCCCTTTTGATGTCAACTGTGACTGGCAGTTGATGCTGTTCTTCCCGTCGGAGGCATGAATTTTTGGAAACAACGGCAACAAGACTTTGGCGTATTTTATGTCTGCCTTCAAATTCCCCATTCCACTGCTTGCAAAGGTTAGGCCTCAGGATGCAAGTCAAGAGTCAAACGAGTGCCAATAGTACTCTTTACTCTAGTAGTAGCATTGCTCTTCATGTTCTTTCATGGTGCCCCCCCTGGTAACAATTTGGTTGCTCGGGAAATCGGTGAATGATACGGGTACAGACGTGTTGCGGGCTATGCCAGTGAATGGCTTGTTGGCTTGTTTCAAGACATCTGACGGGCCTGGCCGCCTGGGCGTCGGCGAGCGCCGAGCTCTCAATGATCAAGCGATCAAGCCCAATGAGGAATCTGTTGACATCAGGTGACCCAATCTGATGTGAACTGACTTGGTGAAAAAAAACTGACTTGGAGAGGTGCCTGTTGATTCAATAGTTCTCCTACGGAAATACACTACTTACCGACCTTACCTATTTATGTCGGGTTTGTTGTAATGCCACGCATCGGAGCGCCCGGCCCGTACTCATGTGGGCATCGCGTCACATCATCGAACTTATCATTTTTTTTATTCAATCTAATGCATTTTCTCCTCCTACTTTCTCTCTTTCATGTGCATTCTCGTTCGGCTCGCTCGCCACTCGCATTCATAAAACTGCTGTCCGCAACGCCCTTGCCAACATCACTCATTTTCTATCTCTTATCTTCCGCTTTCCCCTTATCTTGGACGACATTCCCATCTCGCCTCCTCGGCCTCTCTCATCTAGCCCTGAAATTGCCGTTGGGCGATCTAAAGTCACGTCTCAAATTTTGGTGAGTTCTATGCCCTTGTGACGATGTATCCCCTTCACAACAGGCCTGCTAGGAATCCCGACAGGAACTCTCCCTCATTCAAGATGCCGTTCAGAGCAAGCTTAAAAAGCGGACATCCCTTCGTGACGAGAAGGTCCGACGATTGTATACTACTATGAATCAACTTAAAGGCCATGCTGCAGACCTATTTGCACCTACTTCTCAAAATATCAGAGTCAGTGGCTCGCCTCGAATCCCTGCTTCTTATAGCATCACCAGACGGTGTGTTCTGCCACATCGTGTCTCCATACTTCCTAATGTCCAATTAACAACAGGCCGCGAGGAAACCGCGCAAAGCATCTTGTTCGCGTTGCAACAGAATATACCCAACTTCTCTATTATGTTTCCAAAGCGCAAGCCGACGCCCGATCTGCATTTGTTGACGAGATTCAATGGGTTTGTGAGCTGTCTCTTTTCACTACCTAATTCATGAACCAGTCTGTCCTCATAGCGAATCAGCCGCATACAGTCAACATTGTCATCAGACCTTGATCATCTCTTCTCTAACACTGTAACTGCGCTGGGTACGGGAAAGCTCGCGGAAACTGACAAAGCAAAACAGATGGCCGATCTGATCGAATGTCTACGGACCTACGATGCGCTTCAACTTTGGCGCGATGCAGAAGACGTGCTCCGGCGCGATGTCTTGCGCGGGTTTGTCAAGAAGGTATTATCGTACATATCTCTCCCACACGCCATGCTGAATTGGCTTAACTCATTCACTGCTTCTTAGCCTATTTTCCCTGGTGCGATCCAAACTCCGCACCCCCCATTTATCCCTCCAACACCGGTCCCAATACATGAAAAAGTTTCTTTTTCTGACACCGCACGGACACCTTATGCGCCATTCACAGCTTTTTCGACACAGACGGACCCCTTTAATGCCGCTCTTGCGGTTGCACCGCGCCTCGACGAGACGGACAATCCCCTTGCTGTTTTGTACAATGACATACTCACATTTTTAGATCGCGACCTGAAACATATCATGGACGTCGCAGAACGCATCAGCGCGAGGATCAGACGAGAACCCCACAACTCCACTCTCAACAATCGAGTGCCTAGTCCTCCTCGACCTCCTCGGCATGTCACACCCACTCGTGCGATCCTACTTCCCTGACACAGCATGGCTCTTCGACATCCTTGTCAGCGCCGAGACGCGCCTCTGCGACGTCGGCCGTAGCCGTATATTTCCAGTTGCGATGGAAAGATATTGTTACACGCCTCGAAGACAGCTTGTCCACAAACAAGCTGGAGCCGGAATCAAGCTTAAAGAAAGGTTTGTCAGCTGTACGGTTTGATTTCGGGATGATGATACTGACTATGATGATGATGAGTAACGCCTCTCATGTGGAATGGGGTTCCCGGCTTGGTGGAATTGTGGAAATAGTGCTGTGGACAGTGGCAGCCACCACGAGGCTCAAGGGAACAGCAGCGAAGGCACGGGAACGGGAACGGGAACGGCGATGGACTCAAGGGAAGGGCGGTGGAGGCGGGAACGGGAACGGTGATGGAGGCAAGGGAACGGCAGCAGAGGCGATGGCAGTTATATTGTAATCACATAGCATCGAGAAATGAAACTTTTTTCTGGCGTAAATGGGTGTGAAATTATCATTGTTCAACAATCGGATAACATCAGAAAACAACAGTATTTGTGCAACTGGTTGGCTTGGACTGACGCTAACCGATTAAATTCTGGTTAGCCCCATCGCATCAGAATAAGTCACCTAGCGTCAACGAAATTCTCACTGGGGATCAAGCTCGAGCGCTCATGTCAATGCGATTGATTTACAAATTGGAGACGACACTACTACGCCTTCGGGCCTCGGCTTTCTACCTTACCGCCCTCTAATCGAGTCTACTGCCCCACAGACGACATGACAGCCGACATCCTCACCAAGTCCCTGCCCAAGTACAAGGTCTCGACACACGTGTGCACGCTTGGGCTGCGTCACGTTTGAGGGGGAGTGCTGGATTTTGAGCCTCGCGCTCGCCTGCATGCCTGCCTGCATGCCCGCCCATCCTCCTGATCGAGCCTCGCCTTCCCTTTTATCAGTCATCGTTTCCCTTTGATCCCTTTACCTTACCTTCCATACTTAGTTCCCTTTCTCTTTACAGCTCGATCATACCTGACTCATCCCCTCTTTCATTCCCCTTTCATTCCTGCACGCGCTCATCGCCCTCATGTATCATACGCGACTTGCCCTATGCACTCGCACCCTCGCTTAGTACGCTTACCTTCGTACCCCGTTTCACTTTCCCTTTTATCCTTTGTCTTTCGTCCTCGGCAGTGACTGATGCTTCATTCTGATCATACTATACCTGATGTGTAGGTACAAAGAGCTTGTATATACTTAAGCTCCCTCTCTAGTGCCCCGAATCTTATCGCCATCGTCTCCAGCTTCTTCTCCTTCCCTCTCGTGTGTGTGCAGTTGCACATTGGTCCCATCGCCGCTTGCTCTGGCGCCGCCTCATCGCCCGGCCGCTTCGTCTTCAGCTCTCGCGCCCCATCACCGTTCACTAGACTCCGCTGCGTCACGATCTATATTCCACTTCACCAGGAAGACCAATCGCCTATTTCTCATCTACCCATGGTCTGTCTTCAACCTGACAACCGGCAGGAACTCTTAGCATCAACGACGAATTTCTAAGTGAGAAACTCGGTTGGTCTGTCCCCTCGACAGATCCGCCTTTGGTCTGATTTGAGGTCGAGTTATCACGCCCCGAGGCCTCGAGGACCCGGGCACTCATAAATGTTTTTTGAGACGATCAAAGATGCTGATGAAAGTACAAGTCAGTGAAACTCACGCTCGTTGGCATGCCCCCGTCCCATCAGGCCGAAAAGCGGTGTCCTTCCATACAACTCGACTGCTGCCTTGTTGAGAGCTGGCCTTCCGTGTACGCTTCGAGCAATTCGCACGTCGTCACTGCCGATGAGCAACCATCAACATCTCCCATTAGGATTTGTTCACAACTAACTGTTGCAATGCTTCGATAGGGGCGTTGAGGGACCGTGACGATCGGGGAGGAGTTCCTCCGATTCGTCCTCAGACGAGCGGACGCAGCAGTACTGGAGACGATCCCATAGGTACCATACTTGTGGGGCTAAGGTATACTAGTATGAGAGTGCGAGATAAGGTGATAAGCGTTGCCGGTGGGGCGAAGCCTGGCAGAGGAGAGAAAGTGCGCTGCGGACTCGGAGGGGGGCGCTGGTCTTGCATGAGGGCCGGATCATATTGAGGGTCGAGACCGGTGCAAGTTCCGGACACATTTGTGACATATCCAGGGCCTTCACGGATAGTCTGCGGATAGCACAGTAGATGGGAGGCCCAGGAGCGCATGACACCGGGAGCGCTGGGATGCGTGACGGCAGCAAGAATGCGGTCGAGCGATGTTTGAAGGCCATCATTTGGCCTTGACTTATGGAGGGCGTAGCCAGTAGTAAGAGAGGAGGAGGGGAAGAAGAGAAGGATATACATACTGGCCTTTGTGGTGAGATAGACGTCAATGAAACAGAGGGGAACGTGTGCGCACTCGACACTGGCCGTTTTTCTCCTCCGGTTTTTCGAATACGCAAGGTTGGCCGCTCAGTTGACAGCGACGACAAGGAGCCTACCGCACGTGTTGAACTGCAGTGCGATAGAGGGCTTATTAGGGTGTGATTGATTTACGAATTAGAGAGACCAGGGTGCCTTCAGTTCTCTACCATGTCCTCCTCTCGGAAGAAGAAGCACTCTCCTTCCAACTCGGCCCCTGCCAATGGACTCGCTTCACAAACACAACAGTCACAGCCTCTCTACCCATGGTCTGCACATTCTCCCTCATCTGGTCAGTGGCCATCACCATTTCCTCGACGTTTTCATGCGCTTTCCACAACTGCCACTACCACCGCCGGTGAATTGTTCCTCTTTGGAGGCTATACATACGACCGGATATATGATGATCTATATGTGATCTCAACACGGGATTTCTCCACAACTCTCTTGCAGACCAGCGGATATGTTCCCAGCCCACGTTACGGACATCGTGCCGTGCTCACCAGCACTACCCTTTTGATTTGGGGCGGGGTGACGAATTTCGGTAAACAGAATGCGCAAAAGCAGGGCCATGATGATTCATTGTATCTTCTCAACCTCGGCACGTCGCATCTTTTGATGTCGAGTCCCGCTCCAGCTGATCAGAATTTCTTCCAGTATCGCGAGAGTGGACCCGCATCGTGGTCAATGGGCCCGGGCCCGGGCCCGGCGGTCGTTTCAACCATACCATGACGTTGGTCGGTTCCAAGCTCTTCGTCTTTGGTGGCCGGTCCGCCAGGGGGCGTTTAAATGATATCTGGGCATTGGATTTGAATTGTTGTACGTTTGCCCTACGCTTCCCTGTGCAATTTTGACCAGATTTTTCAATAGTAAGATCGAATCCTTTTTGGGAGTCGTATGAACCCGCACCCGGAAACGAGAAGCCCCTTCCGAGGGCCTGTCATGTTTCAGTAACCACCGGCGACCGTATCATCATGTTCGTATCGCCCTTACCCTCGGCATCTCCCCTCATTATAATGTTTTGTAGATTTGGTGGTTATGGCGACCCAAATACCAAGTTTAACGACACTTGGTCGTTTAACATTTCGACGCGAAAATGGACTGAGCTACAATGCACTGGGTCCATCCCATCTCCCCGTGCAACTCATGCTGCTGTCCTCATCGATGATGTTATGTATGTCTTTGGTGGGCTTGCCCTCGATGGAACCAATTTAAGTGGTCTGACTGCCTTCAAACTGACAAGTAAGTGATTTGGCTGTTGGTCCTCATGCGCTCGTTCATACACAATATCCAGCTCAGCGATGGACCGCGTTTCAAGACGTAGGATCAAGTCCAAGCGGAAGGTTCGGTCATGCCATGGCTTGTGACGGGACACGTGTCTTTGTGCTTGGAGGGGAGTTATCACCAGGCGCACAGGCGGAGGTGGATGAAGCTAAGCTTATTCACGTCCTTGACACGAGTATGTACTTCCTTTTTGTCATTCTATTTGGACAGCCTTCAAGTTTGAATCAGAGCTCCTCATTTACCCGAAACTCGACTCCAACACTGTCAAGCATAGCGAGAAGACCACCCAACTTTCGCAGAAGCTATCCGCGGGTCAGCCGACCCAGGATCAACCACAACACGGGATATTCTCTTCATCAGATGCTGGAGCGGCGCATGGTGCCTTTCCTTCTCAAATAGCTACCTCTGAAGACATGGGCCGCCCTGCCTCACCGCAAATTACCCGTGAGCGAAACTCCAGTTTGAATGGTCTGTTATCGCGGCCCACGGGTGCGAGAGGTAGACCAAGTCGTGTCCCGAAGGAAGGCGATGATGGGGGAGGTTCAACGGAGCATCACGCAAAGCTCGTGGCACCTGATGCACCTTCTGGGAAAGAAATCGCACGGTTGGAGGATGGACGTCTCATTGAGCTTGAGCGACAACTGTCGAAAACGCTTGTTGCGAAAACTGAGCGGGACCGGCGTATTTCACAGCTAACTGACGAGCTCGCACTGAAGAGTGCTCTACTTGAACAGGTGGCAGAAGAAAAGAAGCATGCAGGACTGGAGCTACGCGAACTACAAGCAAAGCTTGACGAATTGCTGCTGTCCCGCGATCATGCAACCGAGCAGGCTCAAAGCGCTCTGCAGAAAGCATCCTGCGCTGCTGAAGCCAATGAGCAGAGCCAACGAGAACTCACAGAGATGCGTGCCGAGCTCGAGGCGAGCAAGTCCGAATCGGCCGCATTCCGCTTGCGACTCGCGGACGCGGAGAATGGTTGTGCCAACAGCAATGCAGATGCAGACATATATTATACCCCAGCTGCGACAGGTCTTGTCAATACGGATGAGGATCGAGTGGTGCATAGGCTTATGGAACGCATGCAAGCTATGGAAGCGGAAATGGCATCACGGCGATGGAACGATAAAAGCTTTGAAATGATGGAGTGCCGCAATGAGGGATGAGGTTGGTGTTCTAATTGGACTGACCTACTTGCCAGTGGTATCCAAATTTCCCCTCTCAAAAGGATGGACAGCTTTTCTGACTGGTGTCCTGCACTCTTCCCACAGACCAAACAGTATATCGTTACAGCAGATTTCAATGGGACCAAACAGTTTTTCCTGGTTCCTGGTGTAAGGTTGGCTGTGCGGCTGTGCATGAGCAGACCACTCCAGAATGTCTAGCCACGCGATCTGAGCCGTCGGGGTGCCTTAGTATTTGATCTTCTCCGAGTCAACACAGTGCGCCGACTGTCCCACGCCTAGGACCGCCGACAAAGGCTTAGACGGTCGTAAGCCACAACTGTACAGTTTCACACGCTTGTCTGTCCTCACCTCACACTCCCCTTTTATTTTATTTTTTATCGCTTCGCGCTCATCGCCTCTACCCTCGACCTCCGGTGCAAGATATCTGCGAACGAATCGAAGACCTTCCCGCCTTCACAGCCCCTCGTTCTGCACCCTTCTCGCCGACTCCATTCCCTCCTTTTGAACTTGGGACAGCGACGATCGACTCTAGCCGCGACAGCACGACACTAGTATACCTTTCCCATTGAGTCTTTAGCTTTATTTTCATAGTTACTGATTTCTTTTTCATATCTTTGACATCCTTCATACGTCCGGCGCAGCAGCAACGCACGCGTCCATTCATTTCTGGCCTCTGTTCTCGCTACATTACTGTAGTCCCATCACCGCTTGATCTGTGTAAGGTGGATAGCCTTCTCTCATTTTACCATTTGCAGTTTAATTCTGTTGCTCTCGATTTGTATCCCTCGCTTCTTCGCGTTTATGTCTTCCTCTGGCTTCGATTGCTGCTTGCGCCCGACTTACAGTGCTTTCAGAAATTGTTGCCACACTGTCCGAATTGGGTTTTTTATAAATAAATAAAAAAGAAAATAATTCCGAAAATTCAGTAATTCACCCATTCCCTTCCACTACACTATCATACCAGCTCCCGTGGCAGCACATTCATCAACGCCTACTTAGCTGGGCTATTGTCTGGCCCGTCTCTGAGCTCGATACCGCACTCAATAGCACGACGCGCGGAAACCAGGTTGACGAAGTTGCACTCAGTATCTGGTCAACGCAAACATACAAGCGATATGTGCGCAGCAAGATGACAGATGAAGCAGGCGGATGAGTTGATCGCCTTTCGTGCCCCCGAACATGGCAGATGCGACTAGCAACCCCGTCTTCAACGGACGTCGTAGGGACGCTTCTGGGATGTTGCGCGAGCTGTGGCATCCATTCGGTCTGGAGGGCATGCCAAGACTATTGGTCGTTCTTGCGAAGCACCGTTCCGATGAAAATCATTGGGTAGTACACCGGTCCGTATCCTTTCCTACACACAGCTGTGCGCAGGGCACTGACCAATCCACGGCGCAATGTATGCAGCTTCTCGCTTCCAGATGGTACCTTGACAACCTACGACTCGTACCCAGAGCGGTGTCTCCCAGTCCCAGATGACGGGTGAGTGCCTCATTCCAGTCTGTTGATGACGAGCTCTCTAACCCTGTCTGGTCTCAGCCGCTCGGATGGTGGTTCGCTATCCGTATCGCGTGGCCAAATGCGATATACCCTAGCCTGGACCACCTCATGCAGAAGATGGTGCGCTTGCACCGACCTATGCAGCTCGGAATTGATAACTCGGTCACCGCGGCCGGCATATGGCGCAACTTGCTTATGAGTTCGTGCGCGGAGCGCAGCCTGGACCTTGAACGCCTGCGTGACCTCATCAACACCGAGGTCAAGAACCTGCGCCAACGCAAGCTTATGGGCGAGCTTTCTATCAGCGCGCCGCGGCCGAATTGGGATGATGTGTGATGGTTTTCAGATCTTAGTGTGCATATTAGCATCTCTAGTGTAAGCTGTATTGCCCTAGGCCTCTTGATTGTTTTCTTTTTGTTTGCCTTTCGTTTACTCATCTCATCTCTATTGATGTCATCCCTTTCCTTTATGTAGCGGTGTGCTTGCCGCTGACGTGTTCAACTGCTGCGCTGGTCGACTATAACCGCGGAAATTGTGGACCTAAGTTTTGTATTACTTTTCTACGACCGCGACAATACGTTTGAATATACTATGAATTCTTGCTTTGATGGTATCTTGGCGCAAAAAAAAAGATTCAGACTTATCGGAACCCGCAACGCAGGTACTGTAATTCCAGTTGCATTGCTCCCATCGCCCCGTTCCATCTGAGCATCGGAACTGTTACTTGGAAGGAGAACGCTCCTCACTTGCAGGTTCGTTGGCTCTGAGGTTCGTCACTTCAGGTCAGCTTCAGAGCAGGTCTTCAATCATTATCATGCGACGTACACATTGTTCAACCCAACCAGTACAACCAAAATGAATGAGCGCAAACGGAGCGACTTGCTGCTATCATAGCAAACCGCAAACCGCAAAACGTTCGCATTTTACAGCGCGCTTAGAAAGCCAGCCAAGTCCTGTACCGATTGCTCGGAAATTTGCACCGAAGGAGAGCCAAGTCCTGCTGTTTCGGACACTGTCATTGGTGTCGTAGTGGTCGTAGTGGAGCCATCAGGAGGCTGTAGGAAAGCCATTACGCTTGTTGTCTGTAAATGAAGCCACCAAACGAGAGGGGGTAAAGCGGCGAGAAAAGAACCTCTATCAGTTACACATAGACTCGAAAAGGGGACGAGATCCAAGTACACCCATTCCGGAAATTCTTGTCTCACGTGTTTTGTGGCGGTTCGAAAATCGCGAAAAAGTTGAAAATTCGAAAATACTAGAAATTACTCTACACTCCTTTATACTCGAGCTAAACAACACTCTCACATTCTTTTGGACCTACAATGTCTGAGATATCTCAGGAGTACTCTAATAATGAAGATATAGCTCCATATGATGACGACATGCATGATTCGGGTTTTGCTGCACAGTCACAAGAGGAGTATGATAGCCGTGCCGGGGAAGGGCCCATTGATATTGATGGGTACAATGGTGATGGGCAATCCTGATGCCAACCGGGAAATCGTCGTTGGAAGGCGAGTGGCATGAGTTGGAGACGAAGAGTGAGCGTGCGAAGAAACGGAGAAAGATTGAAGGAGGCGCAGTGCAATGAGGTAGTGGGGGTTTCTTTCATTCATGCATTGTATAGTATATACAAGCATCGTTACTTGCATTTCTCTAGGCTACCAATTACATGCTGATTTACAGTCTGCTAAGATTACACGTGAACGGCCGTCGAGCGTACAAGCCCATTCTCAGATTGACATCGGCCGCGACGTTGCCAATGTTGTATTGGATGTCCAACATGTCGAAAGAACGGGACACCGGGGAGATAATACCTGGGCTAAGTGTTGTACAAGTGTTTAGACCTCGATTCGACGTCAATAAACAAAAATAATTGTTTGCATGGCACTACTCACATGCGCAGCGGTCATTCTGATCTGCTGGTCCCATCGTTTTGGTGAACAATGAACCAGTGTCTTCCGTATCCTGGTTTACATCCCCCAGTCCACCGGCCTTCCCTTGCGCGTCATTCTCTTCTCGTGCCGCTTCAAACCAGATTGATTTGTCGACTTGGTCGATGTGTTCCTTGAGGCGGCCTTGTTCGATCATCTTGCGCGCCATTGTCTCCGCGGCCCCAGGTGTGAGATCTAATAACGCACCAAGACCGCTAAAGGAAATGTTGTTGTATATCCGCGAGCTCGCAAGAACATTGTGCTCCATTACCGCTCGATCGAGGACGGTCGTTGGCCCTGTACGCATGCTGGCGCCATCGACGAGATCACCATCTTCGAGCGTCGACGATAGCCTGTCGGTCGTGGAGAGCGCAATCTGAACTAGTCGTCCAGGAAGACGAGTTGATCGGCCGTGTAGTTTGAGGTCATGTTGTGAAGCCAATCGGCGCGATATGCGTCGTCTCGCTCGGCAGCAATTCTCTTGAGGCATTTGTAGGTGAGTCCGAGATCCTTTAAGTTATCGTGCAGAGCGGTTGTTGATATGGGTTGGTCGTGGTAGATGGCAAGCCATTCCCCGATCTCGTCTAACAGTAGTGATGGGTTCTCGATGAGCAATTCGTGGAGCTCTTCTGCAATATGACTGCCTAGCAGTCGACGACGACCTCGCAGAGGTGTGGGAGGGTTGACACAACCATGAATTTCATAGTGTCGTGTTTGACGAGCTAGCTTTGCTGTTCTGTTTCCATGCCTCTAGACCATATGTTCTCGACCAAGGAGGCCCAGGAAACAGGAAAACATGTTGATCCCATTGTAACGATATACTGTTCGGTCTGTGGGAAGAGGAGTGCAGGACGCCAGTCAGAAAAGCTGCCTATCCTATTGAGAGGGGAAAATTGTATACCACTGGCAAGTTAGTCAGTCCAATTAGAACACCCACTTCATCCCTCATTGCGGCACTCCATCATTTCAAAGCTTTTCTCGTTCCCTCGCAGTGATGCCATTTCCGCTTCCATAGCTTGCATGCGTTCCATAAGCCTATGCACCACTCGGTCCTCATCCGTATTGACAAGACCTGTCGCAGTCTGGGTGCGATATGTGTCTGCATCTGCTTTGCTGTTGGCGCAACCATTCTCCGCGTCCGCGAGTCGCAAACGGAATGTGGCCGATTCGGACTTGCTCGCCTCGAGCTCGGCACGCATCTCTGTGAGTTCTCGTTGGTTCTGCTCATTGGATTCAGCAGCGCAGGATGCTTTCTGCAGAGCGCTTTGAGCCTGCTCGAGTGCACGATCGCGGGACAGCAGCAATTCGTCAAGCTTCGCTTGCAGTTCGCGTAGCTCCAGTCCTGCACGCTTCTTTTCTTCCCCATTTGCTTCGGCCTGCTCGAGTGCATGATCGCGAGACAGCAGCAATTCGTCAAGTTTCGCTTGCAGTTTGCGTACCTCCAGTCCTGCACGCTTCTTTTCTTCGGCCGCCTGTTCAAGTAGAGCACTCTTCAGTGCGAGCTCGTCAGTTAGCTGTGAAATACGCCGGTCCCGCTCAGTTTTCACAACAAGCGTTTCCGACAGCTGTCGCTCAAGCTCAACGAGACGTCCGTCCTCCAACCGTGCAAGTTCTTTCCCAGAAGGAGCATCAGGCACCACGAGCTTTGCATGATGCTCCGTTGAACCTTCCCCATCATCGCCTTCCTCCGGGACACGACTTGGTCTACCACTCGCACCCGTGGGCCGCGATGGCAGACCATTCGAACTGGGGTTTCGCTCACGAGTAATTTGTGGTGAGGCGGGTTGGCCCATGTCTTCAGAGGTAGCGATTTTGAAAGGAAAAGCACTGTGCGCCGCTCCAGTATCTGATGAAGAGAATATCCCGTGTTGTGGTTGATCCTGGGTCGGGTGACCCGCGGATAGCTTCTGCACAGGTTGGGTGGTCTTCTCACTATGCTTGACAGTATTGGAGTCGGGTTTCGGGTAAATGAGGAGCTCTGATTCAATCTCGAAGACTGTCCAAATGGAATGACAAAAAGGAAGTACATACTCGTTTCAAGGACGTGAATAAGCTTAGCTTCATCCACCTCCGCGCCTGGTGATAACTTCCCTCCAATCACAAAGACACGTGTCCCGTCACAAGCCATGGCATGACGGGACCTTCCGCTTGAACTTGGACCTATGTCTTGAAACGCGATCCATCGCTGAGCTGGAAATTATATGTGAACGAGCGCATGAAGTTGAACATGCTAAATTACTCACTTGACAAGTTCAAAGCAGTCAGATCACCTAGGAAGGTTCCATCGATGGCACGCCCACCAAAGACATACATAACATCATCGATGAGGACAGCAGCATGATTTGCACGGGGGGATGGAATGGACCCAGTGCATTGTAGCTCAGTCCATTTTCGTGTCGAAATGTTAAATGACCAGGTGTCGTTAAACCTAGTATGTGGGTCGGCATAACCACCAAATCTACAAAACATTATAATGAGGGGAGAAGGCGAGGGTAAGAGCGATACGAACATGATGATACGGTCGCCGGTGGTTACTGAAACATGACCGGCCCTCGGAAGGGGCTTCTCGTTTCCAGGTGCGGGTTCATATGACTCCCAAAAAGGATTCGAATTTACTGTTGAAAAGTCTGGTCAAAATGGCTCAGGGAAGCGAGGGGCACACGTACAACAATCCAGATCTAATGCCCAGATATCATTAAAACGCTCCTTGGCGGTCCGGCCACCGAAGACGAAGTGCTTGGAACCAACCAACGTTATGGTATGACCGTAACGACCGCCGGGCCCGGGACCATTGACCACGATGCGGGTCCACTCTCGTGATACTGGAATGGAAGAAGTTCTGATCAGCTGGAGCGGGTCTTGACATCAAAAGATCCGACATGCCGAGGTTGAGAAGATATAATAAATCGTCAAGGGCCTGATTTTGCTTAATCTGGTCGTTGAAACTCTTTACCCCGCCCCAAATCAAAAGGATAGTGCTGCTGAGCACGGCACTATGTCCGTAACGTGGGCTGGGAACGTCTCCGGTGGTCTTCAAGAGATTTGCGGAGAAATCCCGTGTTGAGATCACATATAGATCATTGCTTGGAGACTTGGAGCTGCGTACATAACCTCCAAAGAGGAACAATTCGCCGGCGGCGGTGGCACTCGCGGAAAGTGCATGAGAATTTCGAAGAAATGGTGATAGCGACTGTCGGAATGGGGGAGCATGTGCAGACCACGGACCGACAGGCTGCGACTGTTGTCTTTCCTGAGGTGATTGTAAGTGTGATTGCGATTGCGAGTTGGTGGGAAACTGTACCTGCTGAGCAACCTGAGATGAGGCAAGTCCACTGGCAGGGACCGAGGTGGAAGGGGCCTTGGAGTGCTTCTTCTTTCGAGAGAAGAGGGACATGCTCTTGGACTTGGACTAGAGGGTGGTAAGGTAGACAGCCGAGGCCCGAAGACGTACTCATGTCGTCTCCAATTTGTAAATCCATCATCGCACTGAGCGCTCGACGCGGCGCCCAGTGGCCAACATGCCATTCACTGGCATAGCACGCAAATCAGTCATCCATTTCCTTTGATCCTTCCTTTCATATTTGTTCATATCCTCGACCATACCTGACTCATCTACTTCAGCTCCCTTTGATTCCTGCTCGCGCTCGTCCTCGGCCTCCTCATGTATCATACGCGACTTGCCCTATGCACTCGCGCCCTCACCTATTCTCGTACCTGTTTCAGTTCTCTTTCATCCTATACCTGATGTGTAGGTACAAAGAGTCCTTTATGTACTTAAGCCCCTTCTCTAGTGCCCGGAAAGTAATCGCTATCGCCTCCAGTCTCTTCTCTCCTCCCTCGTGTCACCTGTCGTGTCTGAGTCGAATTGGACAGCGAGAACACCCACGAGCTTCTCGACGCGTAGGGGACAAAAACACACAATGAGACACGGGAACAAACGATGGGCATGATTTCATTTTCTTCTGGGATCTCCATCAAAGTTCATTCGTATGTCTCGTCTAGAGTCGTTGGACGTTCATCCAGTAGACGCTGAATGCTTGGAGGAAAACTTCGACGTAGTGTCTCCAATTGGCAGAACACCCAGCGGAACCTGAATAATTGTATGAGACGATTTCGGAACATTGCGACAAGAATACTTTCATTCCATTGGCCCGCTCGGTGAGAGTACGAATAACAAGTTCCTGATCTTCCGGTCTCCATCTTGGGTGGTCTAGCGTGAGAATCTCACGATAGAGCGGAGTCTTTGGGCGAGCGGGGCGCAAAGCACGTGGCCATCCTTTTCTCTTCTGGCCATCGCTGCTGCTCGTCCCTGCCGTGTCGCTCGCTCGTTTTTCTTTTCTTTTCACACTCTCTTTGCCTAGCCCAATCAACTTAGATCCTATCTTTTGCCTCCGTTTTTTTTGCTATGCCATCACCCGAACCAGAGCAAGAAGTGTTGCCGGATTTTAGCACACACCCGGATTTCCAGCCATTATTCGACGCCCTAGTGGCCGGAGGCCAGAACAGGGAACAAGCCACCACACTACTAGCAGACCTCTGGCACAGGAGAGCCCAGGTTATTGCTCCCCAGGCAGCGCCACCACCGCCGCTACCCCAGGACCCACAGCAGCAGCCCCAGCAGCACCTTGGAGCACCCCAGCATCAGCCCTTGGACCAGGCCCAACCACAACCTCCCAACCACGGCCCGCTTCTGCCCCAGCCACAACACCCTCAGCCCCCTCTCTGTCATCACCATGCACAGCCCGCCGCCCAACCTCACCAGTTTGCTCAGGACCAGGACCCACGCCCTCCCCCTGCAGGAGATGCGCCAGTACCCCAGGATCCGCCCCTCCTCCCCGACCATCACCAGGAGATTGACCAAGAGGACAAGCGAGGCCCCAACCACCCGCCCATCGACCTAAATGCAGAAAGCCACACCATGTCCCTGTTGAGCCCGCCTGCTTATGCCATAGACAAGCTCCGCAAAGGTGAGTACGTACCCTTGTGGTACTTCACCAGCCTCGGCCGCCGAACAGCAGACAAGGACAAGGTCTCCAACGAGGATCTTTGGGACGTCACCAAAACCAGTGACAACCGCCTTTCCTTCCGCACTGCCGCAACTAACCGTCCAAGCCCCAGCGCGCTCAGCGACGAACAGCTCACATGGGAACAGTTCATGGATGGTAACCACCTCTTTTGCAGGTGGCTCCAACCTGCCGGTTGGACACCAGGTTACGTCAAGGTGCTCTCCTCATTCTTCTACCAGATAGAGAACCATGAAACCATCGATATCGATGGGGGCAAGGAGTAGTGTTTCGGCAGCTCCAGCTAAAGCTCGGCTAAAGCCGGCGCCTGAGTCGGCTAAAATGCTAGCCGAGCCGCGCCGCATGTCACCGAGCTGACCTTTTTAGTCGACTTGGGAAAATCGGCGCAAGCCATTGAAAGCCGGCGCAAGCCGGCTCCACGTCACCCGTTGCCATTATGAGCACCCCCCCCCCCCTCAAACACTTCTCTACCGCCTGGGACTCCTGTTCACACATGGAGCACCACCACTGACAGGTATATCGACAGATATGAAGATAGAACTTCAATTTTTTCCCGTCTTGCAACTGAAATGAGCCCTTTTTTCGTTGGACCGATAAGCGCGGAAGCCTTTTTGAATCGTTTCCTACCCCCTCCCTTGGATCCCTCCTCTGTTCCCCAATTCCCCACGGGATTGTTCGACGATTTCATTAAATCGCTCTCACAAATGGAGAGTGCATCGTATGATAAATTTGTGAGTTCTGACCCACGTCGCCCACCGCACTTGTTCTGTGACTAATCCTACCCTTTTAGATTGAAGCCATTTCTCCGCATGTCCCAAGTTTAATCATAGTCAACACATCCCGTTCCTCAGACAAAGCACCGCGTGGCAAATTCCATCTCAAACTGAAGCCCGACTGCTCGGTATATATGCATGGGAAAAGGACAAAAGATGATCTCGACCTCTCTCGCGTGGATTTTGTCATCGAGATGAAATCGGAGGCGGACCCATTTGTCCTCAAAGTTCCGTCTAACCCCAGGGACCACACTTCCAACAGCGGCGACGACTTAAACTCCTTCCTACACCTGACATCTGGTTCACGATCAAATCTAGGCCAGATCACGGCGTATGCCACGGCGATAATGAGCGCTCAGTACCGCACACATACATTCTCGGTTCTCATTATGAAAGACTATGCAAGACTCATTCGATGGGACCGTAGTGGTGCAGTCGTCACCGAACCGATATATTACAATTCGCAACCACACCTTTTCGACTTTCTCGTCCACTATGGTATCGCAGATTCCGAAGTTCGCGGCCATGATTCTACGGTTCACTCATCATCCACCCCAGAAGAAATTGCACTTGCCAGAGCCATCATCCCTGAACTGAAAGACGTGGAGTCGTTTCTAGTCCTAACCATACCAGATGATTCAGATCGACCGTCAGAGCGCCGATATATCATCTCCAGCCCAGAACCTCGACCGGATATCCCCGTAGGTCGGTGAACTCGGTCGTTATTCGCCTTGGATGTCAAAGAAAGGCGTCGTGTCCTCGTCAAGGACTCTTGGCGTGTCCTTTTGAAGGACATCAAACCAGAAGGGGAGCTCTATGATCTGCTCCATCGGGGAAAAGTTGACAACATTCCTTCCTGCTTATCGGCTGGTGATGTTGGCGCCGACATCTATCACCAAACTCAAACTCACAAAGTCGGCAACGACATGAATTATAAACTAACTCCTCATCGGCACTACCGTATTGTCCTAGGTACCATAGGGAGGAAGTTGGAGGAATTCAAATGTACTCGGGAGTTTGTAAATGCAATGTATGCTGCCCTGAAAGGTGAGATGACTATTTTCTTAGCAGTTTGTCTATGTAACCTGATTCACATTGTAGCTCACAAAGCTGCTCATGACATTGGGATCCTTCATTGAGACATTAGTCCAGGAAATATCTTGATCGCCTGCGACGATGAATTGGACCATAATGACCCGCATGAATCGAAGATTCAGGGTGGATTACTTATCGATTGGGATCTCTCCAAGGTGATCGACCGAGATGACGAACACAGTGGCAGTACCACACACCAGCAAACACGCACTGTAAGTTATTACATGACCCAGTATTCCCGACTCCTGACATATCTTTCCACCAGGGAACCTGGCAGTTTATGGCTGCTGAGCTTATCGAATGCCCCAAGATCCGCCACACATTCAGTCATGACCTTGAATCATTTTTCTGGGTTCTTATGTGGATTGTTGTGACACGGGTGCCAACTACCTGGGATGAGAGCGCACGCTCAATTTTCATCAACGGGGTGATGAACCCAAAGGTATGTTCTAACATCGGAAGCACAGAGAAGTCGACGTGGCTGAAAGCAGGTAATCCGCTGAGGGAGAAAGGATTTCGAATTCGCGACAATCCTATCCTTCACGAGCTTGCGATGGAATTGTATGATTCTGTCGCCGGCCAATATCGTCCACGGCCATCAGACCAAGTGCCGCCTACAAAGCTCAACCCCTACATACTCTCTGGTTGTAGTCTACGCAAGAATCCAGAGGAAGAAGACAAGAATTATGAAATAGGGTTGACGTTTTTGAAGGATTATGACACCCTGCTCAAGCAATTCGAGCAGGCCCTTAACGCCGAGTGGCCCTCCAATGACAAGGCCAGTCTTCAGAGTATTGCACGATCGAATGCTTCGATCCACTTCTATTCCCAATCACAATCCAAGCGGTCGAGGCCTGTAGCGGATGAGGGGGGTCCCTTTAATAAGGTGTCTGGGAGCAAGCGGCAGCAGGGTTAGCAGTGGTTACTATGTTTCTCTCGTGTTTGTTCTATACGTAAGTTACTGCCTAATGTGCCGTTCAGTATGATGTGATCCGATCCAATCCGATCTGGGTATTTCTGAGTCATGAATCGCGTGATTCAATTGAATGTACGCGACTCAATTTGAACGTACGGTGACTCGACTGACATCGTGGCATGTGCACGCCCATTCACCCTTCTTACTTCCCAAGGTCCTCATCTTGTCTTTGTTATTCCGTTCACTTTCACTCAGTATCCAAAAAAGAATGCTGTATTTAGCGCCAAGATTACAAGTCTACAACACCACATTTTCACTTTGAGTCGTTCGCCCAATGCTTGGTGACAGACCCGCAATCCAACGTCAATGTCATGGACGTAATCTATTTGGTCATTTTGGTCATTTCCCGTGGAGTGCCTGTGGGTAGCGCAAGTCTCGGCCCATAAGCAATACACTGCATCAGGAAAAGTGTCAGTACTTTGTCTTTTCAAATTTGTCTTTTCTTGTCCTTTTTGTCCTTTGTCTTTTATAAAGCAGCTTTTACTTTTACTTTCTGTACTTAAAAATCTTTTACTTTTTACTCTGACTTTTTTAAACACAAAATGACTTTTTAAACACAGAACGACTTTTTTGAAGACAGGATGACTTTTTTTAAACACAGAATGACTTTTTTAAACATAGAATGACTTTCTGGAATGTATAGTTACTTTTTAGTGACTTTTTAAAACATATAATGACTTTCAGGAGACATTTCCAAACACATAATGACTTTTGAAACTTATGATGACTTTTCAGATGACTTCACACACCTCAACCTGTTACTTGTTTCCATGCACGCGGACTATCTACATACACACTCTCATAACTACATTACATAATAGGAAGACAGAGACCCAGCTCTGGCGGCGCCCCACCGCTGACACGCGGGAACCACAGAAGAGCATTAGGGTATGGGAAGCCAGGCTGCCTGCTGTAAGGGGGAGGTGCTCCGGGGAGGGGCGATGGGGCACGGGAACGATTGAGCGGTTGGGGATATTGGCCCGGAGGAACAGCGCTGGGTATGGGCGATGGAGCACGGGATCGGTTTCCCCCGTACGAAGGCATTGCACCGGGAATGGGCGATGGGGCACGCTGACTATACATCCCAGGGCCTGAACCACCCATAGGATTGGGCGAAGGAGCCCTGGAGCGTGAGAGGATAGCATGCTCGGGTGCGCTGCGGTATGGAGAAGGAGCACGGTAGATGTCAGGGCCATGCCCGGACAGCGGATATGTGGGGTTTGACAGGAATACCCTGCTCCTGGGGCAGAAGTTGCCAGCGAAGGTGGCGCCCGGCTGGACTAAACCTTTCGAACGCATGTCTTCGAAGGCTGCGCGTGACGTGATAACAAGGGCGATCCGCACGAATTGAGTGGCAAAATGGTGGGAGGTATGCCCAGAGCTCTTCGCTGCTGCTATTATTCATCAGACGCCGCTGGGGGTAGGGTGTTGATACTTTGCATCCTATTGCTAAGGTGGAGGATGTGGCGTTTGAGCGCGCTGGGAGGTCGTGGCCAGTGGGGTGTTAAGCCGTGCAGTAAAAGACACCTAAGTTCAACATGTGGCGGCAAAGTTGAACAATGGGCCGCTCCGGTCCGAGCGTGACACGTGACCCACTACAGTAACTTACTCTCGCGTTGGTTACTAAGTCCTCTCAATTTCCCGCCTTTGTCTCAAGCTGTCCCCCCACCACTTAACGGATTGGAGGAATCACACTCATCCTCCACTCGTGCTCCACAATGAGACTCTGCCACACCGTCTGCTGAAGCAACACCCGCTGGTGTGAGGGACACTTTCTGTCTCACTGAACCTGAACCCGCTTGGCCACACGACTCACCCAAAGCCGCACCAAGTTGTACAATTCGCACATTTCTCTGTCAAGGAGTCCCTAAGATCGGAGCAACTCGCGGCAGCTGCCGATACATCTAGAGATATGCAGCCCCAATGCGCTCTCTCAGAAGGTCGTTTCTTTTTTATTTTATTTTTAAAAAAACCGGGTTTTTCTCCTTACAGTACGTCACGACAGAATACCTCCTTCACCCCGTCTTCTAGTCATGCAATGAAAAATGCCAAAGTTGTCATCATTGCCCTTGGCTCCCTCCACCGCCTCATCGCCTTGCGCGCCGTCTCCCTCTCTGCAATCTCCTCTCCCTCGTCACCGACTTCCCCACCATTCACAGCAGACTACTCGCAAATGTACGTGCTTTCGTTCTGTGCTCCCTCTTCTCTTCCTTGACGGATGGATTGACAGGCATACACTGTGAAATAGGCCCTCCTTCTGTGTTTCAAGCTGCATGAATCTAGGACAGCTGTGGTGTCGTCAACGGCGGCGGCGACGCTGCGCCAATTGGTCACTGGGCCATGTTCGTCGTCGAAAAGGTCGTAGCCTCGTAGGGGAAGATCGCCGCATGCTGCTCGCCAATTAGCTTGAATCGATGACTCTTCCGGACGGGACGACACAAGCGCTCGGTCCCGCCGTGCGCGACGCGTTTGCTATCTTCGAGGACCTCAGTCTGTTGGGTAACGGAAAGCGTCCGCAATTCCTACAACTCAAGTACCTCCACAAGACGTTTTCTCTTGAGCTGATCGAGAGCGTACTCGCGAACTACCACGAACTCTTCCGCAAGGTGTGTCTCTCCTCCCCTTTTCCCATCCGAGACCTGTATGTCAGCAGCTGTCCTCAAATCACTCTCATGTTCACAGCATTCCAAGCTCGTACTCTTATTACAACACTACCTCTTCCCTCTGCTCCTCAAAACGCTCTTTGAGCGCTCCGCTTTCCCGCTTGCCCTCCGCGGCACCCGTGTCGTCTTCCTCAGGCTCTTGCTCAAGCAATTCTCCTCCAAGCTCGAGGCGGAGGCCGAAGTCATACTCACACTACTCATCAAACTTATCAGTGGCGAGACTGACACCTGTAAGCCTCAGCCTGGGTGGATGAGGGTGCTCGCGATGGAGATCATGCGCGGGTAAGGCTCCCCTCTATTTCTCATTTCTGGCACACTACTGGCTCGTCCGGCGCCTCTCAGCTCTCAGTCGTCATCCTCCGAGTCTGACTCGACTCATTCCTCCCGGCGGACGAAACAGTCTCAGTCTCAGCCTCAGCCGCAGCCGCGACAGCGTACGACTAGCAAGACATCGAGACGATCCCGCCAATCTTCACGCCGGGAAACAGAGCTCAGGCTCATCCTTGACTTTCCACTACCACCGACATTTATCCCTACTCCGCCAACAACCAGGACGCCTCCACCTTCTCGACCTCCTGCCGAAGTAGCTCCCGTCAACGACGACGAATCTATATTTCACGATAATGATCCCTTTCGTGCCAAGCCCATTCGCGATCAGGACGCCGCAGCAGAAGTGGCATCACAGAGTATTGCAGAGACGGGTGCACCACGCGGGGACTCTTCAGCATCATTTTACACAGCCCATTCTCGATCATCTTCACCTGTACCATCCTCTCACATCCTCCCACCCCCGAGTCTACATCCATCTGAACAACAGCAGCAACCTCCTCTCTCACCGTTACAGCTTCCCTTCCCTGACCCCTCACTTTCATCCTCACCACAACTATCCCATAGTGCGACACTATCTACCTCATGTCGCTCTGTCAGAACTCTGATTAAAGCCAGTGCCACGTTAAAGCGATTAGGAAATCGGACACGGGAGACCCCTCTCACGTCCTTTCGAGCCCCGAGGCCGCAGAGAGCGACACGTGTCAAGCACGTTTCCCTCGAGCACCCATTCAAACCACCGAGCACCGTCGTGCCGCTCTGAAGGCTCCCGGAATTCTTCCTCGTCATTCCGTGAACCAGCCCATGATGACTGGTATCAAGCCCATCGACGCAATGGTGCCCATCGGTCGCGGCCAGCGTGAGCTTATCATCGGTGACCGTCAGACAGGCAAAACTACTGTTGCCATTGACACCATCCTCAACCAGAGGCGCTGGAACGAGGGTAAGGATGAGGAAAAGAAGCTCTATTGTGTCTACGTCGCTGTTGGCCAGAAGCGCTCTACCATTGCGCAGCTTGTCAAGACTCTCGAGGAGAACGATGCTATGAAGTACTCTATCATCGTTGCTGCTACTGCTTCGGAGGCTGCTCCCTTGCAATATTTTGCTCCTTTCTCGGGTTGCGCAATGGGCGAATGGTTCTACGACAATGGTAAACACGGTAAGTGCACAAATGTTTTGCGCCAGGACTTCGCATTTATTTCAGCCTTGGTGGCTCTCATCATTGGTAAGTGATTGTGCCACCTCATTTCTTTTCCGGGGCACTTGCTGATGCAATTCCAGTAGATTCACAGTGAGTTTATGCAAGCGACAAGGACCCTAAGCACATGCCCCAAACGTGCTCACTATGCCATTGTACAATTGTCTGAAGAACGGGTCAACGCTTTGATTCCGGCAACATCACCAACAGCGGCCTTGTGGTCTCCCCTGCAAACATAGACCTCGCCAACTCCGACTCCCTCAAGCTCGCGCGCACGATTTGGCGACCCACCCACTTAGCCACGGTCCCGACGAGCATCGCACCGCTCTACCGATCACCCCACGCTCCATGTCGAAGATCGTATCACTGAGCGATCTACGACAACTTGTGCATCGCATGGAAGCTCCTCCGCCTCCCTTGCCCGCCTCGTTATCCCTGCGGACAAATGAAAACGTGCCTGGAAGTGGTGGCGATGGTGCCGCCGGTCCTGGTACATAACTAGCTCATTTAGCTAGGTGTGTTTCTCAACTGTTAAATTGCATTTGCCGTGCAGAATTTCCATCCGTGCCCTACCATTGTGTGCTTCTAAGAACTACCAATCCGATGTAGTGAACTTTTCATCAGGAAAAGTGTCAGTACTTTTCTTGTCTTTCAGTACTTTTTTCATGACTTTTTTGTCTTTCTTGTCTTTTTTAAAAGTCAAAAGACAAAAAAGACATGAAAAAGTACTAAAAGACAAAGAAAAAGTACTGACACTTTTCCTGATGTTGTAAGTTAGGTTTACTTTTATAAGTCAGATTGTCTTTCGAAAGTTATTCTGTCTTTTCCACTGTCTTTAAAAAGACAATTTGTCTTTTAAAAGTAAAATGTTGTCTTTAAAAGTAAACGGACATGCCTTTGACTTCTTTCAAAAGACAAATTGTCTTTGTCTTTTTTTTGTCTTTTTTTGTCTTTTTTGTCTTTTTTGTCTTTTAAAAGACCGAAAAAAGTACCGACACTTTTCCTGATGCCTTGCCTCTAGTACGACCCATGCCAGTGAAGAAGTGCACAAGATCGAGGGCTACATTTGATTTAACTGGTCTATTGAGGGCGTCAGCTTGTTGGGGACTCGTTCTCTGAGGCTCTAGCTTAGGCGAGGGATTTGGAGGACCAGATATGTCAGATATCTCGTCGTCATCGTCTATCCCCTGCAAGTCGAATTCTTCGGCACTGACGACTGCGTCGAGTTGGGTGGTAGTTGCCTAGATTAACTGGTGAGTCTCTCAAGACTAAAGGTACATAGAGGGCCCAGAAAAATCACCTTTGATCGGGTCTGAGACGAGCCAACGGGACGTGCGCTCGGGCAACGAGAACCACCCTTGGCATTGACTCGTCCCACAGCCACAGGTGCAGCTACTGATGACGGTTCAAGGGGCTGTTTTGTCTTGCATGGAGCCATGGCACGAAGAGAAACCAAAGGATCAGTGAGAACGGGGGATTCAAGAGAAATGGGGAATCGAGAGAACAGGGGATTTGTGACGCCAGTGCATTGCTTGTGGGCCGAGACTTGTGCTACCCACGGGCACTCCACGGAAAATGACCAAAATAACCAAATAGATTACGTCCATGACATTGACGTTGAATTGCGGGTCCGTCGGCAAGCATTGGGCGAGCGACTCAAAATCAAAATGTGTGCACTGTGCAAGCGCCGAACCGCTGGGCCTGGGAACGATACTTTGATGGCGTTCTGACGGTCGCTAAACCCAAAGTGAGTGCAAGTGAACAGGATAACTAAGACGAGATGAGGACCTTGGGAAGTAAGATGGGCAGTGAATGGGTGAGCCGCAAGCAGCGAAGGGAGTGCACGTGCACATGCCACGATGTCAGTCTTGTCAACCGTTATCGGTTAGATCGTGTACGTTCAATTGAGTCGCGTACGTTCATGTGAATCAGATTCATGACTCAGAATACTCGGATCGGATCACATCACACTGGACAGACAGGCAACGCACGCCGCACATACAGTACAAACGTGAGAGATGCAACAGTACCACTGCTATACCACTGCACCACTGCTAACCCTGCCGCTTGCTCGCCGACACCATATAAAAAGCCTTCTCTTCGGCCACAGACCTCGACCGCTTGGAACCGGAGTGGGTGATGCAAACCATATTTACATGGCAGAATATGCTGAGAGCTGGCCTTGTCACTGGAGGGCCACTCGTTGTCAAGGACCGTCTTGAATTAACTGAGCGTCGGGACTCACCTGATCATCTGCAACTACGAGATGCTCGAGCAGCGTGGGTGGATGCATTGCCAACTTCGCTCGATAGCTTATATGTCCATTTATACTCCAAGACCGCTTTGTCGTACTCCTCAGCGTGTGCTTGGTAGAGATGCCTTCGGAGATTCGTGTTTGCGGTGGTTGGCCCGTAGATATATCTGGCTACACCGGGGAGCATAGACTTATCGAATCCATATTTCTCGCTGTTTGTCATAAGAAAGCAGAATGGATATCAGAAAGTCTGTACATACGAGCATAGCTTGCAGACTTTAGGTGGAGGCGGACCTTGCTTCAAAATTATTGGGCCGCCTTGAGTGGGTTGTTCAATACCAGTGAAGAAGTACAGGAGATCGAGGGTTGCAATCACGTCAATGGGCCCATTGAGGGGGTCAGCTTGTTGGGGACTCGTTCTCTGAGGCTCTAGCTTAGGCGAGGGATTTGGAGGACCAGATGTGTCGGATATCTCGTCGTCACCGTCTTTCCCCTGCAAGTCGAATTCTT
Organism: Russula emetica; assembly: GCA_015178925.1. Lineage (NCBI taxonomy): Eukaryota > Fungi > Basidiomycota > Agaricomycetes > Russulales > Russulaceae > Russula > Russula emetica. Next base: position 960,995 of record WHVC01000010.1, on the reverse strand, counting down.
TGGCATTGGCGACTGCGTCGAGTTGGGTGGTAGTTGCCTTGGATTAACCAGTAAGTCTCAAGACTCAAGGTACGTAGAGAGCCCAGGAAAGTCACCTTTGGTTGAGTCAGAGACGAGCCAACGGGACATGCACTCGAACAACGAGAAGCATCCTTGGCATTGGCTCGTCCCACAGCCACAGGTGCAGCTACTGATGACGGTTCAAGGGGGTGTTCTGTCTTGCACGGAGCCATGGCACGAAGAGAAAACGAAGGATCAGTGAGAACGGGGGATTCAAGAGAAATGGGGAATTGAGAGAACGGGGGATTTATGGCCTAAAATCCCGAAGACCACATCAGGAAAAGTGTCGGTACTTTTTTTGGTCTTTTAAAAGACAAAAAAGACAAAAAAGACAAAAAAAGACAAAAAAAAGACAAAGACAATTTGTCTTTTGAAAGAAGTCAAAGGCATGTCTGTTTACTTTTAAAGACAACATTTTACTTTTAAAAGACAAATTGTCTTTTTAAAGACAGTGGAAAAGACAGAATAACTTTCGAAAGACAATCTGACTTATAAAAGTAAACCTAACTTACAAAAGTTCACTACATCGGATTGGTAGTTCTTAGAAGCACACAATGGTAGGGCACGGAATCACGGATGGAAATTCTGCACGGCAAATGCAATTTAACAGTTGAGAAACACACCTAGCTAAATGAGCTAGTTATGTACCAGGACCGGTGGCACCATCGCCACCACTTCCAGGCACGTTTTCATTTGTCCGCAGGGATAACGAGGCGGGCAAGGGAGGCGGAGGAGCTTCCATGCGATGCACAAGTTGTCGTAGATCGCTCAGTGATACGATCTTCGACATGGAGCGTGGGGTGATCGGTAGAGCGGTGCGATGCTCGTCGGGACCGTGGCTAAGTGGGTGGGTCGCCAAATCGTGCGCGCGAGCTTGAGGGAGTCGGAGTTGGCGAGGTCTATGTTTGCAGGGGAGACCACAAGGCCGCTGTTGGTGATGTTGCCGGAATCAAAGCGTTGACCCGTTCTTCAGACAATTGTACAATGGCATAGTGAGCACGTTTGGGGCATGTGCTTAGGGTCCTTGTCGCTTGCATAAACTCACTGTGAATCTACTGGAATTGCATCAGCAAGTGCCCCGGAAAAGAAATGAGGTGGCACAATCACTTACCAATGATGAGAGCCACCAAGGCTGAAATAAATGCGAAGTCCTGGCGCAAAACATTTGTGCACTTACCGTGTTTACCATTGTCGTAGAACCATTCGCCCATTGCGCAACCCGAGAAAGGAGCAAAATATTGCAAGGGAGCAGCCTCCGAAGCAGTAGCAGCAACGATGATAGAGTACTTCATAGCATCGTTCTCCTCGAGAGTCTTGACAAGCTGCGCAATGGTAGAGCGCTTCTGGCCAACAGCGACGTAGACACAATAGAGCTTCTTTTCCTCATCCTTACCCTCGTTCCAGCGCCTCTGGTTGAGGATGGTGTCAATGGCAACAGTAGTTTTGCCTGTCTGACGGTCACCGATGATAAGCTCACGCTGGCCGCGACCGATGGGCACCATTGCGTCGATGGGCTTGATACCAGTCATCATGGGCTGGTTCACGGAATGACGAGGAAGAATTCCGGGAGCCTTCAGAGCGGCACGACGGTGCTCGGTGGTTTGAATGGGTGCTCGAGGGAAACGTGCTTGACACGTGTCGCTCTCTGCGGCCTCGGGGCTCGAAAGGACGTGAGAGGGGTCTCCCGTGTCCGATTTCCTAATCGCTTTAACGTGGCACTGGCTTTAATCAGAGTTCTGACAGAGCGACATGAGGTAGATAGTGTCGCACTATGGGATAGTTGTGGTGAGGATGAAAGTGAGGGGTCAGGGAAGGGAAGCTGTAACGGTGAGAGAGGAGGTTGCTGCTGTTGTTCAGATGGATGTAGACTCGGGGGTGGGAGGATGTGAGAGGATGGTACAGGTGAAGATGATCGAGAATGGGCTGTGTAAAATGATGCTGAAGAGTCCCCGCGTGGTGCACCCGTCTCTGCAATACTCTGTGATGCCACTTCTGCTGCGGCGTCCTGATCGCGAATGGGCTTGGCACGAAAGGGATCATTATCGTGAAATATAGATTCGTCGTCGTTGACGGGAGCTACTTCGGCAGGAGGTCGAGAAGGTGGAGGCGTCCTGGTTGTTGGCGGAGTAGGGATAAATGTCGGTGGTAGTGGAAAGTCAAGGATGAGCCTGAGCTCTGTTTCCCGGCGTGAAGATTGGCGGGATCGTCTCGATGTCTTGCTAGTCGTACGCTGTCGCGGCTGCGGCTGAGGCTGAGACTGAGACTGTTTCGTCCGCCGGGAGGAATGAGTCGAGTCAGACTCGGAGGATGACGACTGAGAGCTGAGAGGCGCCGGACGAGCCAGTAGTGTGCCAGAAATGAGAAATAGAGGGGAGCCTTACCCGCGCATGATCTCCATCGCGAGCACCCTCATCCACCCAGGCTGAGGCTTACAGGTGTCAGTCTCGCCACTGATAAGTTTGATGAGTAGTGTGAGTATGACTTCGGCCTCCGCCTCGAGCTCGGAGGAGAATTGCTTGAGCAAGAGCCTGAGGAAGACGACACGGGTGCCGCGGAGGGCAAGCGGGAAAGCGGAGCGCTCAAAGAGCGTTTTGAGGAGCAGAGGGAAGAGGTAGTGTTGTAATAAGAGTACGAGCTCGGAATGCTGTGAACATGAGAGTGATTTGAGGACAGCTGCTGACATACAGGTCTCGGATGGGAAAAGGGGAGGAGAGACACACCTTGCGGAAGAGTTCGTGGTAGTTCGCGAGTACGCTCTTGATCAGCTCAAGAGAAAACGTCTTGTGGAGGTACTCGAGTTGTAGGAATTGCGGACGCTTTCCGTTACCCAACAGACTGAGGTCCTCGAAGATAGCAAACGCGTCGCGCACGGCGGGACCGAGCGCTTGTGTCGTCCCGTCCGGAAGAGTCATCGATTCAAGCTAATTGGCGAGCAGCATGCGGCGATCTTCCCCTACGAGGCTACGACCTTTTCGACGACGAACATGGCCCAGTGGCCAATTGGCGCAGCGTCGCCGCCGCCGTTGACGACACCACAGCTGTCCTAGATTCATGCAGCTTGAAACACAGAAGGAGGGCCTATTTCACAGTGTATGCCCGTCGATCCATCCATCAAGGAAGAGAAGAGGGAGCACAGAACGAAAGCACGTACGTTTGCGAGTAGTCTGCTGTGAATGGTGGGGAAGTCGGTGACGAGGGAGAGGAGATTGCAGAGAGGGAGACAGCGCGCAAGGCGATGAGGCGGTGGAGGAAGCCAAGGGCAATGATGACAACTTTGGCATTTTTTGTTGCATGACTGGAAGACGGGGTGAAGGAGGTATTCTGTCGTGACGTACTGTAAGGAGAAAAACCCGGTTTTTTAAAAATAAAATAAAAAAGAAACGACCTTCTGAGAGAGCACATTGGGGCTGCATATCTTTAGATGTATCGGCAGCTGCCGCGAGTTGCTCCGATCTTAGGGACTCCTTGATGGAGAAATGTGCGAATTGTACAACTTGGTGCGGCTTTGGGTGAGTCGTGTGGCCAAGCGGGTTCGGGTTCAGTGAGACAGAAAGCGTCCCTCACACCAGCGGGTGTTGCTTCAGCAGACGGTGTGGCAGAGTCTCGTTGTGGAGCACGAGTGGAGGATGAGTGCGATTCCTCCAATCCGTTAAGTGGTGGGGGGACAGCTTGAGACAAAGGCGGGAAATTGAAGACAAAGGCGGGAAATTGAGAGGACTTAGTAACCAACGCGAGAGTAAGTTACTGTAGTGGGTCACGCGTCACGCTCAGACCGGAGCGGCCCATTGTTCAACTTCGCCGCCACATGTTGAACTTAGGTGTCTTTTACTGCACGGCTTAACACCCCACTGGCCACGACCTCCCAGCGCGCTCAAACGCCACATCCTCCACCTTAGCAATAGGATGCAAAGTATCAACACCCTACCCCCAGCGGCGTCTGATGAATAATAGCAGCAGCGAAGAGCTCTGGGCACACCTCCCACCATTTTGCCACTCAATTCGTGCGGATCGCCCTTGTTATCACGTCACGCGCAGCCTTCGAAGACATGCGTTCGAAAGGTTTAGTCCAGCCGGGCGCCGCCTTCGCTGGCAACTTCTGCCCCAGGAGCAGGGTATTCCTGTCAAACCCCACATATCCGCTGTCCGGGCATGGCCCTGACATCTACCGTGCTCCTTCTCCATACCACAGCGCACCCGAGCATGCTATCCTCTCACGCTCCAGGGCTCCTTCACCCAATCCTATGGGTGGTTCAGGCCCTGGGATGTATAGTCAGCGCGCCCCATCGCCCATTCCCGGTGCAATGCCTTCGTACGGGGGAAACCGATCCCGTGCTCCATCGCCCATACCCGGCGCTGTTCCTCCGGGCCAATATCCCCAACCGCTCAATCGTTCCCGTGCCCCATCGCCCCTCCCCAGAGCACCTCCCCCTTACAGCGGGCAGCCTGGCTTCCCATACCCTAATGCTCTTCTGTGGTTCCCGCATGTCGGCGGTGGGGCGCCCCTAGCGCCAGAGCTGGGTCTCTGTCTTCCTATTATGTAATGTAGTTATGAGAGTGTGTATGTAGATAGTCCGCGTGCATGGAAACAAGTAACAGGTTGAGGTGTGTGAAGTCATCTGAAAAGTCATCATAAGTTTCAAAAGTCATTATGTGTTTGGAAATGTCTCCTGAAAGTCATTATATGTTTTAAAAAGTCACTAAAAAGTAATTATACATTTCAGAAAGTAATTATATATTTCAGAAAGTCATTCTATGTTTAAAAAAGTCATTCTGTGTTTAAAAAAGTCATTCTGTGTTTAAAAAAAGTCATCCTGTCTTCAAAAAAGTCGTTCTGTGTTTAAAAAAGTCATTTTGTGTTTAAAAAAGTCATTTTGTGTTTAAAAAGTCATTCTGTGTTTAAAAAGTCAGAGTAAAAAGTAAAAGATTTTTAAGTACAGAAAGTAAAAGTAAAAGCTGCTTTATAAAAGACAAAGGACAAAAAGGACAAGAAAAGACAAATTTGAAAAGACAAAGTACTGACACTTTTCCTGATGAAGCGTTCTTCGAACGGAGAAATGCCTCCACCTAAAATCTGCAAGCTATGCTCGTACGTACGGACTTTCGAATATCTATTCTGTTTTCTTACAACAAGCAGCGAGATATATGGCACTGATAAGTCTACGCTCCCCGATGGTGTAGCTAATTATATCTACGGGCCAAATACCGGAAACACGAATCTTCGACGGCATCTCCGCCAAATACACGCTGAGGAGTACGATGGCGCTGTTTTACAGCACAAGTGGTCATATAAGCTATCGAGCGAATTGGGCGATCCATCTACCCACGATGCTCGCAACAAACGCGACCCCGAGCTCCCATCATTTTCACCAGAGGCGTTCCTGGAGCATCTCGTTCGCTTCGTAGTTGCAGATGATCAGGTGAGTCCCGACGATCTCACGTGCTTTCACACTCTCACTAGTCTTCAGTTGATTCGTGTTGTAGAATGCCCCGAGTTTCGACAGATGTGTATGGTTCTTTGCAAGACTCTCGTTGACGCCGACATCCCTCGCCGCGATAAGATGAGGGAAGCAGTCATCAGTGAATGGCGGAATTCATTCGAACGGTTGAAATCGGACCTTTCTGTGGGTATAGTCATTTTGTCTTTCCGCTTTGTCAACTGTCTTCAGTCATAGAAATCCTGCGGGCGGATCAGTTTCACTTCAGACGTCTGGTCAAACGTGAACCTAGAGGCCTACTTAGCATTGACCGCACACTGGATCTCAAGTGATGAGTCAACATCAGGAAAAGTGTCAGTACTTTTTCTTGTCTTTCTATACTTTTTTCATGACTTTTTTGTCTTTCTTGTCTTTTTTAAAAGGCAAAAGACAAAAAAGACATGAAAAAGTACTAAAAGACAAGAAAAAGTACTGACACTTTTCCTGATGAAGTGGACGCCTCGCACTTAATGCTGCACTTATCGGCTTTCATCGCCTCAAGAAGAAACACACAGGCGTCAATATAGCGAAGAATATCCTACACCTACTTGATCGAGCTAATGTTACACTCAAGGTATGTATTTCATATGATATCTATTCGCACGTTTGCCTTACTCTTTGTAGATCGGCCACTTTACGCTCGACAACGCCGAGAACAACGCTGTAGCCATGGAAGAGCTAGAGTCTCTGCTCGCCGAACATGAGGCGTTCGCCACAGCTGACTTCGATCACCTTAAACATTGCGTCTGGTGTTACGCACACATCATTAACATCTGTTCGTCTCACGTCATTTCATCAATGACGTCTGTTTCAAAGGGGTATCTCTCCGAGCTCAAAGTTGCCGTCGGTTCAAACCACATAGATTGCGATGACTCCGAGGATGAATTGGATGGTGGTGACATTGATATTGGTGATCACCATATTGACGAGTTGAAGCTGGGTGATTGCTACGATGACCATTCTAACCTTAAGGAATGGGTTGCGGGTATCAAGTGCGATCCCCTCAGGCGTGCTCGCAGAATTATTCGTCTTTTACGCTCTTTGGACCAACGCAGGGAAGGCTTTCGTAAGTTCATCCAAGATGGAAACGAACAACAATGGTTCTCTGAAAAAACTCAGAGTGGCAAACGTCGTATCGTCCAAGTTCCCGAGCTTCAACTTCTGAGGGATGTGAAGACGAGGTGGGATTCGGTTTTTATGATGCTGCGACGTCTAAGAGTTCTCCGGCCGGTAAGTTCATCTCAGCGACTGGACGGTGTTACAGTGGAGACTAATCAAATATCTAATGTAGGCTCTCGATCAGTATCTTAACACTGAATTGGTTGACTTCTCCGATTGGAAGCTGTTGGAAATTGATTGGTACATCCTTGAAGGGTTAGAAACTGTCTTGAGCGTGAGTCGTCTATTTAACCCATGGACAGTCACTCATGTGACAACAGGTTCCGCACGCGTGTCAACAAAGCATGTCGTCCAAATCCACACCGGTTTTGTCGCGTGCGATATCCAGTTTTGAGATGTTTATGACAGAATGGGAAAAACTCAGGGAACAGCACAAGATGCTCCGGCCCTGGATGGAAATCGGCCTGCAGTGGGCAAAGAAATACTACATTTGAATGGACGATACAGATGCTTATGTCGTCGCAATGTGTCAGTCTTTGAATCAAGATTTGTCGCTCTAACCTCTGACTTCATTGAACAGTCCTCAACCCTGCTATGCGCCTCTCGTGGATCCAAGCTGAATGGGAAGGTCACTATATCCGGCGTGCCAAAGATATCATTCTGGCGCTCGTAAGACTACACAATTCAACTCCTCAGTCATCTTTCTCACGACTTGCAGATGCGTCAGTACCGTAGCCAGAAGTCGTCAACGTCTGAAGCTACAACGACGGATTCCCCTGTCCAACCCAATCCAGTGGTTTCTGTGGCTCCAACGCGATTCAAAGTCCAAGATTCTGTATACAAAAAAAAGTCCACACGTAATGTGTCCAGTGTGGATGTTGAATTCCAAAAATATGTTTCGGGTCCAATCTCGTCTGAGGAGACCAACATCCTGCGGTTCTGGGAGGTGAGGTGATTCCTATAATTGAATGGCGTTTTGGTACTACAACTAACTCCCTCAACAGGCTAATAGGTTGGAACTCCCAACACTGTTCTCAATCGCGATGGATTATCTCCCGATCCAGGCAACGTCCGTCCCTTGCGAGCGTGTGTTCTCGTCAGCAAAGGACACGGACACTGCGAAGCGAAACCGAATCAGCCCAATTCTCATGGAGGCCCTTCAAATGCTGAAATATTCACTCAAGAAAGAACGCCTCAACTTCATGAACGGATGGTCAATATCGGAAGCTGCCATGAGTATGTCGGTGCCAACTGGCGAGCTTAGCTCTCTCTTTGTGGATGATCCTGTTGTTTCGTTTGACAATTTGTTGAATGACCTTATTAACTACGATGATTGCGAGTCTTAACCCCAGCTTTTTTACGTCACTGCAATGAGAATATATTTTCCTTGGCCACGTTACTGTCTGTACTGACAGAGATGATCGCACAGCAGTTGCGTGCGATATCGTTGGTGTTTATTTGACATCGGAGTTCGCAATTTAGTGAACCGACGCATCCCCCAAGTTGACTTTACCCATCATTTCTCTCTCTTAACGTTGATAACGACTACGCACCTTCGAAATCCACGACATACCTCGGAGAAGCGATTCTCTCCCTCGAAGTCAGATATTGTGCGTGTTGGTGGCCGGTACAGAGTATGTAACCTACTCGGTACTGGGGGATCTGGTGAGCTCAACTCTGACTTGAGTTTGACACACTTTCCTGAGTTCATTAGGGAGTGTCTATCTAGGAAAAGACATTGCGACGGGGGGTGATGTTGCTGTGAAGATAGGGCACCCATGCGGCTTACCTTCAAGGCTCAGTCATGAACACAACGTGTATACAACTATCGCCGGTGGCAGAGGAATCCCTCGAGTACTCTGGTACGGCAAGGAAAGTATATATGAAGTTATTGTCCTCGATCATCTCGGAACTTCACTGGGCGACCTGATCGATCAGCTTGAGTTTGACCACAGGAAGACATTCTCGTACTGCCACCCAAATGGTACGTTATATAAAACAAACAATCATACTAAACCTAAACACACCCTCACATGCAGCTCTTAGCAGTCCAGTCACTTCATGATCGACACTACATCCATCGTGACATTAAACCTGGGAATTTCATGATTCGTGCTGATAACCTTCCTCCTACCCTCTTTCTCATCGATTTCGGCTTGGCACGATTGTTCCGTAATCCCGCAACTTATTTACATATCCCTTTCACAACGAATCATTTGATCGTTGGTACCCTTCCGTTCGCATCCATCAGTGGCCAGCAAGGCAATGTCCAGTCGCGTCGTGATGACCTAGAGTCTCTCGCCTATACCATCATTTATTCAGCACTCGGCGAGTTGCCTTGGACCAGCAATTCCGCAGGCAACGACGAGGAGGTAGTCCTCCGTAAGAAAACATCGATCACAGTGGAAGAGCTGTGCGAAGGCTTACCCGCTCCCTTCTGCAAATTCGTCACCTATGTCCGTTCTCTTGGCTTTGACAAGAAACCGGACTATCAGTTCCTTCATTCCATTCTCTTACAGTGCTCGGAAACCATGACTGATCAGCCCATCAAAGCACCACCCCATGTCAGCGTGGACCGTGCACCTATCTTCACTAGTCGGGTGTAAGTGACCTCGCCCTCTATGAATAGCGGCACTAACTAGATTTATTTAGCCTTCGCTCTTCGACTCGCGCGATTGCTAAACTGTCTCGGTACATACATCAAACACCCGCTCGGGCCACTTGTACAAGGTCCTGGAAGTAGCATGTTTTCGTAGTTTGAGACGTTGGGCTTTGAGGTACATGTAGGCGATGATGTATCACACGTCGATTTTGTTGTAGAGCTGTAGTTTGATGTATGGGAACTAAGATTTGACTACAATTTTCGCGATCTGGATTGGGAGCTGAGCCGCACTCTAGCCGGAGAAACGCCGGCTATTTTGGCGGCACAGCTCGGCGCGGCTAAGTGGCATGGGTGCCCACGGCGCAGCTCGGCTAACAAGCTGACTGCCCGGCTAATTGTGGCTCGGCTAACGGCTCGGCTCGGCTCTTGTAGCTGCCGAAACACTAGGCCTGATGGCTTGGCTTTGGCTTTTGAGATCTGAAGCCGAGCCAAAGCCAATGTTGGGCCATCACTCATGGCCCGGCTTGGCTTGGCCTATTTGGGCCTGGCTTGGCTCGGCCAACGGCCTGAAGCTGAGCCAGGAACAGCCCTAATCACCGACCCCAAGGGCACATACAAATGCATGTGCACCCGAAGCCTGAACACACAGCACCCCCACAAATCCGGCTTCCACACACCATTCCCCCAATGTCACTTGGCGTGGCTCACACCCTCACGCACCCTTTCCTTGCACTATGCAATGATGGCCCAGGCCATGGGAGCAGTTTCACGTTTAGTGACCCACAAATGGCTTTCATTCTCAGTAGTATAAATTGTTTAGAAAGTACTACATGATTCGAAACGAAAAAAAACAACATCTACAGTAGGTCCGGGTCCGGTTCAGGGTTCAGATGCCTTGAGAACCAGAACCAGACCATTTTGAACCAAACCAACGGTCCGGTCCAAGGTTCACCATAATTGGTGAACCGGACCGAACCGAACCTTACCATCCCTAACGTGTTGCGGGCTATGCCAATGAATGGCATGTTGGCCACTCGGCGCTGCGTCGAGCGCTCAGTGCGATGATGGATTTACAAATTGGAGTCTTTGGAGACGACATGAGTACGCCTTCGGGCCTCGGCTCTCTACCTTCAAGTTACCACCCTCTAATCCAAGAGCATGCCCCTCTTCTCTTCTCGGAAGAAGAAGCACTCCAAGGCCCCTGCCAGCGGACTCGCCTCATCTCAGGTTGTTCAGCAGGTACAGTTTCCCACCAACTCGCAATCGCAATCACACTTACGATCACCTCAGGAAAAACAACAGTTGCAGCCTGTCGGCCCATGGTCTGCACATACTCCCCCATTCGAACAGTCGCCATCACCGTTTCTTCGATATGGTCATGTACTTTCCACGAGTGCCACCGCCGCCGGCGAGTTGTTCCTCTTTGGAGGTTATGTACGCAGTTCCGGGTCTCCAAGCAATGATCTATATGTGATCTCAACACGGGATTTCTCCACAAATCTCTTGAAGACCACCGGAGACGTTCCCAGCCCACGTTACGGACATAGTAGTGACGTGCTCAGCAGCACTATCCTTCTGATTTGGGGCGGGGTAAAGAGTTTCAATGACCAGATTAAGCAAAATCAGGCCCTTGACGATTCATTATATCTTCTCAACCTCGGCATGTCGTATCTTTTGATGTCGAGTTCCGCTCCAGCTGATCAGAACTTCTTCCATTCCAGTATCGCGAGAGTGGACCCGCATCGTGGTCAATGGGCCCGGGCCCGGCGGTCGTTGCTACCATACCATGACGTTGATCGGTTCCAAGCTCTTCGTCTTCGGTGGCTGCTCCGCCAGGGGGCGTTTAAATGATATCTGGGCATTGGATTTGAACTGTTGTACGTTTGCCCTTCGCTTCCCTAAGCCGTTTTGACCAGATTTTTCAACAGTAAATTCGGATCCTTTCTGGGAGCCATATGAACCTGCACCCGGAAACGAGAAGCCCCTTCCGAGGTCCAGGCATGTTTCAGTAACCACCGGCGACCGTATCATCATGTTCGTATCCCTCTCACCCTCGCCTTCTACCCTCATTATAATGTTTTGTAGATTTGGTGGTTATGGGAGCCCACATGACTTTAACGACACTTGGTCGTTTAACATTTCGACACGAAAATGGACTGAGCTACAATGCACTGGATCCGTTCCGTCCCCCCGTGGAGTTCACGCTGCTGCCCTCGTCGATGATGTTATGTATGTCTTTGGTGGAAATAATCGTGGAACCACCCACCTGGGCGATCTGACTGCGTTGAACTTGTCAAGTAAGTGATTTGGCATGTTCAAATTCATGCGCTCGTTCACATACAATATCTAGCTCAGCGATGGACCGCATTTCAAGACATAGGTCCAAGTCCGTGCCGAAGGCAGGCTCATGCCATGGCTTGTGACGGGACACGTGTCTTTGTGCTTGGAGGGGAGTTATCACCATTCGCACAGGTGGAGGTGGATGAAGCCAAGCTTATTCACGTCCTTGACACGAGTATGTACTTCCTTTTTGTCATTCTATTTGGACAGCCTTCAAGTTTGAAACAGAGCTCCTCATTTACCCGAAACCCGACTCCAATACTGTCAGGCATAGTGAGAAGACCACCCAACCTGCGCAGAAGCTATCCGCGGGTCACCCGACCCAGGGTGAACCACAACACAGGATATTATCTTTACCAGATGCCGGAGCGGCGCACGCTTTTCCTTTCCAAATAGCCGCCTCTGAAGACTTGGGCCACCCCGCCATACCGCAGATTACTCGTGAGCGAAACCCCAGTTTGAATGGTCTGCCATCGCGGCCCACAGGTGCGAGTGGTAGACCAAGTCGTGTCCCGAAGGAAGGCGATGATGGCGAACGTTCAACGGAGCATCATGCAAAGCTCGTGGCGCCTGATACTCCTTCTGGGAAAGAAATCGCACGGTTGGAGGATGGACGTCTCATTGAGCTTGAGCGACAGCTGTCGAAAACGCTTGCTGCGAAAACTGAGCGGGACCGGCGTATTTCACAGCTAACTGACGAGCTCGCACTGAAGAGTGCTCTACTTGAACAGGCGGCGGAAGAAAAGAAGCGTGCAGGACTGGAGGTACGCAAACTGCAAGCGAAGCTTGACGAATTGCTGCTGTCTCGCGATCATGCACTCGAGCAGGCCGAGGCAAATGGGGAAGAAAAGAAGCATGCAGGACTGGAGCTACGCGAACTGCAAGCAAAGCTTGACGAATTGCTGCTGTCCCGCGATCGTGCAGCCGAGCAGGCTCAAAGCGCTCTGCAGAAAGCATCCTGCGCCGCTGAAGCCAATGAGCAGAGCCAACGAGAACTCACAGAGATGCGTGCCGAGCTCGAGGCGAGCAAGTCCGAATCGGCCACATTCCGTTTGCGACTCGCGGACGCGGAGAATGGTTGTGCCAACAGCAAAGCAGATGCAGACACATATCTCACCCAGACTGCGACAGGTCTTGTCAATACGGATGAGGACCGAGTGGTGCATAGGCTTATGGAACGCATGCAAGCTATGGAAGCGGAAATGGCATCACTGCGAGGGAACGAGAAAAGCTTTGAAATGATGGAGTGCCGCAATGAGGGATGAAGTGGGTGTTCTGATTGGACTGACCTACTTGCCAGTGGTATCCAATTCTCCCCTCTCAATAGGATAGGCAGCTTTTCTGACTGGCGTCCTGCACTCCTCTTCCCACAGACCGAACAGTATATCGTTACAATGGGATCAACATGTTTTCCTGTTTCCTGGGCCTCCTTGGTCGAGAACATATGGTCTAGAGGCATAAAAGCAGAACAACAAAGCTAGCTCGTCAAACACGACACTATGAAATTCATGGTTGTGTCAACCCTCCCACCCCTCTGCGAGGTCGTCGTCGACTGCTAGGCAGTCATATTGCAGAAGAGCTCCACGAATTGCTCATCGAGAACCCATCACTACTGTTAGACGAGATCGGGGAATGGCTTGCCATCTACCACGACCAACCCATATCAACAACCGCTCTGCACGATAACTTAAAGGATCTCGGACTCACCTACAAATGCCTCAAGAGAATTGCTGCCGAGCGAGACGACGCATATCGCGCCGATTGGCTTCATAACATGACCTCAAACTACACGGCCGATCAACTCGTCTTCCTGGACGACTAGTTCAGATTGCGCTCTCCACGAACGACAGGCTATCGTCGACGCTCGAAGATGGTGATCTCGTCGATGGCGCCAGCACGCGTACAGGGCCAACGACCGTCCTCGATCGAGCGGTAATGGAGCACAATGTTCTTGCGAGCTCGCGGATATACAACAACATTTCTTTTAGCGGTCTTGGTGCGTTATTAGATCTCACACCTGGGGCCGCGGAGACAATGGCGCGCAAGATGATCGAACAAGGCCGCCTCAAGGAACACATCGACCAAGTCGACAAATTAATCTGGTTTGAAGCGGCACGAGAAGAGAAGACCAGCAGATCAGAATGACCGCTGCGCATGTGAGTAGTGCCATGCAAACAATTATTTTTGTTTATTGACGTCGAATCGAGGTCGAAACACTTGTACAACACTTAGCCCGGGTGTTATCTCCCCGGTGTCCCGTTCTTTCGACATGTTGGACATCCTATACAACATTGGCAACGTCGCGGCCGATGTCAATCTGAGAATGGGCTTGTACGCTCGATGGCCGTTCACGTGTAATCTTAGCAGACTGTAAATCAGCATGTAATTGGTAGCCTAGAGAAATGCAAGTAACGATGCTTGTATATACTATACAATGCATGAGTGAAAGAAACCCCCACTACCTCATTGCACTGCGCCTCCTTCAATCTTTCTCCGTTTCTTCGCACGCTCACTCTTCGTCTCCAACTCATGCCACTCGCCTTCCAACGACGATTATCCAGTTGGCATCAGGATTGCCCATCACCATTGTACCCATCAATATCAATGGGCCCTTCCCCGGCACGGCTATCATACTCCTCTTGTGACTGTGCAGCAAAACCCGAATCATGCATGTCGTCATCATATGGAGCTATATCTTCATCATTAGAGTACTCCTGAGATATCTCAGACATTGTAGGTCCAAAAGAATGTGAGAGTGTTGTTTAGCTCGAGTATAAAGGAGTGTAGAGTAATTTCTAGTATTTTCGAATTTTCCAAGGAATTTTCAACTTTTTCGCGATTTTCGAACCGCCACAAAACACGTGAGACAAGAATTTCCGGAATGGGTGTACTTGGATCTCGTCCCCTTTTCGAGTCTATGTGTAACTGATAGACGTTCTTTTCTCGCCGCTTTACCCCCTCTCGTTTGGCGGCTTCATTTACAGACAACAAGCGTAATGGCTTTCCTACAGCCTCCTGATGGCTCCACTACGACCACTACGACACCAATGACAGTGTCCGAAACAGCAGGACTTGGCTCTCCTTCGGTGCAAATTTCCGAGCAATCGGTACAGGACTTGGCTGGCTTTCTAAGCGCGCTGTAAACTGCGAAAGTTTTGCGGTTTGCGGTTTGCTATGATAGCAGCAAGTCGCTCCGTTTGCGCGTATTCATTTTGGTTGTACTGGTTGGGTTGAACAATGTGTACGTCGCATGATAATGATTGAAGACCTGCTCTGAAGCTGACCTGAAGTGATGAACCTCAGAGCCAACGAACCTGCAAGTGACGAGCGTTCTCTTTCCAAGTAACAATTCCGGTGCTTAGATGGAACGGCGCGATGGGAGAAATGCAACTGGAATTACATTACCTGCGTCGCGGGTCACGGTTCCGATAAGTCTGAATCTTTCTTCCTGCGCCAAGATATCATCAAAGCAAGAATCAAAATCACATCCGAGGAAATTCATAGTATATTCAAACGTATTGTCGCGGCCGTAGAAAAATAATACAAAAATTAGGTCCACAATTTCCACGGTTATAGTCGACCAGCACAGCAACTGAACACGTCTGCGGCAAGCACACCGCTATATAAGGGGATGACATCAATAGAGATGAGATGAGTAAACGAAAGGCAAACAAAAAGAAAACAATCAAGAGGCTTAGGGAAATACAGCTTACACTAGAGATGCCAATATATGCACACTAAGATCTGAAAACCATCACATATCATCCCAACTCGGCCGCGGTGCGCTGATAGAAAGCTTGCCCATAAGCTTGCGTTGGCGCAGGTTCTTGACCTCGGTGTTGATGAGGTCACGCAGGCGTTCAAGGTCCAGGCTGCGCTCCGCGCGTGAACCCATAAGCAAGTTGCGCCATATGCCGGCCGCGGCGACCGAGTTATCAATTTCGAGCTGCATAGGTCGGTGCAAGCGCACCATCTTCTGCATGAGGTGGTCCGGGCTAGGGTATATCGCATTTGGCCACGCGATACGGATAGCGAACCACCATCCGAGCGGCTGAGACCAGACAGGGTTAGAGAGCTCGTCATCAACGACTCGGATGAGGCACTCACCCGTCCATCTGGGAGACACCGCTCTGGGTACGAGTCGTAGGTTGTCAAGGTACCATCTGGAAGTGAGAAGCTGCGTACATTGCGCCGTGGTTTGCTCAGTGCCCTGCGCACAGCTGCGTGTAGGAAAGGATACGGACCGGTGTACTACCCAATGATTTTCATCGGAACGGTGCTTCGCAAGAACGACCAATAGTCTTGGCATGCCCTCCAGACCGAATGGATGCCACAGCTCGCGCAACATCCCAGAAGCGTCCCCACGACGTCCGTTGAAGACGGCGTTGCCAATCGCATCTGCCATGTTCGGGGGCACGAAAAGGCGATCAACTCGTCCGCCTGTCCCATCTGTCATCTTTCTGCGCACATATCGCTTGTATGTTTGCATTGACCAGATACTGAGTGCAACTTCTTCAACCTGGTTTCCGCGCGTCGTGCTATTGAGTGCGGTATCGAGCTCAGAGACGGGTCAGACAATAGCCCAGTTAAGTAGGCATTGATGAATGCGCTGCCACGGGAGTAGCTGGTATGATAGTGTAGTGGAAGGGAATGGGTGAATAGATATTTTATTGAATTTTTTTCTTTTCTTTCTTTTTTTTTCCATAAATTATAAAAACCCAATTCGGACAGTGTGGCAACAATTTCCGAAAGCACTGTACTGTAAGTCGGGCGCGAGCAGCAATCGAAGCCAAAGGAAGACATTAATGCGAAGAAGCGAGGGATATAAATAGAGAGCAATAGAATCATTAATAAACTGCAAATGGTAAAATGAGAGAAGGTTATCCACCTTACACAGATCAAGCGGCGATGGGACTAATGTGCAACTGCACACACACAAGAGGGAGGACAGAAGAGACTGGAGACGATGGCGATAACATTCCGGGCACTAGACAAGGGAGTTAACTAAGTTACATACAGGACTCTTTGTACCTACTGTACACATCAGGTATAGTATGATCAGAGTGAAGCATGTCGCAGGCGAAAAACAAAGGATGAAAGAGAACTGAAACAGGTACGAGAATAAGCGAGGGCGCGAGTGCATAAGGCAAGTCGCGTATAATACATGAGGAGGACGAGCGCGAGCAGGAATCAAAGGGAGATGAAGTAGATAAGTCACTCATGATCAGGTATGACCGAGGATGTAAAGAAATATGAAAGGAAGGATCAAAGGAAAAGGATGACTGATAAAAGAATCCAGTGCATGGTGCCCCATCGCTGGTAACGATTTGGTTGCTCGGGAAATCGGTGAATGATATGGATACAGACGTGTTGCGTGCTATGCCAGTGAATGGCATGTTGTCCACTGGGCGGCGCGTCGAGCGCTCAGTGCGATGATGGATTTACAAATTGGAGACGACATGAGTAAGTTACGCCTTTGGGCCTCCGACTCGGCTCTCCACCTTACCACCCTCTAGTCCAAGAGCATGTCCCTCTTCTCTCCTCAGAAGAAGAAGCACGAAAGACAACAGTCGCAGCCTGTCGGCCCATGGTCTGCACACGCTCCCCTGTTCGGACGGTCGTCATCACCAATTCTTCGACAAGCTCATGCACTTTCCGCGACTGCCACCACCGCCGGCGAATTGTTCCTCTTTGGAGGTTATGTACACAGTTCCAGTTCTCGAAGCAATGATCTATATGTGATCTCAACACGGGATTTCTCCATAAATCTCTTGAAGACCACCGGAGACGTTCCCAGCCCACGTAACGGACATCGTGCCGTGCTCAGCAGCACTATCCTTTTGATTTGGGGCGGGATTATGAAAAATCTGGCCTTTGGCGATTCATTGTATCTTCTCAACCTCTGCACGTTGGATCTTTTCATGTCGAGTCCCGTTCCAGCTGATCAGAACTTCCATTCCAGTATCGCGAGAGTGGACCCACATCGTGGTCAATGGTCCCGGGCCCGGCGGTCGTTGCTACCATACCATGACGTTGGTCGGTTCCAAGCTCTTCGTCTTCGGTGGCTGGAACGCCCTGAGGTTTTTTAATGATATCTGGGCATTGGATTTGAATTGTTGTACGTTTGCCCTTCGCTTCCCCGAGCCATTTTGACCAGATTTTTCAACAGTAAATTCGTATCCTTTTTGGGAGTCATATGAACCCACACCCGGAAACGAGAAGCCCCATCCGAGGTCCGCTCATGTTTCAGTAGCCACCGGCGATCTTATCATCATGTTCGCATCCCCCTTTCCCTCGCCTTGTCCTCTCATTATAATGTTTTGTAGATTTGGTGGTCGTGGCTACCCACATTACTTTAATGACACTTGGTCGTTTAACATTTCGACACGAAAATGGACTGAGCTTCAATGCACTGGGTCCATTCCATCCCCCCGTGCAGGTCATGCTGCTGTCCTCATCGATGATGTTATGTATGTCTTTGGTGGAGAATCTGAAGATACCGATGGAACCTTCCTAGGTGATCTGACTGCGTTGAACTTGTCAAGTGAGTAATTTAGCATGTTCAACTTCATGCGCTCGTTCACATACAATATCCAGCTCAGCGATGGACCGCGTTTCAAGACATAGGTCCAAGTCCAAGCGGAAGGTCCAGTCATGCCATGGCTTGTGACGGGACACGTGCCTTTGTGCTTGGAGGTAAATTATCACTAGGCGCACAGGTGGATGAAGCTAAGCTTATTCACGTCCTTGACACGAGTATGTACTTCCTTTTTGTCATTTCATTTGGACAGCCTTCAAGTTTGAAACAGAGCTCCTCATTTGCCCGAAACCCGACTCCAACACTGTCAAGCATAGTGAGAGGACCACGCAACTTGCGCAGAAGCTTTTCGCAGGTCAGCCGACCCAGGGTCAAGCACACCAGCCGACATTCTCTTTGTCGAACTCGGATGTCCACGCAGAACATGGTACTTCCCGTTTTCAAAAAGCTACCCTCGGAGAATTGGACCGCCCCGCCTCTCTGCAGATTACTCGCGATCGAACCCCCGGTCCGAATGACCTCCCATCCGAGTCGCTACTCCCGGGTATGAATGATAAACCAAGACGTGTCCCAGAGGAAGACGACGATAGCGAAGGTTCGATGGAGCGCCATGCGAATCTTGTGGCGCTTGAGAAGGAAGTCGCACGGTTGGTGCATGAGCGACAGCTGTCGGAAATGCTTATTGCGAAAATTGAGCGGGACCGACGTATTTCACAGCTAACTGACGAGCTCGCACTGAAGAGTTCTCTACTTGAACAGGCGGCCGAAGAAAAGAAGCGTGCAGGACTAGAGCTACGCGAACTGCGAGCGAAGCTTGACGAATCGCTGCTGTCTCGCGATCACGCACTCGAGCAGGCCGAGGCAAATGCAGCGGAAGAAAAGAAGCGTGCAGGACTGAAGCTACGCGAACTGCAAGCAAAGCTTGACGAATCGCTGCTGTCTCGTGATCACGCACTCGAGGAGGCCGAGGCAAATGCAGAACAAAAGGAGCGTGCAGGACTGAAGCTACGCGAACTACAAGCGAAGCTTGACGAATCGCTGCTGTCTCGCGATCATGCACCCGAGCAGGCTCAAAGCGCTCTGCAGAAAGCATCCTGCGCCGCTGAAGCCAATGAGCAGAGCCAACGAGAACTCACAGAGATGCGTGCCGAGCTCGAGGCGAGCAAGTCCGAATCGGCCGCATTCCGCTTGCGACTCGCGGACGCGGAGAATGGTTGTGCCAACAGCAAAGCAGATGCAGACACATATCGCACCCAGACTGCGACAGGTCTTGTCGATACGGATGAGGACCGAGTGGTGCATAGGCTTATGGAACGCGTGCAAGCTATGGAAGAAATGGCATCACGGCGATGGAACGAGAAAAGCTTTGAAATGATGGAGTGTCGCAATGAGGGATGAAGTGGGTGTTCTAATTGGACTGACCTACTTGCCAGTGGTATCCAAATTTCCCCTCTCAATAGGATAGGCAGCTTTTCTGACTGGCGTCCTGCACTCCTCTTCCCACAGACCAAACAGTACATCGTTACAATGGGATCAACATGTTTTCCTGTTTCCTGGGCCTCCTTGGTCGAGAACAAATGTTTTAGAAGCATGGAAACAGAACAGCAAAGCTAGCTCATCAAGCATGAGCGAATCGCAATTCCTTCAAAATGATCTCGCCACCGTACCCTTCAAGTTAACTATTATACGACCACCCGAGTCGCCTCAATAGTTCCTAATCAGTCAACACTGATGCATCCGCTATGCCTTCTTGTCGTCCTTTCATGGGTTCTCCGCCTCCTCCCATGATGGCTCCATCGCATTTAGGATTGACAAGTATGTATGCTGAACACATCCCGAAATACCAAAATTTTCAAACCATCATCGACATTATTGGCTGGGACGGTGATCGAATAGATGACAAACTGGGTTAATTGGCAGTTTTGGATGCGGACGTGACAGCGATGTATTGTATCGATACTAGATGAAATACTCTTTTTTTCTTTGAAAAATACTCAGTGCGGGGTCGGCCGTGGCCCATTGTCGACTCGGGTGTACTTGTGTAACATCGTGTTGCGGCGTATTCGATTCATCTGGTTCATATTTCCCTTTGATGTCATCTGGCAGCTGATCCTCTTCTTCCTTCCCGTCCGAGGCACGAGTTTTTGGAAAGAAGAGTAACAAGACTTTGGCCTATTTTATGTCCGCCTTCAGATTCCTGATTCCACTGCTTGCGAAAGTTGGGTACTAGTACTAGTACTAGGCCCTGCCCCGGAACGAAGCTCAGCGCATAGGATGCAAGTCAAGAGTCAAACGAGTACCAATAGTACTGTACTCTAGTAGTAGCATAATCTTCATGTTTCTCATGGTGCACACCCTGGTAACAATTTGGTTGCTCGGGAAATCGGTGAATGATGCGGGTACAGACGTGTTGCGGGCTATGTCAGTGAATGGCTTGTTGGCTTGTTTCAAGACATCTGACGGGCTACTGCGCGTTGAGCGCTGGGCTCCGAGTCTCAAGTTGATGTCGATGCAATTGATTTACAAATTGGAGACGACATGAGTACGCCGTCGGGCCTCGACGCCTCCGCTCTCTACCTTACCACCCTCTAATTTTTTTTTTTTTCGAGTCCATTAACGTGCGCCTCGGGGTAAAGAACCCCATGTAGCACTACCTTTACCACCCTCTAATCCAAGAGCATGTCCCCCTTCTCTCCTTGGAAGAAGAGACACTCCGAGGCCCCTTCCACCCCGGCCCCTGCCAGTGGACTCGCCTCATATCAGGTTACTCAACAACTGCAGTTTCCCACCAACTCGCAAGCGCAATCACACTTGCAATCACCTCAGGAAAAACAACAGTCGCAGCCTGTCTGCCCATGGTCTGCACATGCTCCCCCATTCGGACTGTCGCCATCACCATTTCTTCGACATTTTCATGCGCTTTCCACGAGTGCCACTGCCGCTGGTGAATTGTTCCTCTTTGGAGGTTATGTACACAGCTCCCAGTCTCCAAGCAATGATCTATATGTGATCTCAACACGGGAATTCTCCACAACTCTCTTGCGGACCAGCGGAGATGTTCCCAGCCCACGCTACGGACATCGTGCCGTGCTCATCAGCACCACCCTTTTGATTTGGGGTGGGGTAAGGACGGATTCCAGTGACCAGAATGCACAAACTCAGAGCAGTGATGATTCTTTTTATCTGCTCAACCTTGGTACGTCGGACCTTTTTAATGTCAAGACCCGCTCCAGCTGATTAGAGTTTCTTGCATTCCAGTATCGCGAGAGTGGACCCGCATCGTGGTCAATGGTCCTGGGCCCGGCGGTCGTTGTAATCATACCATGACGTTGGTCGGTTCCAAGCTCTTCGTCTTCGGTGGCCGGACCGTCAGGAGGCGTTTAAATGATATCTGGGTATTGGATTTGGATTTTCGTACGTTTGCCCCTCGCTTCCCTGGGCCGTTTTGACCAGATTTTTCAACAGTAAAATCCGACCCTTTTTGGGAGTCATGTGAAGCCGCCCCCGGAAACGAGAAGCCCCTTCCGAGGTCCGGTCATGTTTCAGTAACCAACGGCGACCGTATCATCGTGTTCGTATCCCTCTTAGTCTTGCCTTCTACCCTTATTTTAATCTTTTGTAGATTTGGTGGTTATGACGGCCAACATGACTTTAACGACACTTGGTCGTTTAACATTTTGACACGAAAATGGACTGAGCTACAATGCACTGGGTCCATTCCGTCACCCCGTGCAGGTCATGCTGCTGTCCTCGTCGGTGATATTATGTATGTCTTTGGTGGAAATGCCGATGGAATCAACCTAGGTGATCTGACTGCCTTGAACTTGTCAAGTGAGTAATTTAGCATGTTCAACTTCATGCGCTCGTTTACATACAATATCCAGCTCAGCGATGGACCGCGTTTCAAGACATAGGGCCAAGTCCTTGCGGAAGGTCTGGTCATGCGATGGCTTGTGACGGGACACGTGTCATTGTGCTTGGAGGGCAATTATCACCGGGCGAACAGGTGGATGAAGCTAAGCTTATTCACGTCCTTGACACGAGTATGTACTTCCTTTTTGTCATTTCATTTGGACAGCCTTCAAGTTTGAAACAGACCTCCTCATTTGCCCGAAACCCGACCCCAACACTGTCAAGCATAGCGAGAAGACCACCCAACTTGCGTAGAAGCTATCCGCGGATCACCCGACCCATGGTCAAGCAGAACACGGGATATTCTCTTCATCAGATGCTGGAGTGGCGCACAGTGCTTTTCCTTTTCAAATAGCTACCTCTGAAGACATGGGCCGCCCCGCCTCACCGCAGATTACTCGTGAGCGAAACCCCAGTTTGAATGGTCTGCCATCCCGGCCCACGGGTGCGAGTGATAGACCAAGTCGTGTCCCGGAGGAAGACGATGATGGCGAAAGTTCAACGGAGCATCATGGAAAGCTTGTGGCGCCTGATGCTCCTTCTGGGAAAGAAACTGCACGGTTGGAGGATGGACGTCTCATTGAGCTTGAGCGACAGCTATCGGAAACGCTTGTTGCGAAAAATAAGCTGGCCCGGCGTACTGCACAGTCTGTCAGTCTGCACAGCTAACTGACTCGCACTGAAGAGTGCTCTACTTGAACAGGCGGCGGAAGAAAGGAAGCGTGCAGGACTGGAGCTACGCGAACTGCAAGCGAAGCTTGACGAATCGCTGCTGTCTCGCGATCACGCACTCGAGCAGGCCGAGGCAAATGCAGCGGAAGAAAAGAAGCGTGCAGGACTGAAGCTACGCGAACTGCAAGCAAAGCTTGACGAATCGCTGCTGTCTCGTGATCACGCACTCGAGGAGGCCGAGGCAAATGCAGAACAAAAGGAGCGTGCAGGACTGAAGCTACGCGAACTACAAGCGAAGCTTGACGAATCGCTGCTGTCTCGCGATCACGCACTCGAGCAGGCCGAGGCAAATGCAGCAGAAGAAAAGAAGCGTGCAGGACTGGAGCTACGCGAACTGCAAGCAAAGCTTGACGAATTGCCGCTGTCCCGCGATCATGCACCCGAGCAGGCTCAAAGCACTCTGCAGAAAGCATCCTGCACCGCTGAAGCCATTCAAGCCAATGAGCAGAGCCAACGAGAACTCACAGAGATGCGTGCAGAGCTCGAGGCGAGCAAGTCCGAATCGGCCGCATTCCGCTTGCGACTCACGGACGCAGAGAATGGTTGTGCCAACAGCAAAGTAGATGCAGACACATATCGCACCCAGACTGCGACAGGTCTTGTCAATACGGATGAGGACCGAGTGGTGCATGGGCTTATGGAACGCATGCAAGCTATGGAAGCGGAAATGGCATCACTGCGAGGGAACGAGAAAAGCTTTGAAATGATGGAGTGCCGCAATGAGGGATGAGGTTGGTGTTTTAATTGGACTGACCTACTTGCCAGTGGTATCCAATTTTCCCCTCTCAATAGGATAGGCAGCTTTTCTGACTGGCGTCCTGCACTCCTCTTCCCACAGACCAAACAGTATCTATCGTTTCAATGGGATCAACATGTTTTCCTGTTTCCTGGGCCTCCTTGGTCGAGAACATATGTTTTAGAAGCATGGAAACAGAACAGCAAAGCTAGCTCGTCAAACACGAGCGAATCGCAATTTCTTCAAAATGATCTCGCCGCCGTACCCTTCAAGTTAACTATTATACAATCACCCGAGTCGCCTCAATAGTTCCTAATCAGTCAACACCGATGCATCTGCTATACCTTCTTGTCGTCCTTTCATGGGTTCTCCGCCTCCTCCCATGATGGCTCCGTCGCTTTCCAGTCCTTCTGATTATTTGAGGATTGACGAGTATGTATGGCAAACCGGGTTAATTGGCAGTTTTGGATGCGGACGTGACAGCGATGTATTGTATCAATACTAGATGAAATACTCTTTTTTTCTTTGAAAAATACTCAGTGCGGGGTCAGTCGTGGCCCATTGTCGACTCGGGTGTACATGTGCAACATCATGCTGCAGCGTTTTCGATTCACCTGGTTCATATTTTCCGTCCCTTTTGAGCTGATGCTGTTCTTCCCGTCGGAGGCATGAATGTTTGGAAACAACGGTAACAAGACTTTGGCCTATTTTATGTCTGCCTTCAATTCCCCATTCCAATGGTTGCAAAATTTGGGTAGTAGTAGGACATGCCCGGCCCTGGAAGGACGCTCCACGCTCAGGACTCGGATGCAAGCAAGAGTCAAACGAGTACCAATAATACTCGAATGCAGTAGCAATTCTCTTCAATTTACAATGGTGCCCTCCCCTGGTAATGATTTGGTTGCTCGGGAAATCGGTGAATGATACGGGTATAGACGTGTTGCGGGCTATGCCAATGAATGGCATGTTGGTCACTCCGAGTCGGCTACCGCGTCGAGCGCTCAGTGTGATGATGGATTTACAAATTGGAGACGACATGAGCTGCACGAGTACGCCTTCGGGCCTCGGCTCTCTACCTTCAAGTTACCACCCTCTAATCCAAGAGCATGCCCCTCTTCTCTCCTCGGAAGAAAAAGCACTCCAAGGCCCCTTCCACCTCGGCCTCTGCCAGTGACTCGGAACTCGCCTCATCTCAGGTTGCTCAGCAGGTACAGTTTTCCACTAACTCGCAATCGCAATCACACTTACAATCACCTCAGGAAAAGCAACAGTCGCAGCCTGTCGGCCCATGGTCTGCACATGCTCCCCCATTCGGACAGTCGCCATCACCACTTCTTCGAGATTGTCATGCACTTTCCACGAATGCAACCGCCGCCGGCGAATTGTTCCTCTTTGGAGGTTATGTATTCAGTTCCGGGTCTCCAAGCAATGATCTATATGTGATCTCAACACGGGATTTCTCCACAAATCTCTTGAAGACCACCGGAGACGTTCCCAGCCCACGTTACGGACATAGTGCCGTCCTCAGCAGCACCATCCTTTTGATTTGGGGCGGGTTTATGCAAAATCAGGTCCTTGACGATTCATTATATCTTCTCAACCTCGGCATGTCGGATCTTTTGATGTCAAGACCCGCTCCAGCTGATCAGAACTTCTTCCATTCCAGTATCACGAGAGTGGACCCGCATCCTGGTCAATGGGCCCGGGCCCGGCGGTCGTTTCTACCATACCATGACATTGGTTGGTTCCAAGCTCTTCGTCTTCGGTGGCCGGACCGCCAAGGAGCGTTTAAATGATATCTGGGGATTAGATCTGGATTGTTGTACGTGTGCCCCTCGCTTCCCTGAGCCATTTTGACCAGACTTTTCAACAGTAAATTCGAATCCTTTTTGGGAGTCATACGAACCCGCACCCGGAAACGAGAAGCCCCTTCCGAGGTCCAGTCATGTTTCAGTAACCACCGGGGACCGTATCATCATGTTCGTATCCCTCTTACCCTCACCTTCTCCCCTCATTATAATGTTTTGTAGATTTGGTGGTTATGACGGCCAACATGTCTTTAACGACACTTGGTCGTTTAACATTTCGACACGAAAATGGACTGAGCTACAATGCACTGGGTCCATTCCATTCCCCCGTGCAGCTCATGCTGCTGTCCTCGTCGGTGATGTTATGTATGTCTTCGGTGGGCGTGCCATCGATAGAACCAACCTCGGTGATCTGGCTGCCTTTAACTTGTTAAGTAAGTGATTTGGCTGTTGGTCCTCATGCGCTCATTCACATAAAATATCCAGCTCAGCGATGGACAGCGTTTCAAGACATAGGTCCAAGTCTAAGCGGAAGGTCCTGTCATGCCATGGCTTGTGACGGGACACGTGTCTTTGTGCTTGGAGGGACGTTATCACGAGGCGCACAGGTGGATGAAGCTAAGCTTATTCACGTCCTTGACACGAGTAAGTACTTCCTTTTTGTCATTTCATTTGGACAGCTGTCAAGTTTGAAACAGAGCTCCTCATTTTCCCGAAATCCGACTCCGATATTGTCAAGCATAGTAAAAAGACCATCCAACCTGCGCAGAAGGTATCCGCGGGTCACCCGACCCAGGGTCAACCACAACACGAGATATTGTCTTCATCAGATGCTGGAGGGGCGCATGGTGCTTTTCCTTCCCAAATCGCTACCTCTGAAGACATGGGCCGCCCTGCCTCACCGCAGATTACTCTTGAGCGAAACCCCAGTCTGAATGGTCTGCCATCGCGGCCCACGGGTGCGAGTGGTAGACCAAGTCGTGTCCCGGAGGAAGACGATGATGGCGAAGGTTCAACGGAGCATCATGGAAAGCTCGTGGTGCCTGATGCTCCTTCTGGGAAAGAACTCGCACGGTTGGAGGATGGACGTCTCATTGAACTTGAGCGACAGCTGTCGAAAACGCTTGTTGCGAAAACTGAGCGGGACCTGCGTATTTCACAGCTAACTGACGAGCTCGCACTGAAGAGTGCTCTACTTGAACAGGCGGCGGAAGAGAAGAAGTGTGCAAGACTGGAGCTATGCAAACTGCAAGCGAAACTTGACGAATTGCTGCTGTCTCGCGATTACGCGCTCGAGCAGGCCGAGGCAAATGCGGAAGAAAAGAAGCGTGCAGGACTGAAGCTACGCGAACTGCAAGCGAAGCTTGACGAATCGCTGCTGTCTCGCGATCACGCACTCGAGCAGGCCGAGGCAAATGCGGCAGAAGAAAAGAAGCGTGCAGGACTGGAGTTACGCGAACTGCAAGCAAAGCTTGACGAATTGCTGCTGTCCCGCGATCATGCACCCGAGCAGGCTCAAAGCGCTCTGCAGAAAGCATCCTGCGCCGCTGAAGCCAATGAGCAGAGCCAACGAGAACTCACAGAGATGCGTGCCGAGCTCGAGGCGAGCAAGTCCGAATCGGCCGCATTCCGCTTGCGACTCGCGGACGCGGAGAATGGTTGTGCCAACAGCAAAGTAGATGCAGACACATATCGCACCCAGACTGCGACAGGTCTTGTCAATACGGATGAGGACCGAGTGGTGCATAGGCTTATGGAACGCGTGCAAGCTATGGAAGAAATGGCATCACGGCGATGGAACGAGAAAAGCTTTGAAATGATGGAGTGTCGCAATGAGGGATGAGGTTGGTGTTCTAATTGGACTGACCTACTTGCCAGTGGTATCCAAATTTCCCCTCTCAATAGGATAGGCAGCTTTTCTGACTGGCGTCCTGCACTCCTCTTCCCACAGACCAAACAGTATATATCGTTACAATGGGATCAACATGTTTTCCTGTTTCCTGGGCCTCCTTGGTCGAGAACATATGTTTTAGAAGCACGGAAACAGAACAGCAAAGCTAGCTCGTCAAACACGAGCGAATCGCAATTTCTTCAAAATGATCTCGCCGTCGTACCCTTCAAGTTAACTATTATACGATCACCCGAGTCGCCTCAATAGTTCACACTGATGCATCCGCTATGCCTTCTTGTCCTTTCATGGGTTCTCTGCCTCCTCCCATGATGGCCCCATCGCATTCCAGTCCTTCTGATTATTTGAGGATTGGCAAGTATGCATGTTGAACACATCCCGAAATACTCAAATTTTCAAACTACCATCGACATTGTTGGCAGATGACAAACCGGGTTTAATTGGCAGTTTTGGACGTTGGACGTGACAGCGATGTATTGTATCAATACTAGATGAAATTTTCTTTTTTTCTTTGAAGAATACTCAGTGCAGGGTTAGTGGCGGCCCATCATCGACTCGGGTGTACTTGTGCGACATCGTGTTGCAGCGTATTCGATTCACCTAGTTCATATTTTCCGTCCCTTTGATGTCACCTGGCAGCTGATGCCGTTCTTCCCGTCGAGGCATGAATATTTGGAAACAACGGTAACAACACTTTGGCCTATTATGTCTGCCTTCAAATTCCCCATTCCACTATTTGCAAAAATTGGGTAGTAGGCCCTGTCCGGCCGAGGAACGAAGCTCAGCGCTCAGGAGCCAAATGAGTACCAATAGTACTCGAGTACAGTAGCATTGCTCTTCAATTTCTCATGGTAGTGAACAGAAACGGGGCGCGAGAGGTGAAGACGAAGCGGCTGGGCAATGAGGCGGCGCCAGAGTAGCGCGGCTGAGTGTCTCGCGAGTGAGTCCGGGGAGATAAAGGATCGATATCTAGAATGAGGAAAGAGGTTCAGCGTTCGACGAAAGGGTAGGACATGGTCGGCTCATTCGCTCGGGGTAGCGTCCAGCACCCTCAGGCCGAAGCGGCTGAAAAGCAGAAGAAAAAAGGGGAATCACACGGTGGCACGCAGAGTGAAAGAAGAGGAGTGAGCTCAAAAGGTGAACTTTTCTTTGAAAGCGTCTGGTAGCGCGATTATATACATGATCTGTCGCTACCTAGAGTCCAGAGAGAGGGGAGGGGGAGATCAGAGGAGACAAAGGGCGACGCGTGGCCCTGTGGCTACCAAGCTGTCGCAAGGCACATGACTACCATCTTCTTTTGCTTCCTACCACCATGTCCTCTCCCACCCAGGTTGAGTGCATCCTTTCCCCCTCGTCTGAGGACACTACCATGGCCACCACTCCCCCCCAAAAACCGAAAGGAGGGGCTAGGCCTAAAAAGTCCCCTCCTGGGGATGTTGAACTCTCGGTGTTTGACATCCTCAACATCTTCCGTCGTCGCTGGTTCCTCTCAAGGCCCCACCTCTTGGCCAATGCCATTTCGGCCCAAAAAGCTGAAGACGGAAACATTTCATGGGTTGAGTTTACTCCCCAATTCCACTCCCACCTGGTCAAGTGTGCTGTCGCACTCGTACCTCACCCCGTCCATAAGGTGAAAAAGGTGATGTTTGGATATATTTTGGAGCTGCTTAATGGGGATGGTCATATGGCCTTCTTCGAACTCCAGAAGGGCGGCCGCAAGGCCAACAATGCCCAAAAGGAGAAGCGGCGTCTTGCACGGAAGCGGAGCCGTGCTGCTAAGCGAGAAAGGGAACGGGAAGCTGCGAAAGCGGCCAAACAACCCCCTCGTGAGCGGCAATGCGTGGCATGTGGACGAAAGTTCAATTCCCGCAAAACTGCCAGCAAGCACAAGTGCCCCAAATCCAAAGTGGAGCGCATGAAAGGGGAAGCAGCCGGTGGGCAGGCCTCACAAGCCACACCCACGGCAAAGCTGGACAAGCCACCTGCCAAATTCACCCCAACCGCACCCACTCCCCCATCAAACATAAATTCCCCACCTGTGGTAACCGGAGACTCACAGGATAACAGTCAGAGATACATACCGATAGTATATATCCAGACTGGTTCGAGGCTGAGAATCCTTCGGGAGGACTGGCAAAAATATTGGGAAACCGGCCTTTGGCGGCTGGGCTGACTTCTTCACTTCAGTAGTTTATGATACAACCCTGTCTCTTACATACAACGGTTTGTTATGATAACGTGTTTCGGGTCTGGGCCCTAGGGCCTGGGCTGAACGCACGAGCGCAAGCCAAGAACAAACCACAATCAACTACCAACGACAACAAGCGAAAGCGGAAGCCACACGCAAATGGGAGGAGCGGTGGCACGCAAACCCCCGCACCTCCCTGGCCTACCGCACAGCTTGCACCAAGCCTCCAGATGGGAGGTTACACCCCATACTCCGCATCCACCAGAAGGGCTGGAAAGACAAGCCCTTCCGCTCTAAAACACAGGGACAGCTACATAAAGCTAAGGTCTCACGCTCCACCACATCCACACTATTCAGGTTTATTACAGGGCATGCTTTCACGGGCGAATACACAGCCCGCTTCCTTGGGAAGAAATTCCCTGTCCCATTACCAGAAGAACTAGTGGCATGCCCCTGCGGGGAGCTGCCTCAAACAGTTGAACACGTCCTCCTCGACTGCCCAATCCACGACGCGGCACGAAGCAAGCACCTCAACGCGCGCGGGAGAGTCAGGTCTCTCGACCAACTCTTCAACAAACCGCTGCTATGCGTTGGAACCCTACGGTTCCTTGAGGAAACCCAAGCCTGCGCGAAGCCCCGGAGATTAGACTGGGACCCAGGATGACTTCCCCTATAATATATAATGTAGAACTCGCTCGTTGCTCGGTTTATATCGGCACCGAAGTGTGCAATGTCTCCCACCCCATTCACCAAAACACCCCATACGTACACACCACCCCAGCGGGCAAGCGTCAAACCCCCAGTCACACATAGAACGCTGTTTGGCGTGACCGCCTCTTTGTCTGTAGTTACATGCGCGCGGAATAAAAATTTGGAAAAAAAAAAAAAAAAAAAAAAAAAAAAGGCACATGACTACCCGAAGTCTGAAATTCCCCAAGTCGAGCGTGAGCAGCAATCGAAGCCAAAGGAAGACATAATTGCGAAGAAGCGAGGGATATAAATCGAGAACAATAGAATTAAACTGCAAATGGTAAAATGAGAGAAGGCTATTCACCTTACACAGATCAAGCGGCGATGGGACTAATGTGCAACTGCACACACACAAGATGGAGGAGAAGAGACTGGAGACGATGGCGATAACATTCCGGGCACTAGAGAAGGGACTTAAGTAAGTTACATACAGGACTCTTTGTACCTACTGTACACATCAGGTATAGTATGATCAGAGTGAGGCATGTCGCAGGCGAAAGACAAAGGATGAAAGAGAACTGAAACAGGTACGAGAAAAAGTGAGGACGCGAGTGCATAGGGCGACTGGGCAAGTCGCGTATGACACATGAGGAGGACAAGCGCGAGCAGGAATCAAAGGGAGATGAAGTAGATGAGTCACTCAGGTATGACCGAGGATGTAAAGAAATATGAAAGGAAGGATCAAAGGAAAAGGATGACTGATAAAAGAATCCAGTGCAAAGTGCCCCATCCCTGGTAACGATTTGGTTGCTCGGGAAATCGGTGAATGATATGGGTATAGACGAGTTGCGCGCTATGCCAGTGAATGGCATGTTGGCCACTGAGTGCCGCGTCGAGCGCTCAGTGCGATGATGGATTTACAAATTGGAGACGACATGAGTACTTCGGGCCTCGGCTCTCTACCTTCAAGTTACCACCCTCTAGTCCAAGAGCATGCCCCTCTTCTCTCCTCAAAAGAAGAAGCACTCCAAGGCTCCTTCCACCTCGGCCCCTGCCAGTGGACTCGCCTCATCTCAGGTTGCTCAGCAGGTACAGTTTCCCACCAACTCGCAATCGCAATCACACTTACAATCACCTCAGGAAAAACAACAGTCGCAGCCTGTCAGTCCATGGTCTGCACATTCTCCCCCATTCGGACAGTCATCATCACCATTTCATCGACAAGCTCATGCACTTTCCGCGAGTGCCACCGCCGCCGGCGAATTGTTCCTCTTTGGAGGTTATGTACACAGTTCCAGCTCCCCAAGCAATGATCTATATGTGATCTCAACACGGGATTTCTCCACAAATCTCTTGAAGACCACCGGAGACGTTCCCAGCCCACGTTACGGACATAGTGCCGTGCTCAGCAGCACTATCCTTTTGATTTGGGGCGGGGTAAACAGTTTCAATGACCAGATTAAGCAAAATCAGGCCCTTGACAATTCATTATATCTTCTCAACCTCGGCACGTCGGATCCTTTGATGTCGAGACCCGCTCCGGCTGATCAGAACTTCTTCCATTCCAGTATCACGAGAGTGGACCCGCATCCTGGTCAATGGGCCCGGGCCCAGCGGTCGTTTCAACCATACCATGACGTTGATCGGTTCCAAGCTCTTCGTCTTCGGTGGCTGCTCCGCCAAGGGGCCTTTAAATGATATCTGGGCATTAGATCTGGATTGTTGTACGTGTGCCTCTTGCTTCCCTGATCCATTTTGGCCAGACTTTTCAACAGTAAATTCGAATCCTTTTTGGGAGTCATATGAACCCACACCCGGAAACGAGAAGCCCCTTCCGAGGTCCGGTCATGTTTCAGTAACCAACGGCGACCGTATCATCGTGTTCGTATCCCTCTTACCCTCGCCTTCTCCCCTCATTATAATGTTTTGTAGATTTGGTGGTTATGACGGCCGACATGACTTTAACGACACTTGGTCGTTTAACATTTCGACACGAAAATGGACTGAGCTACAATGCACTGGGTCCATTCCGTCCCCCCGTGGAGGTCATGCTGCTGTCCTCATCGATG
The DNA here is from genome assembly GCA_015178925.1 of Russula emetica. Taxonomy (NCBI): domain Eukaryota; kingdom Fungi; phylum Basidiomycota; class Agaricomycetes; order Russulales; family Russulaceae; genus Russula; species Russula emetica. Next base: position 928,818 of record WHVC01000010.1, on the reverse strand, counting down.
ATGTTATGTATCTCTTTGGTGGGGATATCATCAATGGAACCTACCTATGTGATCTGACTGCCCTGAACTTGTCAAGTAAGTGATTTGGTTGTTGGTCCTCATGCGCTCGTTCACATAAAATTACTACAATATCCAGCTCAGCGATGGACCGTGTTTCAAGACATAGGTCCAAGTCCAAGCGGAAGGTTTCGTCATGCCATGGCTTGTGACGGGACACGTGTCTTTGTGGTTGGAGGGAAGTTTTCACCAGGCGCACAGGTGGATGAAGCTAAGCTTATTCACGTCCTTGACACGAGTATGTACCTCCTTTTTGTCATTCCATTTGGACAGTCTTCAAGATTGAATCAGAGCTCCTCATTTACCCGAAACCCGACTCCAATACTGTCAAGCATAGTGAGAAGACCACCCAACTTGCGCAGAAGCTATCCGCGGGTCACACGACCCAGGGTCAACCACAACACGGGATATTCTCTTCATCAGATGCTGGAGCGGCGCATGGTGCTTTTCCTTTCAAAATCGCTACCTCTGAAGACATGGGCCGCCCTGCCTCACCGCAGATTACTCTTGAGCGAAACCCCAGTCTGAATGGTCTGCCATCGCGGCCCACGGGTGCGAGTGGTAGACCAAGTCGTGTCCCGGAGGAAGGCGATGATGGCGAAGGTTCAACGGAGCATCATGGAAAGCTCGTGGCGCCTGATGCTCCTTCTGGGAAAGAAATCGCACGGTTGGAGGATGGACGTCTCATTGAGCTTGAGCGACAGCTGTCGGAAATGCTTGTTGCGAAAACTGAGCGGGACCGGCAGCTAACTGACGAGCTCGCACTGAAGAGTTCTCTACTTGAAGAGGCCGAGGCAAATGTGGCGGAAGAAAAGAGGCGTGCAGGTCTGGAGGTACGCAAACTGCAAGCGAAGCATGACGAATCGCTGCTGTCCCGCGATCACGCACTCGAGCAGGCCGAGGCAAATGCAGCGGAAGAAAGGAAGCGTGCAGGACTGGAGCTACGCAAACTGCAAGCGAAGCATGACGAATCGCTGCTGTCTCGCGATCACGCACTCAAGCAGGCCGAGGCAAATGCAGTGGAAGAAAAGAAACGTGCAGGTCTGGAGCAACGTGAACTGCATGTGAAGCTTGGCGAATTGCTACTGTCTTACAACGAGGCCGAGGCGAATGCGGCGGAAGTAAAGAGGCATGCAAGACTGGAGGTACGCGAACTGCAAGCGAAGCTTGACGAATCGCTGCTGTCCCGCGATCACGCACTCGAGCAGGCCGAGGCAAATGCAGCGGAAGAAAGGAAGCGTGCGGGACTGGAGCTACGCGAACTGCAAGCAAAGCTTGACGAGTTGCTGCTGTCCCGCGATCATGCACCCGAGCAGGCTCAAAGCGCTCTGCAGAAAGCATCCTGCGCCGCTGAAGCCAATGAGCAGAGCCAACGAGAACTCACAGAGATGCGTGCCGAGCTCGAGGCGAGCAAGTCCGAATCGGCCGCATTCCGCTTGCGACTCGCGGACGCAGAGAATGGTTGTGCCAACAGCAAAGCAGATGCAGACACATATCGCACCCAGACTGCGACAGGTCTTGTCAATACGGATGAGGACCGAGTGGTGCATAGGCTTATGGAACGCATGCAAGCTATGGAAGCGGAAATGGCATCACTACGAGGGAACGAGAAAAGCTTTGAAATGATGGAGTGCCGCAATGAGGGATGAAGTGGGTGTTCTAATTGGACTGACCTACTTGCCAGTGGTATCCAATTTTCCCCTCTCAATAGGATAGGCAGCTTTTCTGACTGGCGTCCTGCACTCCTCTTCCCACAGACCAAACAGTATATCGTTAGAAGAGGACCAACAATCTGTCCTGCTTCCTGGGCCTTCTTGGTCGAGAACATATGGTTTGGAAACAGTAGAGCAAAGCTAGCTCCTCAAACACCAGTGAATCGCAATTTCTTCAAAACGATCTCGCCGTCGTACCCTTCAAGTTAACTATTCTTTGTTAGTCGCTAGGCTATCTCACGATTAGGTGGGGATCGATAGTTCTGTGCAGTAGGCACTAGTATATCGAAACTAATAAAACATTTTGGTATCTAAAGAGTGGGTAAAGCGCTAGGCGCTTTCTGGCCCGGCCAGGACACGTGGCGCGGGAGCCTGCCAGCTGCTGCCCTCTGTCATAGTCGTTCGCTGACGCGGCGCGCAGGCAGGCTCCCTGGTACTTAGTCGGCGGTGATTGTCTTTTGTGTGGGTCAGCGAATGACCGACATTTGCTCGTGTGAGACCCTTTGATGCAAGGCAGGGTTGGCTTGGACATAAGGGGCTAGTATCTGCGCGTGCTTGTGCAGGTACCTGGAGAAGGAGTCGCTGGACCACCGACCTATGCTGTTCATAGCCTTGAAAGGGACGCCCCTTAGGAGGTATTCGAGGGTGGCGCCAATGCGAATGCTGTGGCCATGTTTAATGGGGCGGCCTGCGTCTTTTAGGGCTCTTTTTAGATGGGTGAGAAAGATTGTCTTGGTGAGGGGCCTATGGGCACCGTTGTGCCGGTAGGCGAAAAGGTGGGCTAAATGCGGTGGCTGGTTGACCGCCAGATGGTTGGTTAGGGCAGCGTCTGGGTCAGCGGGGCCGTCCTGTCGGGCCCAGAAGACGGTTTCGCCTCCTTTTTCCTTGGGGACGACCTTGGTCTGTGGGATATGGAAGGTGGTGACCACATTACCGGCCCTGTCCTCGACGTTACGCTGGAGGTCGGCACTTTTAATGTGGGTCTCAGGATTGAAACTGCTTAGGTTCTTGAGGGTGAATTCACCGAGTCACGCGGCCGTGAAGAAGGTGGTGGTTAAGCATGTGTAGACGGCCGCGTCTAGCGGCTGTGCCAGATCTAAATGGGCTTGGACGGAGATGATGTCTTCGACGAGCAGGGGCAGGCACTTAGGGAGCTTCAGCGCTTCCGGCGTGGACTTTCGGGCACCCTTGAGCATGGTCTGAATGTGGAGTTCATCTATATTCCAAGGTATATTGTATATTCTGTGCCAAGCCCTTACACCCTGTACATAGTTGGCTATAGTGTCTCCCGCGTATGCTCCTGCCAGGTCCGTAATGAAACTCGCTATGGTGTTCTGGGAGGCTGGGGCGCGTTCTGATGCAAGTATATAAACCTAGGGTGAGTTAAAGCGGACGCGCGCGATTGTCTGTAGGGACAATGTAACTCAGTATCGCGCGTGCGGCACGATGACTGAGGGAGCTCGCCCACTCCTGTGCTCTATATGTACGGCGAGGGCACACTGCCCTGAGACTACGGTAAGTGCTAAATAAATCTATGTACTAACTACTGAATAGGTGCACGCGTGGTGCTGTCAAAGGTGGCATCCACAATGCATGCTGTAGTGTGTGCGCGCGGGTGTCACATACCCGGGCGCTCCGACGATCCGTTCCGCGCCCACTTCAACACTCCCCCTCATTTCGCGCGCAGTCCGAGCCCTGCGGCGAAATGCTTCACCTTTGCGGAAGGTAGGGCTTTGGTGAGGGTGTCGGCAACCATATCGTCGGTCGGGCAGTAGATAAGGCGCATGGAGCCTTGCTCGATGACCCAACGGATGAAGTGATAGCGCACGTTGATGTGCTTGGTGCGCGAGTGGTATTGGTGGTCGCGGGTGAGGGCGATGGCTGATTGGTTATCAGAGAAAAGGGTGGTTGGTGGTTTGATAGGCTCGAACACCTCGGATAGGAGGCTTCGGAGCCAAAGTGCCTCCTTCATGCCATGTGTCGCTGCCACATACTCGCTCTCAGTCGTAGAGAGCGAGACGATTTCCTGGCGCTTGGAGGACCAGGAGACGGCGCCGCCATCGATGAGGAACGCGTAGCCCGTGATGGCGCGCCTGTCCTCGGCCATGCTGCCATCCGCGTCGGCGTAGCCCTCGAGGACTTGCCTGGTTTCCCCATACGACAGCCAGAGGTCGCACGTGCCGGCTAGATAGCGGTAGATCCGCTTGACTGCATCCCAGTGTGCAGGTCCGGAGTTTGAGGCGAACCTCGCGACGGTGGCAACCACGAACGTGATGTCTGGGCGGGTGGCAAGGGCTGCCCAGTTGAGGGCACCGACAGCTTCGCGATATGGCTTATCGCGCATGATCGCGTGCTCGGCTGTGGTGGTGGGTGACTGCTCTGAAGAGAGGCGGATGGATGGGTCCATTGGAGTGGAAAGAGGCTTGAGGTTGTCGAGGTTGTAGCGGCGCAGGATAGAGTCAATGTACGCGCGCTGGGAGAGGTGGATGGTGCCTTCTCCTCGATTTCGCTTGATCTCGACTCCAAGCATCCAGTGCAGCTCGCCGAGGTCGGTAACCTCGACGTGCTTGCGTAGGCCGGCCTTGAACTCCTCGACGAGGTGCAGGTTGCTGGCGGCGATCGTGCAGTCGTCAACATGGACCGCGATGACCGTGAGCTCGTTTTTGGTCTTGTCTGTCTTGTGGAAGACAGCCTGGTCGACTGAACACTTCTGGAAGCCAAGGGATTCGAATATGGACAAGAGCTTCTGGTACCAGCGGCGGCCAGACTGTTTGAGACCATAGAGGGTCTTCTTGAGGCGGAGCATGCGGTTGCCCGCGTCACGTGGTTTGTAACCAGGCGGGTGCTGCATGTACAACACCTCGTTGTCGTTCAGCTCGCCATTCAAGTAGGCACCCTTGATGTCCACTTGGTGCAGCTCAAGACCGAGTCGGTTAGCCATCGCAATAATGGCTCGGGAGGATGCTAGTCGGGCCACAGGTGCGTAGGTGTCGTCATAATCGACTCCCCCTATCTGACTAAAACCTTGGGCGACTAGCCTTGCTTTGAAGCGGGCGATGATGCCTGCGGCGTCCTTTTTCACCTTGAAGACCCACTTGGAGCCGATGACATTCGCTCCTGGTGGTGGCTCCTCAAGCACCCATGTCCCCGTGGCCTCCAATGTGGCCAACTCCTCCATGATCGCCTTCTCCCACAGCAGCCAATCGGGCCTGCGCTTCGCCTCAGCCAATGTGCGAGGCTCCAACGCCTCCGAATCGGCGGTCTCGGCCATGAAGGTGTACTCAAGGCCCTCAAAGTCCTCAAGTAGTGATGACTCGCCGTCCACTACCGCCCACACTCCCCCTGCTTCCTTGGCTTCTTCAGCCAGCGATCCTGGCATCTCTGGGCCAGGAGTCGTCTGTGGGGAGGCATTGCGTGTGGGGGTGATGCCCGCACTGGCCTGCAAGTCGCGGAGGATGCGCGAGGGCTTCCGGATACGCGAGGACCGACGGAGTTGGACGGGTGGTGGCTTCGGCTGCTCCTCCTCGTCTTCCTCCTCCGCCGCATCTGCGTCTGTCAGGCTGGGCATGTTGGGCGGATCGGTCGAGGGTGATGATGTGGGGGTATCCGGGGCGGCAGCTCGCTCGCTGTCTGCTGCTGGTGCCTCTTCATCCTCCCCCTCGAGCGGTGCTGACGTCCCAAAATAGACATTCCGCTTGACAGTGACGTTTCCAGGGCCGGGCCAGTAGATTCGGTGTGCCTTGGCGTCGACATCAAGTCCGAGCCAACGGGCCTCGTGCACGCGCACATCCAGCTTCGAACCATTGGAGCTGTGTACCAGGACCGGGGTTCCCCATGTGCGAAGGGCGGACAGGTCCGGTGGCTGGCCGTACAACGCCTCGAATGGTGTTTTACCATTGAGCGCGTGTGTGGCTGTCCGGTTCTTCAGCCAGGTCGCATGGCGTAGTGCCTCGCCCCACAAAGACTTGGGCAGGCCGCTGGTGTGGGTGAACGCGCGGATGCGCTCAAGCAGGTGTTGCAAACTAATAGAGTTGGTGAGATAAAGCGGACGCGCGCGAGAGGATCTAGATTAGATGTAATGCTCAGTGGTCGCGCGTGCGGCACGATAACTATGTGTATTACCTAGATTAGATGTAATGCTAATCTAGCTATCAGTATGGTGATATGGTGTTAATGGTTCGGGCAGATTGCTCACCTCAGTGGTCGCGCGTGCGGCACGATAACTGAGGTGGCAGGGCTCTAAAGCCCCTGCTTATATATGTGTCTACTATGCGGGCTCTGTGCCCCAGGGGTATGGTAACGGATGCTAATTGTATGCTAAGGAATGTATGGGACCTCACAGATGAGGTCCCCGTGCTGTAGGTATGAAACATGGGCTTGCTGCTCGATCGTCCGTGGTGTGCGCATACGCGCTTAGTTGTTGGGCGCTCCAACGGTCCGTTCCGTTCCGAGCTCCGAGGCGTGCTCGGATTCCAACACTCCCCCTCATTTCGCGCGGAGTCCAAGTCCGGCAGCGAAATGCTTGACCTTGGCCGAAGGCAGGGCCTTGGTGAGGGTGTCGGCGACCATGTCGTCGGTTGGGCAATAGATGAGGCGCAGGGAACCCTGCTCGATGACCCACCGAATGAAGTGGTAGCGCACGTCGATGTGCTTCGTGCGCGAGTGGTATTGGTGGTCCCGGGTGAGAGCGATTGCTGCCTGGTTGTCAGAGAAGAGGGTGGTGGGAGCGGTGATGGGGTCGAAGACGTCCGAGAGGAGGCTGCGCAGCCAGAGCGCCTCCTTTATGCCGTGCGTTGCTGCTACATACTCGCTCTCGGTGGTGGAGAGCGAGACGATCTCCTGGCGTTTGGAGGACCAGGAGACGGCGCCGCCATCGATGAGGAACGCGTATCCTGTGATGGCACGCCTGTCTTCGGCCATGCTGCCGTCCATGTCGGCATACCCTTCAAGGATGCGCTTGGTCTCTCCATACGAGAGCCAGAGGTCACGCATGCCGGCCAGATAGCGGAAGATCCGCTTGACGGCCTCCCAATGTGCAGGCCCAGGGTTTGCGGCGAAACGGGCGACGGTGGCGACGGCGAATGCGATGTCAGGGCGAGTGGCGAGGGCTGCCCAGTTGAGGGCTCCTACGGCCTCGCGGTACGGCACATGGCGCATGCTTGCATGCTCTGCCGCGCTCGCAGGTGCCTGCTCTGCTGTGAGTCGAATGGAGGTGTCCATGGGTGTGGATAAGGGTTTGAGGTCGTCGAAGTTGAAGCGGCGCAGGATGGAGTCGATGTACGCGCGCTGGGACAGGTGGATGGTCCCCGCCGCCCGATCGCGCTTGATCTCCAGTCCGAGCATCCAGTGGAGCTCCCCGAGGTCCGTGACCTCTACGTGCTTGCGCAGACCGGCCTTGAACTCCTCGATAAGGCGCGGGTTGCTGGCGGCGATGGTGCAGTCGTCCACGTGTACCGTGACGACTGTAAGCTCATTTGACTCCTTGTTTGACTTGTGAAAAACGGCCTGGTCGACTGAGCAGCACTTGAAGCCGAGTTCGAGGAAGATAGAGCTGAGTTTTTGGTACCAGCGGCGGCCAGATTGCTTGAGGCCGTACAGTGTCTTCATGAGGCGCAACACGCGGTTGCCTGCGTCATGTGACTTGTAACCAGGCGGATGCTGCATGTACAACACCTCCCCCTCGTTCAGCACGCCGTTCAAGTACGCTCCCTTTATGTTGACCTGGTGCAACTCAAGATTAAGTCGATTTGCCATGGCTATGATGGCTCTGGAGGATGCTAGGCGGGCCACAGGAGCATAAGTGTCATCAAAGTCGACTCCCCCTATCTGGCTGAAACCTTGGGCAACCAACCGAGCTTTGTAGCGGGCGATTATGCCTGCTGCGTCCTTTTTGGCCCGGAAAACCCACTTGGAGCCGATAATATTCGCTCCTGGTGGTGCCTCCTCGAGTCTCCAAGTCCCGGCAGCCAGCAGAGTGGCCAGCTCTTCCTCAATCGCTTTCTCCCAGCGCGGCCAGTCAGGGCCGCATTTTGCCTCACTCAGCGAGCGAGGCTCCAATGCCTCTGAGACTGTGGTGATGACCGCGAAGATGTACTCAAGGCCGTCAAAGTCTTCGAGTAGAGTGGGGACGCCGTCTTCCACGGTCCACACTCCCCCTGCTTCTTCCTCGTCTTCGTCCTCTAGGTCCTCCAGATCCGGCAATTTCGGCCTCGGCGGGCCGGGTGGCATGCGTGGGAGTACGCCTCGTGTTGAGGTAGTCCCCTCGCCTGCTTGTATGTCGCGCGCGATGCGTGAAGGTGTCCGGATGCGCGTGGAGCGGCGCAGCTGGGTAAGTGTTTCTGGTTCCTGCTGAGGCTGATTTATTTGTGCAGGTGCTGGTGTAGGTGAGTCGGGCGGCGAAGAAGTTGAGGGGCTGGGTGGGACGACAGTCTGCTCGTTCCCTGCTTCTGGTAGGCTTTCTTCCTCCCCCTCGAGCTGTGCTGACGTCCCAAAATAGACGTTCCGCTCGACTGTGACATTGCCCGGGCCAGGCCAATAGACACGATGCACCTTTGCATCAACATCAAGCCCGAGCCACCGAGCCTCGCGCGCGCATGCATGGAGCTTCGACCCATCGGTGCTGTGCACCAAGACTGGGAAGCCCCACGTGCAGAGGGCAGACAGGTCCGGTGGACGACCGTACAGGGCCTCGAAAGGCGTCTTGCCATCGAGCGCGCGCGTGGCCGTCCGGTTTTAAGCCAGGTGGCATGCCTTAGTGCCTCGCCCCACAAGTTTTTGGGCAGGCCGCTGCCATGCGTGGCTGCGTGGATCCGCTCAAGTAGGGTGCGATTCAGGCGCTCGGCGATGCCATTTAGCTGCGGTGTGTCGTGCGTCGTCAGCTTCCTCGCCGTGCCTGCCTTGGCCAAATGCTCATCAAATGCTTTGCTTAGGAACTCCCCTCCTCGGTCGGATCTCAAGACCTTGATTGCAGTGCAGTGGTGTTGGGTCGTTGCCCATGCCTCATATGTTTTATAGGCTTCAAGAGCCTCGTCTTTGGTCCGCAGGAGGAAGGCGGTCGTGTACCGCGTCGCATCGTCTGTGAAGGTGACGAAGTACCTCCGGGCTTGACGCGTGGCGATTGGGGATGGTCCCCATACATCGGTATGTACCTCATCTCCAAAGTTCTGGGCAGGTGGGCTGATCCTTACTTTCGGGATAGGTAAACGGGTGGCGCGTGCATATGTACAGGCATCGCAATCTGCCTCCTCAGTGCCTGGGTCCAATTCGACCCCTACGACTGCGCCGGTTTGGACAATCTTCCGTGCACTCGAGGGTGCAATGTGGCCTAGTCGACGATGCAGTTCCATGATCGACACGGGCTCCACGGCATTTATGGAATCCAACGCGTGTACGACTTTGTACAGGCGTCCTGGGGTGCGCGGGATGCGACCAATGTGTTTCCCCTGTGGGGATGTGAGGTCGAGATGGCCCGCGCCGATATGGGTATGATACCCTTCTTGGTCCAATGAGGCCAGGGATACCAGCGTGTAGCTGACGGCAGGCGCGTGTAGGGCTCCGTGCAGGGTGAGCTCCGTCTCAGTGCCTGCATTTGGTACCTGGACGGCGAGGGTCCCGCGTCCCACAGCTGGAAATCGCTGCTGGTTGGCGGTGTTCAGGAAGATGGGTGGTACGAGGGGTGTGTAAGAGGTAAAATCTGATTTGAAAGGGCTGATGTGACGAGTCGCGCCTGAATCATACAGTTCGACGCGGATGCGATTATCCGTGTTGTCGTCGGCTGGGGTGATAATGGCCCCAACCCATTCCTCCTGTTCCTCAAGGAACATACTTTCCTCCCCCTCCTGATGCGGCGCGTCTTCAAAGTCATTAGGTGAGCCCAGCAACGGGTCTGGCTCTATGCTGACAGTTAGCTCCAGGTCGACAGCCTTATCTTCGGCCATCCAGAACCCGTCGCCTTCAAAGTCGTAGGACGTGACAGCGTTGGCCGAGCCAACGGGTTTATTCTCGGGCTTGTAGCTGGTGCCTGGTGTCTTCGCGGCCGGTGTGGCCACGGTTTCCTCCTTGTCTTTCTTGGGGGAGCGGCACTCTCTGGCCCAGTGCCCGGACTTTCCACAGTTGTGGCAGTTGCCCTTGCGGCGCTGTTTCTTCTTTCCACCTTCGGAGCCTGTAGCTGCGAGGGCTTCATCTGTGGCCTCCTTCTTTCCTCCTTGTTCGTGCTGTCCACGCGTTCGCCTGCTCTTCAACCGCTCGGCCTCCTCATTGATCTGGTTAATGAGAGCGTCGATGTCGATGGCTTTGGCACTGTGGACAATGAGGGCCGAGGAGAGGATGTGCGACGCAAATGTCGCGAGCTCATTTGGGATGCCTCGAAGGATGGTACGTTCGTATTCCTTCTCTGTGACTAGAACCCCGGCCGCTGCTAACTCTTCTTTCTTGTAGCATAGGCTCGCCAGGAATTTCCGGACGTCCCCTCCCTTTGCACATCGCATTTCCAAAAAGGACTGGTGGAGGTCGGCCTGCGCGTATGCGCTCTTGGCCTGGAACTCCCTGGTTACCATGTCCCAGCGCTCCTTTGTGGTGGGGCAGCTGCTGAGGCGCATGACTGTGGTGTCGGGAAGACGTTGGGATAGGAGGTAGCTGGCGACGGAGTCATCGTACTCCCATTGCTCAGTTGCCTCAATTTCGGCTTCTGTATGGTTGTCCGGGTCGGCTGGTTGCGGGCATTTTCTCTGGCCTGTGAAGTACAACCATCGGCGCGAGACCTTCATCGCATCCCGGAATCGCATAACAAATATGGCCCAGTTGGCGCCATTCGTTTCAAGGCGAGGGATGTTGACTAGAAGCTTCTCGATGGATGGGATGGAGCCAGATGGAGTCGATGAGGAGGCAGGAGTGGGGGCAGGAGTGGACATTTTGGCAGATTTGGATGAGGATCCAGAGGCAGGTTTAAATGCAGTAGTACTAGCTTGGGCAGGGCCCATAACCTGTTGCAAACTAATAGAGTTGGTGAGATAAAGCGGACGCGCGCGAGAGGATCTAGATTAGATGTAATGCTCAGTGGTCGCGCGTGCGGCACGATAACTATGTGTATTACCTAGATTAGATGTAATGCTAATCTAGCTATCAGTATGGTGATATGGTGTTAATGGTTCGGGCAGATTGCTCACCTCAGTGGTCGCGCGTGCGGCACGATAACTGAGGTGGCAGGGCTCTAAAGCCCCTGCTTATATATGTGTCTACTACGCGGGCTCTGTGCCCCAGGGGTATGGTAACGGATGCTAATTGTATGCTAAGGAATGTATGGGACCTCACAGATGAGGTCCCCGTGCTGTAGGTATGAAACATGGGCTTGCTGCTCGATCGTCCGTGGTGTGCGCATACGCGCTTAGTTGTTGGGCGCTCCGACGGTCCGTTCCGTTCCGAGCTCCGAGGCGTGCTCGGATTCCAACAGCAGGGTGCGATTGAGACGCTCTGCGATGCCGTTTAACTGCGGTGTGTCGTGTGTCGTCAGTTTTCTTGCTGTGCCTGCTTTTGCCAGATGCTGATCAAACTCCCCACTCAGGTACTCTCCCCCTCGGTCAGATCGCAAGACTTTGATCGCCCGACAGTGGTGCTGGGTGGTAGCCCAGGCCTCGAACGACTTGTAGGCCTGGAGGACCTCATCCTTGGTGCGCAGAGGGTACGTTATGGTGTACCTTGTCGCGTCGTCCGTGAAGGTCACGAAGTACCTTCGGCCTTGGCGAGTGGCGATGGTGGCCGGTCCCCATACATCGGTATGTATCTCATCTCCGAAATTTTGGGCTGGTGGACTAATCCTGACTTTGGGTATAGGCAAGCGGGTGGCGCGCGCGAATATGCACGCGTCACAGTCCATTTCCGGCGAGTCCGGGTCCAGTTCCACCCCTACGACGGCGCCGCTTTTGACAAGTTTGTGAGCACTCTCGACTGCAATGTGTCCCAGGCGGCGATGGAGTTCCATGACCGATACAGGCTCAACGGCGTTGGCAGAGTCCAGCGCATGCACGACTTTATACAGTCGTCCATGGGTGCGAGGGATGCGACTGATGCGCTCCCCCTGAGGAGACACGAGCTCAAGCTGCCCAGCTCCAATATGGGTGTGGTATCCCTCCTCGTCCAGTGCTGCAATCGATACGAGGGTGTAGCTGACGGCGGGTGCGTGCAACACTCCATGGAGGGTTAGGGCCGACTCAGTGCCCTCATTCGGCACTTGTACGACGAGTGTCCCGCGTCCTACGGCCGGGAATCGCTGTTGATTGGCGGTGTTCAAGAATACTGGGGGTGCCAAAGGTGCGTAAGATATGAAATCGGACTTGTATGGGCTGATATGTCGTGTTGCGCCCGAGTCGTATAGCTCGACATGGATACGATTGTCATCATCAGCTGGGGTGATAACTGCCCCTACCCATTCTTCATCCGCCAAATCTATCTCCTCCCCCTCACACTGCGGCGCGACTTCAATGTCGTCTGATGCGCCCAGCAGTGGGTCCGGCTCCGCGCCAACGATTGAGGCGAGATCAATGCTCTCCTCCTCGGCCATCCAGAAACTGTCCCCTTCAAAGTCATAGATGACATTTGCCGAGCCCACTGGCTTGTTCTCGGGCTTAGAGCTGGTGCCTGATGCCTGCGCGGTCTGCGAACCAGCGCTCTCCTCCTTGTCTTTCTTGGGGGAGCGGCATTCCTTTGCCCAGTGTCCGGGCTTGCCACAGTTGTGACATTTGCCCTTGCGGCGTTTCTTTCTCCCATCATCGGATCCGGTGGCTGCTAGGGCCTCATCCGAGGTGCCTTCTTTCTTCCCTCCATGGCCATGTTGTCCCCGCGTACGCCGAGTCTTCAACCTGTCGGCCTCCTCATTTATTTGGTTGATGAGGGCGTCGACGTTGACAGATGATGCGTTGGAGACGATGAGGGCCGAGGAGAGGAGGTGCGACGCGAATGTCGCCAGTTCGCTGGGGATACCTCGAAGTATGGTGCGTTCATATTCTTTGTTTGTGATAATTACTCCTGCAGCCGCTAACTCCTCTTTCTTGTAGCAAAGGGTGGCCAAGAATTCTCGGATATCACCTCCCTTCGCGCACTGCATGTCCAGGAACGCCTGGTGGAGATCGGCCTGCGCGTATGCACTCTTGGCCTGGTACTCCTTGGTCACGGATTCCCAGCGCTCTTGGGTTGTTGCACAACTGTTAAGGCGCATGACAGTGGTGTCGGGAAGGCGTTGCGAGAGAAGATAGCTCGCCACGGAGTCCTCGTACTCCCATGTTTCGGCCGCATCAATTTCCGCTTCCGTTGGGTTGTCGACATCCTTCGGCCTAGGACAGGCCTTACTTCCAGTGAAGTATGGCCACCGGCGAGTGACTTGCATGGCGCCCCGGAAGCGCATCATGAAGATGGCCCAGTTGGAGCCGTTTGGTTCAAGTCGGGGGATGTTCACTGGGAGCTTCTCAATGGAGGTTGGGGTGCTGTTAGACATGGTGGTGGCGGAAGCAGATGATGAACTGGCAGTGGTACTAGCAGGCTTGGCAGGGCCCATAACCTGATGCAAGTATATAAACCTAGGGTGAGTTAAAGCGGACGCACGCGATTGTCTGTAGGGACAATGTAACTCAGTATCGCGCGTGCGGCACGATGACTATATCTGTATTTACCTGTAGGGACAATGTAACTAATCTATGTGAGTATAGTATAATGATAACTGGGTCGGATGGCTTGCTCACCTCAGTATCGCGCGTGCGGCATGATGACTGAGGGAGCTCGCCCACTCCTGTGCTCTATATGTACGGCGAGGGCACACTGCCCCGAGACTACGGTAAGTGCTAAATAAATCTATGTACTAACTACTGAGTAGGTGCACGCGTGGTGCTGTCAAAGGTGGCATCCACAATGCATGCTGTAGTGTGTGCGCGCGGGTGTCACATACCCGGGCGCTCCGACGGGCGCTCCGTCGATCCGTTCCGCGCCCACTTCAACACGTTCTGCCTCTGGAATGCCCTTCAAATCGCTCCATGTGTGGAAGATGAGGAGGCCTGAGGCGTACAAAGTGAGCGTGGAGGGCTCCCAGGTGAGGGCTGTGAGCTGGTATCGCTTCTCCAGGTCCTCGCCTGAGGGGAAAGAGGCTGAGGTGAGGAGCTGGTCTTTGGCTGGGCACTGTGGGCGTGCTGGGGGCAACGCGTGGTCTGGAAGGGGTGCGGAAGGGCGCGGGGAAAGTGATTGGGGCACGTGTGCTCAGTTGTTCGCCAGCACGGCCTGGAGGCGGTTAGGTGTCAAAGTGGGCAGCTGCCGCTGCACAGACTTCCTCTTGGGTCTGGTCGAGCTGGCTGCTGAGGAAGGTGTGATGGTGGGCTTCACTATGTTGCTTGTGGTGCTTGGTGGGAAGGTCGAGACCGGGAGGCCAAGCAGCAGGCTCTGTTGTGTCTCTAAGGTAGGGTTGGAGAGGGATGGGGAGGGGAACAGGGGGTAGGAGCCGGTTGGGAGGTCCGAGGATTCCTCGTAATGGGCCATCGGCTGGGTTGTGTTGGCTAGGGACGTATTGTGTGTGGAAATGCACGCCGGTAGTGTGCGCGACATCGTGTATTCGGTGGAAGACGAGGTTGGTTTGGGGGTTCTGGCTGGAGCCCTTCCACCATCCTTCGACAACCCCAGTGTTGTCGCCAAAACACTTGAAGTTGTTGTCTGGGCCGTACAGCGCGATGAGGGTGCGAGTGAGGAGCTCAAAACCGACTGCCTCTGCCCATCCGATGTCGCGGCCTTGTGATTGCCAGTCTCCAATGAGTTTCCATCCACGCCAATGTTCTCCCACAACAAGGCCAATGCCCATTCCTGAGCTTGCATCTGAGAATGCACTGTAGTCTCGTAGGATGATGGAGTTTGGTAGGGAGCGGGGCACTGAGGGAAGGGATAGCCAAGATGCCCACCAGTCCAGATCGGCGCGGGTGCCTTTGGGGGGGGTGCGAGGGAGGAAAGGGGTGGCGTGGAAGTTTCCCATGAAAATTTCCAGGCTCGTTATGTAAGCGCGGCCAGCCGGAATGATGTGGCAGGCATGGAGCAACTTGCCATGGAGGCTTTGCACTTCGCATAGGGTGTGGGTGGGGCGTGTGGACCATTCTAAGATGGCTGCCCAATATTTCTCCTTTTTATCATGTGGGAGGGCTACTGTATGCCGTGCTATGTCCCATTCGAGGCCAATGTAGCGGATCACCGTGCCGAAAGGGACGTCTTTGGATTTTTCCCAGGGGATGCCCAGTTGTGCAGCGATCCGATCGATGTCATCCATGTTGTAGGTGAAACTGGCTTCATGGGCTGATCTAGGGGAAGCGTTGGAGAGGTCTTTGAGGGGAAAGGCCATGTCCTCGTCGCATTCTATAATGCGACCATCAGGGAGGTGTCCCGCGTGAAACCACCATCGGCCACCGTCATGGTGCCTGTCGCTGTTCCTGCCAATCTCAACCTGGAGTTGGGCTCAGGCAATGTTGAAATCGGCTAGGGCCAATTTGGGAATGCGAAAGAAGACCCTGTCGTCTACCCATTTGATTAAGGGTCCGATGCCTTCAGCCCGCATGATGTCATTGGCTGCATCTGCGCAAGCGCCGTAAACACCGGCTGAGGGCGCGAGGCCAAAGGAAAGGCACGTGTCCAGGTTAAAGGCGTCGTCGCCGATTCTGACCACTGTGCTGTTCCACTGCGACTGGTGGAGCGGGATGGTCCAGTAAGCTTCGGCCTCATCTCTCGCCACGGCTTGTGAGCCGGGTGGGAGACAGGCGATGGAATGTCACGAGACGAAGGACCCAGCCCCTCTCCTTATACTTTTTACATCACGATTCTCGCCTCCTCCTACGATCACATCATATACATACCTGACGTATGAACACTCGACCGAAGGGCCAGACTCCGAAGGCCAGACTCTAAAGGCCAGACTCTAACTACCGTAGAAAGTTCCATATGAGACTAGTAAGGCCCAGACCCTTCCGGAACTTCACCCTCCACCTGTATATAAGATAGAGACTCGTTGAGAGACCAAGCCCTAAGCTTGATCTCTTCTGTTCAATACAGGACTGTTGCTTAAGGTATTCCAGGGGTAACCCTAGGGTATGATTTGATAAACCCTAACCCGTACCCGCGAACACCGTACCCGAACGGTTAAGGGTACGGGTACACCGTTTTGTTTTACGGGTTCAGGCACGACACCGTTTTCCTTCACGGGTTCAGGCACAAAACCGTGCGCGTGTAAGACACCGCGGGTGAGGTACGAAACCGTACAACACCGCGGGTTTTGTATATGAAATGTACTACGAGTTACAACTACTACAGCTAAGTTCTATCTACCCGTGCTCCTTGCAGAGACAGCCACTACCACATCCTCAAAAACGACAAGACCGCAGCGTGCCCATGAGCCAAAACAGAGAAAAGCGCGAATTGAGGGTGGCGAGAGTTTGTTGCGCGTGAAAGGGAGAAGGTGGCGGCCTTGCGAGAACACGCGTTCGACGGAGGTAGAAGTCGCTAAACATTATATTAGTGATTGAAATGATTATATAGAATTATACTGCACTTACCGGGGATGCTCAAGTAGTCCAAAGCCATGCGATGAAGGTTGGGGTAGACATGTTGATTGTCCACCCACCACTTCAAAGGGTCCTTCACATTCTCGACAGGGTGATTGAGGTATTCCTGGATCTCGCTGGCACGGGGAGCAGAGGTAACAGAAAGGTCGCCGAAAGATGCAAATCTGCCATTGTTCTCGGTCTTCGAGTTTTTTGTGGGCGTCGCATTGGATTCATCGGCCACCTTCTCGTATTCTGCAATGTACTCCTCCCGGACCAGCGACTCGGCTTCTTCGATCCACTCTCCCTTCCACTTCTGGTTGCGGAAGTATTCGAGCTTCATTCCCGGATGTAGGACCATGGCGATACGATATGTAGAGGAGGAGTCAGTAAGCGAGTAGTAGCGGTCCATCTTCTTGCGTGCGAGCTTCATGGCGGCTGCGATGGAGGGGTGGTATACTTTCCCGGTTTGGTAATTAAGGTGGCTTGTTATCCGGTCCATAGCAGGGATGATGGCGGCGACACTAGCAGAGTCTTGGGAGAAGAAGAGCGTCGCGTTCTTGTATTGGAGTAAGACCGCGACGAGGTCCTCGGCAATAGACCACTCCTCCATTTCCAGTTCGAACTTTCGGAGCTTGAGGGACTTGTCGGCTGTCATGGCATCGATGGCAGTGCGATATCTGATTGCAAAGTCGAGCATGTAGTAAGTAGAGTTCCAGCGAGTGACGACGTCGCGTGGGAGGATGCGTGGCTTGAGCTTGAGCTCCTTGCAGTATCTGCGCCATGCAGGGAGGGCGATGGTTGTTGATCGTACGATGGCAAAAGCAAGGTGGCGAAGCTTTGTTACCACTTTACGGACAGCAGCTGTGTCCGCCATAACCTCCTCGCGTGCATCTGGATCCAATTCGTCCAACTCGTCGACACCATCGTCGAGGTTATCTGTGCTGTCTAGGTCCAGAAGGTCTTCATCTTCGTCCTCGTTTTCGTCTTCATCTTCATCTTCATCTTCACCATCTTCGCTGTCGTCGCCATTGATGTCCAAGTCGAGGGGATCAATATCATTGTCGTCACGTTCGGTTGCCTTGCCTAGCCCAGCATTGAAAGGACACAAAAGGGTTTTCGCAGAGAGCTGCAAGGTGTGGTTGAAGCAACGAACGCGATGCTCCATCACAAACGAGTTGTCCATATTCGCGAGCGCTTCCCCCTGCGTGTTGTTCGACGTTGCGTTGTCAGCATTCACAGCAAGGACCTGTAGAAACAATTAGCTTGAGAGCATAACACGAGACTACAAACTTACCCGATGTTGAAGCCCAAACGTCTTGAGCATCTTCTGAAATGCCCGAGCCAATGCCACGCCGGTGTGAGATTCAGGAACCTCGATGATATCCAATAAAAAGGCCAACATGGCCCCATTGTACTCAAAGTGCACAGTCCAAGCAACGAACGCATGGTGATTGGTTGACGTCCATGCATCGGTCGCAAAATGGACACGCCCTGGGTGATCATTTAGGAGCTTGATGATACGTTCGCGGCACTTCACATAGGCCGCGAGAATGTCACGACGAACGGTGTTCGGAGATGGAACCTTGAGGTGGGGGTGTCCTGTTGTGAGAAGATTGACAAGCTCGGGATCGGAGACAATAGTTGCTGGGCGATTGCTTTCGGCAACCCATTTTGCAATGTGGGCACTGATGTATATGAGTCAAAGAAAGGTATGTATAGCGCATGTACTCACCGGAACTCAGGGCCTGAGTGTGCACGATGAGAATACACAACGGGTTTTTGCCCTTGACTGGCGAAGGCACTGAAAATGTTACCGCTTCGCTGGCTACCAGACACCCCGCCTACAGCCTCGTTGACCGTATCCTCGCCAAAGCAGCGAACTGCATGGTGCCGAAGGTTGGCAGTCGAAGACTTGTCACCTTTGTCTTGATAGCGCCGAACGCCTCGTGCCTCGGTTTTGCATTTCTTTGAGGAGCAGGTGAAGAAGTGGGCGACACGGCCATGGTGTACCTCAATCGTTACTTTAGGTTTGAAGAAAGAATATATAGGAGACCTCCAAGTTTCCTTAACCGCCGCTAAAATTGAAATGAGTAAGACAGCAAGGAAAAAATAGTAAGTAAACGCACCAAGTTCCTTCTCAAGGTCATCTAGCTCCTCGTCGGATCCAACTGCGATAACCTCCAGCAATCCATTGGTCTTGATGCTGGCTTGATCGTCGGTAGTTGGGTCCTCTACATCACTGATGACTGGAGACGAAACATTGGACAGCGCATGTTTAGCCCGCTTAAGAGGCCGAACGATTGCACCGGTGCCTTTCTTGATACGCTTGATGCCTTGCCCGATTGCCTTTGCACTTGATGTGGCTGCACTGGATATAGAGGAAGTGCGGGAGTGGAGTGATGAACGCGACGACTTCGCAGAAGACTTCGTTGAATTGTTAGGCATCCGCGGACCGTGGGATTATAAAAAAAAAAATGCTCACCTTTAAGTGGGTGAGCCAGATCTCGATGAATTGCTCCTTTTCACTAGCCTCGATGAGACCTGACGAAGCCATTGGCGGCCTGAGGCCTGAGAGGTTAGGGCGTGCCTCGTTCTCTTTGCGACGCACGATCGGAGCGGAAGCAAAGATCAGCCACAAGCCACAAGCCACAAGTGAAAACTGTATAGTTTTCCCACGATATTATGTGAGGTCACCAAGCCTTTCTTTGGCAAAAGTCGTGTATAAGACATGTATATAATGGTATAGCTGATTCAGTATTCTAATGAGCGTCGAATTCTGCAACACATCCCCAGTTCCCACTGCATAAGGGTCCTATTCCATCAATGAGCCTGTCAGAGCAGCCGAGGCACTGGTTGTAGAGGAGGCGAGTGAGGGGAAGTCGGTGAACAGGCATTCATGCCGCAAGGAAAGCAACAGAAAACACAACACTAAGGATGCTCGTGAGTTGTGAAAAGTGGGATCGTAACAGATCGTGTACCATTGGATCCGAATGCCTTGGTAGGATTAGCTGTCGATGCTGCCCGCATGGGAAGCACCCGAGCCTGTCGGAGCAGCTGAGGCACCAGTTGTAGAGGAGGCGAGTGAGGCGAAGTCGGTGAAAATCTGCGTGCTCTGGTATGTTTGACAGTTCGAGCTGGAGGGTATACGGGGCATATAGGGAAGCGACCCAATGGAAACAGTTTCGGCAGGTTGAGAGTAAGAGAGTGTTTGCCCGCCTGAAGTGTATACTCCAGGAATATCCATGAGGCCACTATCGCATACTTCGAATGTACCGTTTTGTGCGGCGTTGGACATGTTGTAAGGAAGACCAATGCGATCAAGAGTATGTTGACAATACCCTACAGGATTTGTGCCGTTGGGGTTACAGATCTTCATTCCGACAATGCCCCCGCCTACGAATTTGGTCCAATTGAAGGTATTCACTGGTGTGCAGTACTTGAAGGCCGGTAAAAGTGTCGGCGATGGGAGGGGTACAGATGCAAAAATCAGAAATGTTATTGACGAGTGTGGTAGCCGGATTGTGTCCCGCGGAGAATTTGATTGGGATAAACTTGTTGGGGTAAGGCAGTGTACGGAAAGAAGTTCGAGACCAAGAGATTTGAGGTATAGAGAAAACCGTGTACCCGCGCAAACGGGTACGGTATTTCACGGGTACGATAAACCCAAACCCGTACCCGTACCCGGGAATACCCGTGACCCGATACTCACGGTGTTACCCATACCCCTGTCACACCTTATTTATGACAGAATGGGAAAAACTCGGGGAACAGCACGAGATGCTCCGGCCCTGGACGGAAATCGGCCTGCGGTGGGCAAAGAAATACTACATTCGAATGGACGATACAGACGCTTATGTCGTCACAATGTGTCAGTCTTTGAATCAAGATTTGTCGCTCTAACCTCTGACTTCATTGAACAGTCCTCAACCCTGCTATGCGCCTCTCGTGGATCCAAGCTGAATGGGAAGGTCACTATATCCGGCGTGCCAAAGATATCATTCTGGCGCTCGTAAGACTACACAATTCAACTCCTCAGTCATCTTTCTCATGACTTGCAGATGCGTCAGTACCGTAGCCAGAAGTCGTCAACGTCTGAAGCTACAACGACGGATTCCCCTGTCCAACCCGATCCAGTGGTTTCTGTGGCGCGATTTAAAGTCCAAGATTCTGTATACAAAAAAAGTCCACACGTAATGTGTCCAGTGTGGATGTTGAATTCCAAAAATATGTTTCGGGTCCAATCTCGTCTGAGGAGACCAACATCCTGCGGTTCTGGGAGGTGAGGTGATTCCTATAATTGAATGGTGTTTTGGTACTACAACTAACTCCCTCAACAGGCTAATAGGTTGGAACTCCCAACACTGTTCTCAATCGCGATGGATTATCTCCCGATCCAGGCAATGTCCGTCCCTTGCGAGTGTGTGTTCTCGTCAGCAAAGGACACGGACACCGCGAAGCGAAACCGAATCAGCCCAATTCTCATGGAGGCCCTTCAAATGCTGAAATATTCACTCAAGAAAGAACACCTCAACTTCATGAACGGATGGTCAATATCGGAAGCTGCCATGAGTATGTCGGTGCCAACTGGCGAGCTTAGCTCTCTCTTTGTGGATGATCCTGTTGTTTCGTTTGACAATTTGTTGAATGACCTTATTAACTACGATGATTGCGAGTCTTAACCCCAGCTTTTTTACGTCACTGCAATGAGAATATATTTTCCTTGGCCACGTTACTGTCTGTACTGACAGAGATGATCGCACAGCAGTTGCGTGCGATATTGTTGGTGTTTATTTGACATCGGAGTTCGCAATTTAGTGAACCGACGCATCCCCCAAGTTGACTTTACCCATCATTTCTCTCTCTTAACGTTGATGACGACTATGCGCCTTCGAAATCCACGACATACCTCGGAGAAGCGATTCTCTCCCTCGAAGTCAGATATTGTGCGTGTTGGTGGCCGGTACAGAGTATGTAACCTACTCGGTACTGGGGGATCTGGTGAGCTCGACTCTGACTCGAGTTTGACACACTTTCCTGAGTTCGTTAGGGAGTGTCTATCTAGGAAAAGACATTGCGACGGGGGGTGATGTTGCTGTGAAGATAGGGCACCCATGCGGCTTACCTTCAAGGCTCAGTCATGAACACAACGTGTATACAACTATCGCCGGTGGCAGAGGAATCCCTCGAGTACTCTGGTACGGCAAGGAAAGTATATATGAAGTTATTGTCCTCGATCATCTCAGAACTTCACTGGGCGACCTGATCGATCAGCTTGAGTTTGACCACAGGAAGACATTCTCGTATGCCACCCAAATGGTACGTTATATAAAACAAACAATCATACTAAACCTAAACACACCCTCACATGCAGCTCTTAGCAGTCCAGTCACTTCATGATCGACACTACATCCATCGTGACATTAAACCTGGGAATTTCATGATTCGTGCTGATAACCTTCCTCCTACCCTCTTTCTCATCGATTTCGGCTTGGCACGATTGTTCCGTAATCCCGCAACTTATTTACATATCCCTTTCACAACGAATCATTCGATCGTTGGTACCCTTCCGTTCGCATCCATCAGTGGCCAGCAAGGCAATGTCCAGTCGCGTCGTGATGACCTAGAGTCTCTCGCCTATACCATCATTTATTCAGCACTCGGCGAGTTGCCTTGGACCAGCAATTCCGCAGGCAACGACGAGGAGGTAGTCCTCCGTAAGAAAACATCGATCACAGTGGAAGAGCTGTGCGAAGGCTTACCCGCTCCCTTCTGCAAATTCGTCACCTATGTCTGTTCTCTTGGCTTTGACAAGAAACCGGACTATCAGTTCCTTCATTCCATCCTCTTACAGTGCTCGGAAACCGTGACTGATCAGCCCATCAAAGCACCACCCCATGTTAGCGTGGACTGTGCACCTATCTTCACTAGTCGGGTGTAAGTGACCTCGCCCTCTATGAATAGCGGCACTAACTAGATTTATTTAGCCTTCGCTCTTCGACTCGCGCGATTGCTAAACCGTCTCGGTACATACATCAAACACCCGCTCGGGCCACTCGTACAAGGTCCTGGAAGTAGCATGTTTTCGTAGTTTGAGACGTTGGGCTTTGAGGTACATGTAGGCGATGATGTATCACACGTCGATTTTGTTGTAGAGCTGTAGTTTGATGTATGGGAACTAAGATTTGACTACAATTTTCGCGATCTGGATTGGGAGCTGAGCCGCACTCTAGCCGGAGAAACGCCGGCTATTTTGGCGGCGCGGCTCGGCGCGGCTAAGTGGCATGGGTGCCCACGGCGCAGCTCGGCTAACAAGCTGACTGCCCGGCTAATTGTGGCTCAGCTAACGGCTCGGCTCGGCTCTTGTAGCCGCCGAAACACTACTCCGAACAACCATTCTAGTTTCTCCAAGTCCCTTTCCAATCCTGCTTCATCAAGCAACCGCCGCTCTTCCCATATCCTTATTGTCAACCCCGTTGATCCTATCATGAACAAAGAGCGTCGAGGGCCATCATAAAGTGGGTGCAAACCATTGGCAAGATGCGGGACAACCACCCGGATTGGCATGGCCGCAATTGGTACGTGCAGGTGCTCCTTACGGTCGCCAGCCTCAGCTGTGTTGTCCGACCTCGACCTCGCCTCCACACTCACCGCCCAGCGTTGGGCGACCTGTCAGCTCTGTGCACAGCGACAGATTGGGGACTGGAGGATCAGAGAAGGAAACAGATACAGAAGGCAAAGCAAAGAAATGGAAGGTCGTTGTGCCACTCATACCACTTGTTAAAGGCCCATGTTAATTACCTTTAGTTTGCTTAATTTTACTTACAGAATAGTAAGTGTCTTAATTACTTGATTGCCTTAAAATCACTTTGACATTAAAAATGATAAGTCAATCTAAGAGTACTTAGTTCACTTAATCATCTTAATGCAGACTTAAGAAACCTAAGTGCACCTAAGCAGAGTTAAGTAAATTACCCTTTTCCTGATGCATTGCATTTACAAACTCCCGAGTACATTTGAATTCCTCCAACTTCCTCCCTATGGTACCTAGGACAATACGGTAGTGCCGATGAGGAGTTAGTTTATAATTCATGTTGTTGCCGACTTTGTGAGTTTGAGTTTGGTGATAGATGTCAGCGACAACATCACCAGCCGATAAGCAGGAAGGAATGTTGTCAACTTTTCCCCAATGGAGCAGATCATAGAGCTCCCCTTCTGGTTTGATGTCCTTCAAAAGGACACGCCAAGAGTCCTTGACGAGGACACGACACTTTTCTTTGACATCCAAGGCAAATAACGACCGAGTCCACCAACCTACGGGGATATCCGGTCGAGGTTCTGGGCTGGAGATGATATATCGGCGGTCTGATGGTCGATCTGAATCATCTGGTATGGTTAGGACTAGAAACGACTCCACGTCTTTCAGTTCAGGGACGATGGCTCTGGCAAGTGCAATTTCTTCTGGGGTGGATGATGAGTGAACCGTAGAATCATGGCCACGTAGTGATGCTGCGGTCAGGTTCTGAACCATGGTTCGGACCGGACTTTGACCGGACCGGACCGATTTTGGGGTTCAGGTTCGGACTTTGCCCTGGACCGGACCGATAGTCCGGTTCCCGGTTCTCAGGGCCTGGGGTTATGTTGAACCGGTTCTGAACCGGTCCGAACCCCGAACCGAATGTACCCACATCAGGAAAAGTGTCAGTACTTTTTCTTGTCTTTCAGTACTTTTTTCATGACTTTTTTGTCTTTCTTGTCTTTTTTAAAAGTCAAAAGACAAAAAAGACATGAAAAAGTACTAAAAGACAAAGAAAAAGTACTGACACTTTTCCTGATGCATTCCGGCGTGCAAGTAGGGGACACATGATATTTTGCCAATGGGAGCGTGGTGTCAGTTGCTGAGGTTGCATCAGCGCTGCTCGCTGTCCACACTGTAACAAACCTTTTAAACAACGTCGTCGGTCATTGTCTCCCTCAACCTCGTTCATGTATAAGTATCCTCCAAAGCGGCCCAACCACACTCTCCATCCTTTCAGGGTTCTTCCATCTCGCTATCCCTTCGTATTCGGTTTTCTCTTCCAGGCCTCGGTCTCACTAGGTCAGTCATAAACTTCCCTGCTCTCTCATTAGTGTTGCAATGCTCACCTACACCAGATTTCCTCTCCTCCCGCTACGCACCGGCTCTTGCACGCCGTCACGCTTTCATTTAGATATCCCGATCGCAGGTCGTTTCACGTTTCACGTCCACACTCCCTCATGCATCTCGGACTTCCTTTCTGTCTTTTCGCTTTAATCCTCACGTTAACATTCAAATGCCTTCTTCCACCACTACCCTCAGCTCCATCTCTGTGACTGTGTCGCAGGCTATTGCGTACATCACTCAACCTCTGATTGCGTTTATGTCC
Source organism: Russula emetica (assembly GCA_015178925.1). NCBI lineage: Eukaryota > Fungi > Basidiomycota > Agaricomycetes > Russulales > Russulaceae > Russula > Russula emetica. The sequence continues at coordinate 904,095 of WHVC01000010.1, read as the reverse complement.
GAGCCGACTATTTTAAAGCTGCAAGTCGCTTTAGAATCAAACTTGACCGCTCACTATGCCCAATCATGGGTCCCTTCTCAACCCCTTCGTGGTTCTGGCAGACGTCCTTACTTTCTCTCCTCATTCAATCCCTCCACGCCCCATCTACGCTGCATGCATGGCTGCAAAAGTTCAGTGGTCTGAATGGATGACCGCCCTCGGTAACATCGAATTTGACCTGATCGTCGATCTTGGATGTGGATCCGTTCGCTTCATCGAACCCCTCTCTACCACCAATCTTATCACGGTTTGGTCCGACGAACCTGCTGCAGAGGAACCCCGAGCCAAGTTTGCCAACACCCTTGCGAATTCTTCTCTCCAGGCTCAACAACCGGCCCGGGCCGTGGTCCGTCCAACGCTCGCACAATGCGGATCGATGATGAAGAAGACGAGGAAGAATTATTTGCAGCACTTGCTGATGAACTTCGTAGACCAACTTAGGCGACTCCAACCGTCAACCAGTTCTCCTCCACCATCCCTCAGAAATCCGTCTCCCCGGCTTCCTCTGGTTCTCACCATTCCCGTTCAAGTTCCCTTTCGTCGATGTCGGATTCTGGCTCGTGGCTTTCCTTTGACTCTGAGGACTCTGATTCCTCTGTCACCTGGTCAACATATCGCTCATACCAATGGCTGCACTCGCATCCTCCTCGCCCTCGCCCTCCTCGTCACGGGCTCAAGCTCAAACGCTGCGCGCAGTAGTTGACGCACCACCCCTCCTCGCCCTCGTCCTCCTTGTCACAGGTCCCACCTCCTCATCCTCCTTGTTGATGCGCCCACCTCCTCGTCCTCCTCATCAATGTGCCCACCTCCTCGTCCTCCTTGTCAACGTGCCCACCTCCTCGTCCTCCTTGTCGATGCACCCACCTCCTCCTCATCCTCCTCGTTGATGTGCCCACCTCCTCAGGGTAGTGGTGTATACTGTTTTCTTTTCTTTCTTTGCCTTGGGGATGCTGACATGGTGGGTGTGGATACTGTAGCCATATCATGGGTTCATGCTGGACACAGCGCGGAAATTGTGAGTGACTCGCTTCTGATAGATTGTCGCGAAACTTATGATCACCATGTTCATCTTAGCTTCCCAGTGTCTGACATTGAACAAACGCTCGATGCGATGTCCTGGATTCATGTGCGTCTCTATTTATCCTCTATCGCACGGCGCGTGCGATCTGACAAGTAATGATTGCATAGCTCAATACGTTCCACTGGCATATCGTCGACAGCCAGAGCTTCCTGCTCGTCATGCCTAATTTCCAAGACATTGCACAAAAGGGCGCTTACAGCGCCGATTCAGTATACACTCCGCAGGATGTCGCCCATATCGTGTCCTACGCTGGCGCGGTGCGTTCTCTTCCTTCCCCCTCTTCCACACGACATCTGATATTTACCGAATCACCCCACAGCGCGGCATTGACGTTCTTGTTGTATGTGTTTTGTTTTTGCAGTGTAGGGGAGGAATTATGTGTTAAATTGGATACAGAAAATCAACACATCGGGGCACACCGCAGTTATCTCCAAAGCGCACCCGGAGCACATTGCGTGCGCCGAGGCGACACCCTGGTCCACCTACATGAACGAGCCGCCCGCAGGACAGCTGCGCCTCGCCTCGCCTGGCACTATCAATTTCACCGTGGGCATGCTGAGCTCTGTCGCAGGGTTGTTCCCTTCGAAACTGTTCAGCACTGGTGGGGATGAGATCAATGCACAATGCTATGCGTATGATGCGCAGACGCAGTGTGATCTCAATCAGTGGGCGGACGCTCGAACAGGCCCTCGATGCTTTTACGCAGGTGATGCATGGCGCGCTCAAGAATTTTGCGCCACCACAGAACAAAGAGGGCAGTTGAATTTTCTCCAGACTCCTACAGTAGATATCATTTTTGTATGTACTGTACTCGAGTATGGCAGATATATGGTCCGGTTCATGGTTCAGAGAGGTCTGAACCTGAACCGAACCTTTCGAACGCATTCTCTCAGGTCCGGTCCAAGGTTCAGCAAATCAGTGAACCGAACCTAGGGTCCAGTCCTAGGTTCGCAAAATTTATGAAAGAACCGGACCAAACCGGACCGCGGCCACACTATGGCCGCGAACTTTGGAATCTGCGATACCATAGCGGATGAGAAAGTCGAAAAGGTGTGGTTGCGAATTGTAATATATGGGTTCGGTGACGACTGCACCACTACGGTCCCATCGAATGAGTCTTGCATAGTCTTTCATAATGAGAACCGAGAATGTATGTGTGCGATACTGAGCGCTCATTATCGCCGTGGCATACGCCGTGATCTGGCCTAGATTTGATCGTGAACCAGATGTCAGGTGTAGGAAGGAGTTTAAGTCGTCGCCGCTGTTGGAAGTGTGGTCCCTGGGGTTAGACGGAACTTTGAGGACAAATGGGTCCGCCTCCGATTTCATCTCGATGACAAAATCCACGCGAGAGAGGTCGAGATCATCTTTTGTCCTTTTCCCATGCATATATACCGAGCAGTCGGGCTTCAGTTTGAGAGGGAATTTGCCACGCGGTGCTTTGTCTGAGGAACGGGATGTGTTGACTATGATTAAACTTGGGACATGCGGAGAAATGGCTTCAATCTAAAAGGGTAGGATTAGTCACAGAACAAGTGTGGTGGGCGACGTGGGTCAGAACTCACAAATTTATCATACGATGCACTCTCTGTTTGTGAGAGCGATTTAATGAAATCGTCGAACAATCCCGTGGGGAATTGGGGAACAGAGGAGGGATCCGAGGGAGGGGGTAGGAAACGATTCAAAAAGGCTTCCACGCTTATCGGTCCAACGAAAAAGGGCTCATTTCAGTTGCAAGACGGGAAAAAATTGAAGTTCTATCTTCATATCTGTCGATATACCTGTCAGTGGTGGTGCTCCGTGTGTGAACAGGAGTCCCAGGCGGTAGAGAAGCGTTTGAGGGGGGGGGGGGGGTGCTCATAATGGCAATGGGTGATGTGGAGCCGGCTTGCACTGGCTTTCAATGGCTTGCGCCGATTTTCCCAAGTCGACTAAAAAGGTCAGCTCGGTGACATGCGGCACGGCTTGGCTAGCATTTTAGCCGACTCAGGCGCCGGCTTTAGCCGAGCTTTAGCTGGAGCTGCCGAAACACTACCTCTCGCCCTGGCAATCCCAATGGATTCGCCGTTTCACCTTCGCCACACCCATGCGCGATCATGTCTGATCACCATTTACTTTAGCTCAGACACACCATGTATTTCATCTTCTTGTCTTACTTGTACCCCTGCTTTCACTTTCACATGTCGGCCCTACTTTGCATTTAAAGGTGTGCTGTGCACCTCAATAAAGTGTGTTCTTGTTCTGCCTTTCCATTGCACTCAGCGTGCTTGTGTGCTACTTCTTTTTCCTGCCCTCTTTCTCGACTTGTCGTTTGTTCCAGCGTCCGGACCGCTCCGTCCGTTCCCACACCACTCCCTGTGCTCGCGCTTGCTGCGCTTCTACTTGTTCCACATGTTCTACCCTTTGTCTATAATCCCAAAGCCCAACAAACCGGGCAAGTTTCGTATGATACAGGATTTCTCCTTCCCTTACTCGCCCTCCTCCCCCATTCCTTCAATCAACATATCCATAGACTCATTGCTTTACCCTTGCACGTGGGGCACTTTCTCCACCATGGCACTTTCCATGTCACGATCAGGTGGTCGCTATCAAGACGAGTCGTTCGTTCTTGAGGTGAAGTAGCTTTCTCTTGCACGCGAGAAAGATATGCGATAAGAAGTAAGAAGGGGATTGAGCCAACGGTTCGTCAAGGCCTCCCTTAAGTCGTTCGTCTGGGTTCGTGAAGCAACAGTAAGGTGTGACAGGGGTATGGGTAACACCGTGAGTATCGGGTCACGGGTATTCCCGGGTACGGGTACGGGTTTGGGTTTATCGTACCCGTGAAATACCGTACCCGTTTGCGCGGGTACACGGTTTTCTCTATACCTCAAATCTCTTGGTCTCGAACTTCTTTCCGTACACTGCCTTACCCCAACAAGTTTATCCCAATCAAATTCTCCGCGGGACACAATCCGGCTACCACACTCGTCAATAACATTTCTGATTTTTGCATCTGTACCCCTCCCATCGCCGACACTTTTACCGGCCTTCAAGTACTGCACACCAGTGAATACCTTCAATTGGACCAAATTCGTAGGCGGGGGCATTGTCGGAATGAAGATCTGTAACCCCAACGGCACAAATCCTGTAGGGTATTGTCAACATACTCTTGATCGCATTGGTCTTCCTTACAACATGTCCAACGCCGCACAAAACGGTACATTCGAAGTATGCGATAGTGGCCTCATGGATATTCCTGGAGTATACACTTCAGGCGGGCAAACACTCTCTTACTCTCAACCTGCCGAAACTGTTTCCATTGGGTCGCTTCCCTATATGCCCCGTATACCCTCCAGCTCGAACTGTCAAACATACCAGAGCACGCAGATTTTCACCGACTTCGCCTCACTCGCCTCCTCTACAACTGGTGCCTCAGCTGCTCCGACAGGCTCGGGTGCTTCCCATGCGGGCAGCATCGACAGCTAATCCTACCAAGGCATTCGGATCCAATGGTACACGATCTGTTACGATCCCACTTTTCACAACTCACGAGCATCCTTAGTGTTGTGTTTTCTGTTGCTTTCCTTGCGGCATGAATGCCTGTTCACCGACTTCCCCTCACTCGCCTCCTCTACAACCAGTGCCTCGGCTGCTCTGACAGGCTCATTGATGGAATAGGACCCTTATGCAGTGGGAACTGGGGATGTGTTGCAGAATTCGACGCTCATTAGAATACTGAATCAGCTATACCATTATATACATGTCTTATACACGACTTTTGCCAAAGAAAGGCTTGGTGACCTCACATAATATCGTGGGAAAACTATACAGTTTTCACTTGTGGCTTGTGGCTTGTGGCTGATCTTTGCTTCCGCTCCGATCGTGCGTCGCAAAGAGAACGAGGCACGCCCTAACCTCTCAGGCCTCAGGCCGCCAATGGCTTCGTCAGGTCTCATCGAGGCTAGTGAAAAGGAGCAATTCATCGAGATCTGGCTCACCCACTTAAAGGTGAGCATTTTTTTTTTTATAATCCCACGGTCCGCGGATGCCTAACAATTCAATGAAGTCTTCTGCGAAGTCGTCGCGTTCATCACTCCACTCCCGCACTTCCTCTATATCCAGTGCAGCCACATCAAGTGCAAAGGCAATCGGGCAAGGCATCAAGCGTATCAAGAAAGGCACCGGTGCAATCGTTCGGCCTCTTAAGCGGGCTAAACATGCGCTGTCCAATGTTTCGTCTCCAGTCATCAGTGATGTAGAGGACCCAACTACCGACGATCAAGCCAGCATCAAGACCAATGGATTGCTGGAGGTTATCGCAGTTGGATCCGACGAGGAGCTAGATGACCTTGAGAAGGAACTTGGTGCGTTTACTTACTATTTTTTCCTTGCTGTCTTACTCATTTCAATTTTAGCGGCGGTTAAGGAAACTTGGAGGTCTCCTATATATTCTTTCTTCAAACCTAAAGTAACGATTGAGGTACACCATGGCCGTGTCGCCCACTTCTTCACCTGCTCCTCAAAGAAATGCAAAACCGAGGCACGAGGCGTTCGGCGCTATCAAGACAAAGGTGACAAGTCTTCGACTGCCAACCTTCGGCACCATGCAGTTCGCTGCTTTGGCGAGGATACGGTCAACGAGGCTGTAGGCGGGGTGTCTGGTAGCCAGCGAAGCGGTAACATTTTCAGTGCCTTCGCCAGTCAAGGGCAAAAACCCGTTGTGTATTCTCATCGTGCACACTCAGGCCCTGAGTTCCGGTGAGTACATGCGCTATACATACCTTTCTTTGACTCATATACATCAGTGCCCACATTGCAAAATGGGTTGCCGAAAGCAATCGCCCAGCAACTATTGTCTCCGATCCCGAGCTTGTCAATCTTCTCACAACAGGACACCCCCACCTCAAGGTTCCATCTCCGAACACCGTTCGTCGTGACATTCTCGCGGCCTATGTGAAGTGCCGCGAACGTATCATCAAGCTCCTAAATGATCACCCAGGGCGTGTCCATTTTGCGACCGATGCATGGACGTCAACCAATCACCATGCGTTCGTTGCTTGGACTGTGCACTTTGAGTACAATGGGGCCATGTTGGCCTTTTTATTGGATATCATCGAGGTTCCTGAATCTCACACCGGCGTGGCATTGGCTCGGGCATTTCAGAAGATGCTCAAGACGTTTGGGCTTCAACATCGGGTAAGTTTGTAGTCTCGTGTTATGCTCTCAAGCTAATTGTTTCTACAGGTCCTTGCTGTGAATGCTGACAACGCAACGTCGAACAACACGCAGGGGGAAGCGCTCGCGAATATGGACAACTCGTTTGTGATGGAGCATCGCGTTCGTTGCTTCAACCACACCTTGCAGCTCTCTGCGAAAACCCTTTTGTGTCCTTTCAATGCTGGGCTAGGCAAGGCAACCGAACGTGACGACAATGATATTGATCCCCTCGACTTGGACATCAATGGCGACGACAGCGAAGATGGTGAAGATGAAGATGAAGATGAAGACGAAAACGAGGACGAAGATGAAGACCTTCTGGACCTAGACAGCACAGATAACCTCGACGATGGTGTCGACGAGTTGGACGAATTGGATCCAGATGCACGCGAGGAGGTTATGGCGGACACAGCTGCTGTCCGTAAAGTGGTAACAAAGCTTCGCCACCTTGCTTTTGCCATCGTACGATCAACAACCATCGCCCTCCCTGCATGGCGCAGATACTGCAAGGAGCTCAAGCTCAAGCCACGCATCCTCCCACGCGACGTCGTCACTCGCTGGAACTCTACTTACTACATGCTCGACTTTGCAATCAGATATCGCACTGCCATCGATGCCATGACAGCCGACAAGTCCCTCAAGCTCCGAAAGTTCGAACTGGAAATGGAGGAGTGGTCTATTGCCGAGGACCTCGTCGCGGTCTTACTCCAATACAAGAACGCGACGCTCTTCTTCTCCCAAGACTCTGCTAGTGTCGCCGCCATCATCCCTGCTATGGACCGGATAACAAGCCACCTTAATTACCAAACCGGGAAAGTATACCACCCCTCCATCGCAGCCGCCATGAAGCTCGCACGCAAGAAGATGGACCGCTACTACTCGCTTACTGACTCCTCCTCTACATATCGTATCGCCATGGTCCTACATCCGGGAATGAAGCTCGAATACTTCCGCAACCAGAAGTGGAAGGGAGAGTGGATCGAAGAAGCCGAGTCGCTGGTCCGGGAGGAGTACATTGCAGAATACGAGAAGGTGGCCGATGAATCCAATGCGACGCCCACAAAAAACTCGAAGACCGAGAACAATGGCAGATTTGCATCTTTCGGCGACCTTTCTGTTACCTCTGCTCCCCGTGCCAGCGAGATCCAGGAATACCTCAATCACCCTGTCGAGAATGTGAAGGACCCTTTGAAGTGGTGGGTGGACAATCAACATGTCTACCCCAACCTTCATCGCATGGCTTTGGACTACTTGAGCATCCCCGGTAAGTGCAGTATAATTCTATATAATCATTTCAATCACTAATATAATGTTTAGCGACTTCTACCTCCGTCGAACGCGTGTTCTCGCAAGGCCGCCACCTTCTCCCTTTCACGCGCAACAAACTCTCGCCACCCTCAATTCGCGCTTTTCTCTGTTTTGGCTCATGGGCACGCTGCGGTCTTGTCGTTTTTGAGGATGTGGTAGTGGCTGTCTCTGCAAGGAGCACGGGTAGATAGAACTTAGCTGTAGTAGTTGTAACTCGTAGTACATTTCATATACAAAACCCGCGGTGTTGTACGGTTTCGTACCTCACCCGCGGTGTCTTACACGCGCACGGTTTTGTGCCTGAACCCGTGAAGGAAAACGGTGTCGTGCCTGAACCCGTAAAACAAAACGGTGTACCCGTACCCTTAACCGTTCGGGTACGGTGTTCGCGGGTACGGGTTAGGGTTTATCAAATCATACCCTAGGGTTACCCCTGGAATACCTTAGTCATAAACATCTCAAAACTGGATATCGCACGCGACAAAACCGGTGTGGATTCGGACGACATGCTTTGTTGACACGCGTGTGGAACCTGTTGTCACATGAGTGACTGTCCATGGGTTAAATAGACGACTCACGCTCAAGACAGTTTCTAACCCTTCAAGGATGTACCAATCAATTTCCAACAGCTTCCAATCGGAGAAGTCAACCAATTCAGTGTTAAGATACCGATCGAGAGCCTACATTAGATATTTAATTAGTCTCCACTGTAACACCGTCCAGTCGCTGAGATGAACTTACCGGCCGAAGAACTCTTAGACGTCGCAGCATCATAAAAACCGAATCCCACCTCATCTTCACATCCCTCAGAAGTTGAAGCTCGGGAACTTGGACGATACGACGTTTGCCACTCTGAGTTTTTTCAGAGAACCATTGTCGTTCGTTTCCGTCTTGGATGAACTTACGAAAGCCTTCCCTGCGTTGGTCCGAAGAGCGTAAAAGACGAATAATTCTGCGAGCACGCCTGAGGGGATCGCGCTTGATACCCGCAACCCATTCCTTAAGGTTAGAATGGTCATCGTAGCAATCACCCAGCTTCAACTCGTCAATATGGTGATCACCAATATCAATGTCACCACCATCCAATTCATCCTCGGAGTCATCGCAATCTATGTGGTTTGAATCGACGGCAACTTTGAGCTCGGAGAGATACCCCTTTGAAACAGACGTCATCGATGAAATGACGTGAGACGAACAGATGTTAATGATGTGTGCGTAACACCGGACGCGATGTTTAAGGTGATCGAAGTCAGCTGTGGTGAACGCCTCACGTTCGGCGAGCAGAGACTCTAGCTCTTCCATGGCTACAGCGTTGTTCTCGGCGTTGTCGAGCGTAAAGTGGCCGATCTACAAAGAGTAAGGCAAACGTGCGAATAGATATCATATGAAATACATACCTTGAGTGTAACATTAGCTCGATCAAGTAGGTGTAAGATATTCTTCGCTATATTGACGCCTGTGTGTTTCTTCTTGAGGCGATGAAAGCCGATAAGTGCAGCATTAAGTGCGAGGCGTCCACTTGACTCGTCACTTGAGATCCAGTGTGCGGTCAACGCTAAGTAGGCCTCTAGGTTCGCGTTTGACCAGACGTCTGAAGTGAAACTGATCCGCCCGCAGGATTTCTATGACCGAAGACAGTTGACAAAGCGGAAAGACAAAATGACTATACCCACAGAAAGGTCCAATTTCAACCGTTTGAATGAATTCCGCCATTCACTGATGACTGCTTCCCTCATCTTATCGCGGCGAGGGATGTCGGCATCAACGAGAGTCTTGCAAAGAACCATACACATCTGTCGAAACTCGGGGCATTCTACAACACGAATCGACTGAAGACTAGTGAGAGTGTGAAAGCACGCGAGATCGTCGGGACTCACCTGATCATCTGCAACTACGAAGCGAACGAGATGCTCCAGGAACGCCTCTGGTGAAAATGATGGGAGCTCGGGGTCGCATTTGTTGCGAGCATTGTGGGTAGATGGATCGCCCAATTCGCTCGATAGCTTATATGACCACTTGTGCTGTAAAACAGCACCATCGTACTCCTCAGCGTGTATTTGGCGGAGATGCCGTCGAAGATTCATGTTTCCGGTATTTGGCCCGTAGATATAATTAGCTACACCATCGGGGAGCGTAGACTTATCGGTGCCATATATCTCGCTGCTTGTTGTAAGAAAACAGAATAGATATTCGAAAGTCCGTACGTACGAGCATAGCTTGCAGATTTTAGGTGGAGGCGTTTCTCCGTTCGAAGAACGCTTGCCTCTAGTACGACCCATGCCAGTGAAGAAGTGCACAAGATCGAGGGCTACATTTGATTTAACTGGTCTATTGAGGGCGTCAGCTTGTTGGGGACTCGTTCTCTGAGGCTCTAGCTTAGGCGAGGGATTTGGAGGACCAGATATGTCAGATATCTCGTCGTCATCGTCTATCCCCTGCAAGTCGAATTCTTCAGCACTGACGACTGCGTCGAGTTGGGTGGTAGTTGCCTAGATTAACTGGTGAGTCTCTCAAGACTAAAGGTACATAGAGGGCCCAGAAAAATCACCTTTGATCGGGTCTGAGACGAGCCAACGGGACGTGCGCTCGGGCGACGAGAACCACCCTTGGCATTGACTCGTCCCACAGCCACAGGTGCAGCTACTGATGACGGTTCAAGGGGCTGTTTTGTCTTGCATGGAGCCATGGCACGAAGAGAAACCAAAGGATCAGTGAGAACGGGGGATTCAAGAGAAATGGGGAATCGAGAGAACAGGGGATTTGTGACGCCAGTGCATTGCTTGTGGGCCGAGACTTGTGCTACCCACGGGCACTCCACGGAAAATGACCAAAATAACCAAATAGATTACGTCCATGACATTGACGTTGAATTGCGGGTCCGTCAGGCAAGCATTGGGCGAGCGACTCAAAATCAAAATGTGTGCACTGTGCAAGCGCCGAACCGCTGGGCCTGGGAACGATACTTTGATGGCGTTCTGACGGTCGCTAAACCCAAAGTGAGTGCAAGTGAACAGGATAACTAAGACGAGATGAGGACCTTGGGAAGTAAGATGGGCAGTGAATGGGTGAGCCGCAAGCAGCGAAGGGAGTGCACGTGCACATGCCACGATGTCAGTCTTGTCAACCGTTATCGGTTAGATCGTGTACGTTCAATTGAGTCGCGTACGTTCATGTGAATCAGATTCATGACTCAGAATACTCGGATCGGATCACATCACACTGGACAGACAGGCAACGCACGCCGCACATACAGTACAAACGTGAGAGATGCAACAGTACCACTGCTATACCACTGCACCACTGCTAACCCTGCCGCTTGCTCGCCGACACCATATAAAAAGCCTTCTCTTCGGCCACAGACCTCGACCGCTTGGAACCGGAATGGGTGATGCAAACCATATTTACATGGCAGAATATGCTGAGAGCTGGCCTTGTCACTGGAGGGCCACTCGTTGTCAAGGACCGTCTTGAATTAACTGAGCGTCGGGACTCACCTGATCATCTGCAACTACGAGATGCTCGAGCAGCGTGGGTGGATGCATTGCCAACTTCGCTCGATAGCTTATATGTCCATTTATACTCCAAGACCGCTTTGTCGTACTCCTCAGCGTGTGCTTGGTAGAGATGCCTTCGGAGATTCGTGTTTGCGGTGGTTGGCCCGTAGATATATCTGGCTACACCGGGGAGCATAGACTTATCGAATCCATATTTCTCGCTGTTTGTCATAAGAAAGCAGAATGGATATCAGAAAGTCTGTACATACGAGCATAGCTTGCAGACTTTAGGTGGAGGCGGACCTTGCTTCAAAATTATTGGGCCGCCTTGAGTGGGTTGTTCAATACCAGTGAAGAAGTACAGGAGATCGAGGGTTGCAATCACGTCAACGGGCCCATTGAGGGGGTCAGCTTGTTGGGAACCCGTGTTCTGAGGCTCTAGCTCAGACAAGGGATTTGGAGGACCAGATGTGTCGGATATCTCGTCGTCACCGTCTTTCCCCTGCAAGTCGAATTCTTTGGCATTGGCGACTGCGTCGAGTTGGGTGGTAGTTGCCTTGGATTAACCAGTAAGTCTCAAGACTCAAGGTACGTAGAGAGCCCAGGAAAGTCACCTTTGGTTGAGTCAGAGACGAGCCAACGGGACATGCACTCGAACAACGAGAAGCATCCTTGGCATTGGCTCGTCCCACAGCCACAGGTGCAGCTACTGATGACGGTTCAAGGGGCTGTTCTGTCTTGCACGGAGCCATGGCACGAAGAGAAAACGAAGGATCAGTGAGAACGGGGGATTCAAGAGAAATGGGGAATCGAGAGAACGGGGGATTTATGGCCTAAAATCCCGAAGGCCAGTGTATTGCTTGTGGGCCGAGACTTGCGCTACCCACAGGCACTCCACGGGAAATGACCAAAATGACCAAATAGATTACGTCCATGACATTGACGTTGGATTGCGGGTCTGTCACCAAGCATTGGGCGAACGACTCAAAGTGAAAATGTGGTGTTGTAGACTTGTAATCTTGGCGCTAAATACAGCATTCTTTTTTGGATACTGAGTGAAAGTGAACGGAATAACAAAGACAAGATGAGGACCTTGGGAAGTAAGAAGGGTGAATGGGCGTGCACATGCCACGATGTCAGTCGAGTCACCGTACGTTCAAATTGAGTCGCGTACGTTCAATTGAATCACGCGATTCATGACTCAGAAATACCCAGATCGGATTGGATCGGATCACATCATACTGAACGGCACATTAGGCAGTAACTTACGTACAGAACAAACACGAGAGAAACATAGTAACCACTGCTAACCCTGCCGCCGCTTGCTCCCAGACACCTTATTAAAGGGACCCCCCTCATCCGCTACAGGCCTCGACCGCTTGGATTGTGATTGGGAATAGAAGTGGATCGAAGCATTCGATCGTGCAATACTCTGAGGACTGGCCTTGTCATTGGAGGGCCACTCGGCGTTAAGGGCCTGCTCGAATTGCTTGAGCAGGGTGTCATAATCCTTCAAAAACGTCAACCCTATTTCATAATTCTTGTCTTCTTCCTCTGGATTCTTGCGTAGACTACGACCAGAGAGTATGTAGGGGTTGAGCTTTGTAGGCGGCGCTTGGTCTGATGGCCGTGGACGATATTGGCCGGCGACAGAATCATACAATTCCATCGCAAGCTCGTGAAGGATAGGATTGTCGCGAATTCGAAATCCTTTCTCCCTCAGCGGATTACCTGCTTTCAGCCACGTCGACTTCTCTGTGCTTCCGATGTTAGAATATACCTTTGGGTTCATCACCCCGTTGATGAAAATTGAGCGTGCGCTCTCATCCCAGGTAGTTGGCACCCGTGTCACAACAATCCACATAAGAACCCAGAAAAATGATTCAAGGTCATGACTGAATGTGTGGCGGATCTTGGGGCGTTCGATAAGCTCAGCAGCCATAAACTGCCAGGTTCCCTGGCGGAAAGATATGTCAGGAGTCGGGAATACTGGGTCATGTAATAACTTACAGTGCGTGTTTGCTGGCGTGCGGTACTGCCACTGTGTTCGTCATCTCGGTCGATCACCTTGGAGAGATCCCAATCGATGAGTAATCCGCCCTGAATCTTCGATTCATGCGGGTCATTATGGTCCAATTCATCGTCGCAGGCGATCAAGATATTTCCTGGACTAATGTCTCGATGAAGGATCCCAATGTCATGAGCAGCTTTGTGAGCTACAATGTGAATCAGGTTACATAGACAAACTGCTAAGAAAATAGTCATCTCACCTTTCAGGGCAGCATACATTGCATTTACAAACTCCCGAGTACATTTGAATTCCTCCAACTTCCTCCCTATGGTACCTAGGACAATACGGTAGTGCCGATGAGGAGTTAGTTTATAATTCATGTCGTTGCCGACTTTGTGAGTTTGAGTTTGGTGATAGATGTCGGCGCCAACATCACCAGCCGATAAGCAGGAAGGAATGTTGTCAACTTTTCCCCGATGGAGCAGATCATAGAGCTCCCCTTCTGGTTTGATGTCCTTCAAAAGGACACGCCAAGAGTCCTTGACGAGGACACGACGCCTTTCTTTGACATCCAAGGCGAATAACGACCGAGTCCACCGACCTACGGGGATATCCGGTCGAGGTTCTGGGCTGGAGATGATATATCGGCGCTCTGACGGTCGATCTGAATCATCTGGTATGGTTAGGACTAGAAACGACTCCACGTCTTTCAGTTCAGGGACGATGGCTCTGGCAAGTGCAATTTCTTCCGGGGTGGATGATGAGTGAACCGTAGAATCATGGCCGCGAACTTCGGAATCTGCGATACCATAGCGGACGAGAAAGTCGAAAAGGTGTGGTTGCGAATTGTAATATATCGGTTCGGTGACGACTGCACCACTACGGTCCCATCGAATGAGTCTTGCATAGTCTTTCATAATGAGAACCGAGAATGTATGTGTGCGGTACTGAGCGCTCATTATCGCCGTGGCATACGCCGTGATCTGGCCTAGATTTGATCGTGAACCAGATGTCAGGTGTAGGAAGGAGTTTAAGTCGTCGCCGCTGTTGGAAGTGTGGTCCCTGGGGTTAGACGGAACTTTGAGGACAAATGGGTCCGCCTCCGATTTCATCTCGATGACAAAATCCACGCGAGAGAGGTCGAGATCATCTTTTGTCCTTTTCCCATGCATATATACCGAGCAGTCGGGCTTCAGTTTGAGATGGAATTTGCCACGCGGTGCTTTGTCTGAGGAACGGGATGTGTTGACTATGATTAAACTTGGGACATGCGGAGAAATGGCTTCAATCTAAAAGGGTAGGATTAGTCACAGAACAAGTGCGGTGGGCGACGTGGGTCAGAACTCACAAATTTATCATACGATGCACTCTCCGTTTGTGAGAGCGATTTAATGAAATCGTCGAACAATCCCGTGGGGAATTGGGGAACAGAGGAGGGATCCGAGGGAGGGGGTAGGAAACGATTCAAAAAGGCTTCCGCGCTTATCGGTCCAACGAAAAAAGGGCTCATTTCAGTTGCAAGACGGGAAAAAATTGAAGTTCTATCTTCATATCTGTCGATATACCTGTCAGTGGTGGTGCTCCGTGTGTGAACAGGAGTCCCAGGCGGTAGAGAAGCGTTTGAGGGGGGGGGGGGTGCTCATAATGGCAACGGGTGACGTGGAGCCGGCTTGCGCCGGCTTTCAATGGCTTGCGCCGATTTTCCCAAGTCGACTAAAAAGGTCAGCTCGGTGACATGCGGCGCGGCTCGGCTAGCATTTTAGCCGACTCAGGCGCCGGCTTTAGCCGAGCTTTAGCTGGAGCTGCCGAAACACTACTCTATGATCTGCTCCATCGGGGAAAAGTTGACAACATTCCTTCCTGCTTATCGGCTGGTGATGTTGGCGCCGACATCTATCACCAAACTCAAACTCACAAAGTCGGCAACGACATGAATTATAAACTAACTCCTCATCGGCACTACCGTATTGTCCTAGGTACCATAGGGAGGAAGTTGGAGGAATTCAAATGTACTCGGGAGTTTGTAAATGCAATGTATGCTGCCCTGAAAGGTGAGATGACTATTTTCTTAGCAGTTTGTCTATGTAACCTGATTCACATTGTAGCTCACAAAGCTGCTCATGACATTGGGATCCTTCATCGAGACATTAGTCCAGGAAATATCTTGATCGCCTGCGACGATGAATTGGACCATAATGACCCGCATGAATCGAAGATTCAGGGCGGATTACTCATCGATTGGGATCTCTCCAAGGTGATCGACCGAGATGACGAACACAGTGGCAGTACCGCACGCCAGCAAACACGCACTGTAAGTTATTACATGACCCAGTATTCCCGACTCCTGACATATCTTTCCGCCAGGGAACCTGGCAGTTTATGGCTGCTGAGCTTATCGAACGCCCCAAGATCCGCCACACATTCAGTCATGACCTTGAATCATTTTTCTGGGTTCTTATGTGGATTGTTGTGACACGGGTGCCAACTACCTGGGATGAGAGCGCACGCTCAATTTTCATCAACGGGGTGATGAACCCAAAGGTATATTCTAACATCGGAAGCACAGAGAAGTCGACGTGGCTGAAAGCAGGTAATCCGCTGAGGGAGAAAGGATTTCGAATTCGCGACAATCCTATCCTTCACGAGCTTGCGATGGAATTGTATGATTCTGTCGCCGGCCAATATCGTCCACGGCCATCAGACCAAGCGCCGCCTACAAAGCTCAACCCCTACATACTCTCTGGTCGTAGTCTACGCAAGAATCCAGAGGAAGAAGACAAGAATTATGAAATAGGGTTGACGTTTTTGAAGGATTATGACACCCTGCTCAAGCAATTCGAGCAGGCCCTTAACGCCGAGTGGCCCTCCAATGACAAGGCCAGTCCTCAGAGTATTGCACGATCGAATGCTTCGATCCACTTCTATTCCCAATCACAATCCAAGCGGTCGAGGCCTGTAGCGGATGAGGGGGGTCCCTTTAATAAGGTGTCTGGGAGCAAGCGGCGGCAGGGTTAGCAGTGGTTACTATGTTTCTCTCGTGTTTGTTCTGTACGTAAGTTACTGCCTAATGTGCCGTTCAGTATGATGTGATCCAATCCAATCCGATCTGGGTATTTCTGAGTCATGAATCGCGTGATTCAATTGAACGTACGCGACTCAATTTGAACGTACGGTGACTCGACTGACATCGTGGCATGTGCACGCCCATTCACCCTTCTTACTTCCCAAGGTCCTCATCTTGTCTTTGTTATTCCGTTCACTTTCACTCAGTATCCAAAAAAGAATGCTGTATTTAGCGCCAAGATTACAAGTCTACAACACCACATTTTCACTTTGAGTCGTTCGCCCAATGCTTGGTGACAGACCCGCAATCCAACGTCAATGTCATGGACGTAATCTATTTGGTCATTTTGGTCATTTCCCGTGGAGTGCCTGTGGGTAGCGCAAGTCTCGGCCCACAAGCAATACACTGGCCTTCGGGATTTTAGGCCATAAATCCCCCGTTCTCTCGATTCCCCATTTCTCTTGAATCCCCCGTTCTCACTGATCCTTCGTTTTCTCTTCGTGCCATGGCTCCGTGCAAGACAGAACAGCCCCTTGAACCGTCATCAGTAGCTGCACCTGTGGCTGTGGGACGAGCCAATGCCAAGGATGCTTCTCGTTGTTCGAGTGCATGTCCCGTTGGCTCGTCTCTGACTCAACCAAAGGTGACTTTCCTGGGCTCTCTACGTACCTTGAGTCTTGAGACTTACTGGTTAATCCAAGGCAACTACCACCCAACTCGACGCAGTCGCCAATGCCAAAGAATTCGACTTGCAGGGGAAAGACGGTGACGACGAGATATCCGACACATCTGGTCCTCCAAATCCCTTGTCTGAGCTAGAGCCTCAGAACACGGGTTCCCAACAAGCTGACCCCCTCAATGGGCCCGTTGACGTGATTGCAACCCTCGATCTCCTGTACTTCTTCACTGGTATTGAACAACCCACTCAAGGCGGCCCAATAATTTTGAAGCAAGGTCCGCCTCCACCTAAAGTCTGCAAGCTATGCTCGTATGTACAGACTTTCTGATATCCATTCTGCTTTCTTATGACAAACAGCGAGAAATATGGATTCGATAAGTCTATGCTCCCCGGTGTAGCCAGATATATCTACGGGCCAACCACCGCAAACACGAATCTCCGAAGGCATCTCTACCAAGCACACGCTGAGGAGTACGACAAAGCGGTCTTGGAGTATAAATGGACATATAAGCTATCGAGCGAAGTTGGCAATGCATCCACCCACGCTGCTCGAGCATCTCGTAGTTGCAGATGATCAGGTGAGTCCCGACGCTCAGTTAATTCAAGACGGTCCTTGACAACGAGTGGCCCTCCAGTGACAAGGCCAGCTCTCAGCATATTCTGCCATGTAAATATGGTTTGCATCACCCATTCCGGTTCCAAGCGGTCGAGGTCTGTGGCCGAAGAGAAGGCTTTTTATATGGTGTCGGCGAGCAAGCGGCAGGGTTAGCAGTGGTGCAGTGGTATAGCAGTGGTACTGTTGCATCTCTCACGTTTGTACTGTATGTGCGGCGTGCGTTGCCTGTCTGTCCAGTGTGATGTGATCCGATCCGAGTATTCTGAGTCATGAATCTGATTCACATGAACGTACGCGACTCAATTGAACGTACACGATCTAACCGATAACGGTTGACAAGACTGACATCGTGGCATGTGCACGTGCACTCCCTTCGCTGCTTGCGGCTCACCCATTCACTGCCCATCTTACTTCCCAAGGTCCTCATCTCGTCTTAGTTATCCTGTTCACTTGCACTCACTTTGGGTTTAGCGACCGTCAGAACGCCATCAAAGTATCGTTCCCAGGCCCAGCGGTTCGGCGCTTGCACAGTGCACACATTTTGATTTTGAGTCGCTCGCCCAATGCTTGCCGACGGACCCGCAATTCAACGTCAATGTCATGGACGTAATCTATTTGGTTATTTTGGTCATTTTCCGTGGAGTGCCCGTGGGTAGCACAAGTCTCGGCCCACAAGCAATGCACTGGCGTCACAAATCCCCTGTTCTCTCGATTCCCCATTTCTCTTGAATCCCCCGTTCTCACTGATCCTTTGGTTTCTCTTCGTGCCATGGCTCCATGCAAGACAAAACAGCCCCTTGAACCGTCATCAGTAGCTGCACCTGTGGCTGTGGGACGAGTCAATGCCAAGGGTGGTTCTCGTCGCCCGAGCGCACGTCCCGTTGGCTCGTCTCAGACCCGATCAAAGGTGATTTTTCTGGGCCCTCTATGTACCTTTAGTCTTGAGAGACTCACCAGTTAATCTAGGCAACTACCACCCAACTCGACGCAGTCGTCAGTGCCGAAGAATTCGACTTGCAGGGGATAGACGATGACGACGAGATATCTGACATATCTGGTCCTCCAAATCCCTCGCCTAAGCTAGAGCCTCAGAGAACGAGTCCCCAACAAGCTGACGCCCTCAATAGACCAGTTAAATCAAATGTAGCCCTCGATCTTGTGCACTTCTTCACTGGCATGGGTCGTACTAGAGGCAAGCGTTCTTCGAACGGAGAAACGCCTCCACCTAAAATCTGCAAGCTATGCTCGTACGTACGGACTTTCGAATATCTATTCTGTTTTCTTACAACAAGCAGCGAGATATATGGCACCGATAAGTCTACGCTCCCCGATGGTGTAGCTAATTATATCTACGGGCCAAATACCGGAAACACGAATCTTCGACGGCATCTCCGCCAAATACACGCTGAGGAGTACGATGGCGCTGTTTTACAGCACAAGTGGTCATATAAGCTATCGAGCGAATTGGGCGATCCATCTACCCACGATGCTCGCAACAAACGCGACCCCGAGCTCCCATCATTTTCACCAGAGGCGTTCCTGGAGCATCTCGTTCGCTTCGTAGTTGCAGATGATCAGGTGAGTCCCGACGATCTCGCGTGCTTTCACACTCTCACTAGTCTTCAGTCGATTCGTGTTGTAGAATGCCCCGAGTTTCGACAGATGTGTATGGTTCTTTGCAAGACTCTCGTTGACGCCGACATCCCTCGCCGCGATAAGATGAGGGAAGCAGTCATCAGTGAATGGCGGAATTCATTCGAACGGTTGAAATCGGACCTTTCTGTGGGTATAGTCATTTTGTCTTTCCGCTTTGTCAACTGTCTTCGGTCATAGAAATCCTGCGGGCGGATCAGTTTCACTTCAGACGTCTGGTCAAACGCGAACCTAGAGGCCTACTTAGCGTTGACCGCACACTGGATCTCAAGTGACGAGTCAAGTGGACGCCTCGCACTTAATGCTGCACTTATCGGCTTTCATCGCCTCAAGAAGAAACACACAGGCGTCAATATAGCGAAGAATATCTTACACCTACTTGATCGAGCTAATGTTACACTCAAGGTATGTATTTCATATGATATCTATTCGCACGTTTGCCTTACTCTTTGTAGATCGGCCACTTTACGCTCGACAACGCCGAGAACAACGCTGTAGCCATGGAAGAGCTAGAGTCTCTGCTCGCCGAACGTGAGGCGTTCGCCACAGCTGACTTCGATCACCTTAAACATCGCGTCCGGTGTTACGCACACATCATTAACATCTGTTCGTCTCACGTCATTTCATCGATGACGTCTGTTTCAAAGGGGTATCTCTCCGAGCTCAAAGTTGCCGTCGATTCAAACCACATAGATTGCGATGACTCCGAGGATGAATTGGATGGTGGTGACATTGATATTGGTGATCACCATATTGACGAGTTGAAGCTGGGTGATTGCTACGATGACCATTCTAACCTTAAGGAATGGGTTGCGGGTATCAAGCGCGATCCCCTCAGGCGTGCTCGCAGAATTATTCGTCTTTTACGCTCTTCGGACCAACGCAGGGAAGGCTTTCGTAAGTTCATCCAAGACGGAAACGAACGACAATGGTTCTCTGAAAAAACTCAGAGTGGCAAACGTCGTATCGTCCAAGTTCCCGAGCTTCAACTTCTGAGGGATGTGAAGACGAGGTGGGATTCGGTTTTTATGATGCTGCGACGTCTAAGAGTTCTCCGGCCGGTAAGTTCATCTCAGCGACTGGACGGTGTTACAGTGGAGACTAATCAAATATCTAATGTAGGCTCTCGATCGGTATCTTAACACTGAATTGGTTGACTTCTCCGATTGGAAGCTGTTGGAAATTGATTGGTACATCCTTGAAGGGTTAGAAACTGTCTTGAGCGTGAGTCGTCTATTTAACCCATGGACAGTCACTCATGTGACAACAGGTTCCGCACGCGTGTCAACAAAGCATGTCGTCCGAATCCACACCGGTTTTGTCGCGTGCGATATCCAGTTTTGAGATGTTTATGACAGAATGGGAAAAACTCGGGGAACAGCACGAGATGCTCCGGCCCTGGACGGAAATCGGCCTGCGGTGGGCAAAGAAATACTACATTCGAATGGACGATACAGACGCTTATGTCGTCACAATGTGTCAGTCTTTGAATCAAGATTTGTCGCTCTAACCTCTGACTTCATTGAACAGTCCTCAACCCTGCTATGCGCCTCTCGTGGATCCAAGCTGAATGGGAAGGTCACTATATCCGGCGTGCCAAAGATATCATTCTGGCGCTCGTAAGACTACACAATTCAACTCCTCAGTCATCTTTCTCACGACTTGCAGATGCGTCAGTACCGTAGCCAGAAGTCGTCAACGTCTGAAGCTACAACGACGGATTCCCCTGTCCAACCCGATCCAGTGGTTTCTGTGGCTCCAACGCGATTCAAAGTCCAAGATTCTGTATACAAAAAAAAGTCCACACGTAATGTGTCCAGTGTGGATGTTGAATTCCAAAAATATGTTTCGGGTCCAATCTCGTCTGAGGAGACCAACATCCTGCGGTTCTGGGAGGTGAGGTGATTCCTATAATTGAATGGCGTTTTGGTACTACAACTAACTCCCTCAACAGGCTAATAGGTTGGAACTCCCAACACTGTTCTCAATCGCGATGGATTATCTCCCGATCCAGGCAACGTCCGTCCCTTGCGAGCGTGTGTTCTCGTCAGCAAAGGACACGGACACCGCGAAGCGAAACCGAATCAGCCCAATTCTCATGGAGGCCCTTCAAATGCTGAAATATTCACTCAAGAAAGAACGCCTCAACTTCATGAACGGATGGTCAATATCGGAAGCTGCCATGAGTATGTCGGTGCCAACTGGCGAGCTTAGCTCTCTCTTTGTGGATGATCCTGTTGTTTCGTTTGACAATTTGTTGAATGACCTTATTAACTACGATGATTGCGAGTCTTAACCCCAGCTTTTTTACGTCACTGCAATGAGAATATATTTTCCTTGGCCACGTTACTGTCTGTACTGACAGAGATGATCGCACAGCAGTTGCGTGCGATATTGTTGGTGTTTATTTGACATCGGAGTTCGCAATTTAGTGAACCGACGCATCCCCCAAGTTGACTTTACCCATCATTTCTCTCTCTTAACGTTGATGACGACTACGCGCCTTCGAAATCCACGACATACCTCGGAGAAGCGATTCTCTCCCTCGAAGTCAGATATTGTGCGTGTTGGTGGCCGGTACAGAGTATGTAACCTACTCGGTACTGGGGGATCTGGTGAGCTCGACTCTGACTCGAGTTTGACACACTTTCCTGAGTTCGTTAGGGAGTGTCTATCTAGGAAAAGACATTGCGACGGGGGGTGATGTTGCTGTGAAGATAGGGCACCCATGCGGCTTACCTTCAAGGCTCAGTCATGAACACAACGTGTATACAACTATCGCCGGTGGCAGAGGAATCCCTCGAGTACTCTGGTACGGCAAGGAAAGTATATATGAAGTTATTGTCCTCGATCATCTCGGAACTTCACTGGGCGACCTGATCGATCAGCTTGAGTTTGACCACAGGAAGACATTCTCGTACGCCACCCAAATGGTACGTTATATAAAACAAACAATCATACTAAACCTAAACACACCCTCACATGCAGCTCTTAGCAGTCCAGTCACTTCATGATCGACACTACATCCATCGTGACATTAAACCTGGGAATTTCATGATTCGTGCTGATAACCTTCCTCCTACCCTCTTTCTCATCGATTTCGGCTTGGCACGATTGTTCCGTAATCCCGCAACTTATTTACATATCCCTTTCACAACGAATCATTCGATCGTTGGTACCCTTCCGTTCGCATCCATCAGTGGCCAGCAAGGCAATGTCCAGTCGCGTCGTGATGACCTAGAGTCTCTCGCCTATACCATCATTTATTCAGCACTCGGCGAGTTGCCTTGGACCAGCAATTCCGCAGGCAACGACGAGGAGGTAGTCCTCCGTAAGAAAACATCGATCACAGTGGAAGAGCTGTGCGAAGGCTTACCCGCTCCCTTCTGCAAATTCGTCACCTATGTCCGTTCTCTTGGCTTTGACAAGAAACCGGACTATCAGTTCCTTCATTCCATCCTCTTACAGTGCTCGGAAACCGTGACTGATCAGCCCATCAAAGCACCACCCCATGTCAGCGTGGACCGTGCACCTATCTTCACTAGTCGGGTGTAAGTGACCTCGCCCTCTATGAATAGCGGCACTAACTAGATTTATTTAGCCTTCGCTCTTTGACTTGCGCGATTGCTAAACCGTCTCGGTACATACATCAAACACCCGCTCGGGCCACTCGTACAAGGTCCTGGAAGTAGCATGTTTTCGTAGTTTGAGACGTTGGGCTTTGAGGTACATGTAGGCGATGATGTATCACGCGTCGATTTTGTTGTAGAGCTGTAGTTTGATGTATGGGAACTAAGATTTGACTACAATTTTCGCGATCTGGATTGGGAGCTGAGCCGCACTCTAGCCGGAGAAACGCCGGCTATTTTGGCGGCGCGGCTCGGCGCGGCTAAGTGGCATGGGTGCCCACGGCGCAGCTCGGCTAACAAGCTGACTGCCCGGCTAATTGTGGCTCGGCTAACGGCTCGGCTCGGCTCTTGTAGCCGCCGAAACACTATCATAGAGCTCCCCTTCTGGTTTGATGTCCTTCAAAAGGACACGCCAAGAGTCCTTGACGAGGACACGACGCCTTTCTTTGACATCCAAGGCGAATAACGACCGAGTCCACCGACCTACGGGGATATCCGGTCGAGGTTCTGGGCTGGAGATGATATATCGGCGCTCTGACGGTCGATCTGAATCATCTGGTATGGTTAGGACTAGAAACAACTCCACGTCTTTCAGTTCAGGGACGATGGCTCTGGCAAGTGCAATTTCTTCCGGGGTGGATGATGAGTGAACCGTAGAATCATGGCCGCGAACTTCGGAATCTGCGATACCATAGCGGACGAGAAAGTCGAAAAGGTGTGGTTGCGAATTGTAATATATCGGTTCGGTGACGACTGCACCACTACGGTCCCATCGAATGAGTCTTGCGTAGTCTTTCATAATGAGAACCGAGAATGTATGTGTGCGGTACTGAGCGCTCATTATCGCCGTGGCATACGCCGTGATCTGGCCTAGATTTGATCGTGAACCAAATGTCAGGTGTAGAAAGGAGTTTAAGTCGTCGCCGCTGTTGGAAGTGTGGTCCCTGGGGTTAGACGGAACTTTGAGGACAAATGGGTCCGCCTCCAATTTCATCTCGATGACAAAATCCACGCGAGAGAGGTCGAGATCATCTTTTGTCCTTTTCCCATGCATATATACCGAGCAGTCGGGCTTCAGTTTGAGATGGAATTTGCCACACGGTGCTTTGTCTGAGGAACGGGATGTGTTGACTATGATTAAACTTGGGACATGCGGAGAAATGGCTTCAATCTAAAAGGGTAGGATTAGTCACAGAACAAGTGCGGTGGGCGATGTGGGTCAGAACTCACAAATTTATCATACGATGCACTCTCCGTTTGTGAGAGCGATTTAACGAAATCGTCGAACAATCCCGTGGGGAATTGGGGAACAGAGGAGGGATCCGAGGGAGGGGGTAGGAAACGATTCAAAAAGGCTTCCGCGCTTATCAGTCCAACGAAAAAAGGGCTCATTTCAGTTGCAAGACGGGAAAAAATTGAAGTTCTATCTTCATATCTGTCGATATACCTGTCAGTGGTGGTGCTCCGTGTGTGAACAGGAGTCCCAGGCGGTAGAGAAGCGTTTGAGGGGGGGGGGGTGCTCATAATGGCAACGGGTGACGTGGAGCCGGCTTGCGCCGGCTTTCAATGGCTTGCGCCAATTTTCCCAAGTCAACTAAAAAGGTCAGCTCGGTGACATGCAGCGCGGCTCGGCTAGCATTTTAGCCGACTCAGGTGCCGGCTTTAGCCGAGCTTTAGCTGGAGCTGCCGAAACACTAGGCAGGGGGTGCGTGTTGGGTGATTTGGTCGGCTGGCTTGTCCAGCTGTGCTAGTGACGTGGCTTGTGAGGCCTGTCTACTGGCTGCTTCCCTTGGCACGCGGACCACTTTGGATTTGGGGCACTTGTGCTTGCTGGCGGTTTTGCGGGAGTTGAACTTTCGTCCACATGCCACGCATTGCCGCTCACGAGGGGGTTGTTTGGCCGCTTTCGCAGCTTCCCGTTCCCTTTCTCGCTTAGCAGCACGGCTCCGCTTCCGTGCAAGACGCTGCTTCTCCTTTTGGGCATTATTGGCCTTGCGGCCGCCCTTCTGGAGTTCGAAGAAGGCCAGATGACCATCCCCATTAAGCAGCTCCAAAATATATCCAAACATCACCTTTTTCACCTTATGGACGGGGTGAGGTACGAGTGCGACAGCACACTTGACCAGGTGGGAGTGGAATTGGGGAGTAAACTCAACCCATGAAATGTTTCCGTCTTCAGCTTTTTGAGCCGAAATGGCATTGGCCAAGAGGTGGGGCCTTAAGAGGAACCAACGACGACAGAAGATGTTGAGGATGTCAAACACCGAAAGTTCAACATCCCCAGAAGGGGACTGTTTAGGCCTAACCCCTCCTTTCGGTTTCTGGGGGGGAGTGGTGGCCATGGTAGTGTCCTTCAAGGAAGGGGAAAGGATGCGCTCAGCCGACAAGGGAGAGGACATGGTGGTAGGAAGCAAAAGAAGATGCACCTCCGGTGGTTGTGCTGCTGTTGGGCGTGTTCGGTCCGGAGTGGGTTGTCCCGCTGCCGGTCGTTCCGGCTCTTTAGCTTGTGCGCAGTTGGGTTGCAGGCGCGGGACCTCCATTCTTGCCGCGGTGTTGTTTGTGATCACTATCAGTTTCTCTAGTCGTGCCATCCTTACCAGGAACGGCTCCAAAGCCGTTTGCATTGCCGCAGTAAGGTTGACTACGTCCATTTGTGCCAGTGGTGTCTGTGGAGGGGTAACGTCAGGCGTGCTCGGTAGGGGGTTACGCTTAGCTGTTTGGGCAGGTTGCGGGGTGGAGCCCGATACCGTGCGTTTGTTCCCGGTTGAGGGGGTAGGTCGTGCTTGTGGGGTGGTCGAGTTCCCGATAGTCAGGCCCAGGGCGCTGACCGTGCTTCGGAGTAGGTCTACATTGCGTTCAAGGATGGTCTTTTTAATGTCTTTCTCGAGCTGTTGTTGTCTGATATTCAGTTGGTCCTCTTTCCAGCGGCCGAGTGCTACTTCCACCTCAGCTATGGCTGAGTGGTTGGCTGTCGCCTCGATCTCTTTTTGGACTGTGGAGGTCCATTTATACATCCCATCGGCCCTGTCTGCATTGATGTGGATGTCTAAGTGTTGGGTGGTGGCCTTGAGCCGCTGTAAGAGTGAGTGGAACTCTGGGTTTTCACCCTCTTCCAACATGCGTTGGGGGTGGTCATCCACTTTTTCCCAGAAGTCGGCATACGCTTTGCGAGATTTCTCTGCCAGCGGCCTTGTAAATCCGCGTGCGATGGCCGCGAGGCACGCCGATGCGAGACTGCCCCAGTCCTCTGCTTCCAGAGGGGTTGGGTTTTTACTGTTTGTGTTTGGACCCGCGTCCAGTACTGCGATGACGAGTCGCGCTGCGTCATCAAATTCTCTTTGTTGTACCTTCAAACCTGAGCTGTTCCACGAGTTCAGGGAGCTCTGCAGCCGGTAGTCTAGCGGGCCCTGGACTAGCGTCTGGAGTCCTTCCCGGAGCTGTTCTGTGTATGAGCAAAATTCTTTCCGGCTAGGAAAGTAGTTCTCAGGGACTGCCCCAATGGGGTCAGGTTCTGGGAAGCAGGGGCGAAAAGTGACCCTTCGAAAAGGGATATCAATTGGGAGTTCCGTGGGGGGGCCGACGTGGGTCGGTTCCCTCGGGTTAGGGTTTAGCGGCGGTGGTTCCGGTGAGGGTTCCATTCGGTTTTTATGAGGATTTTGTTTTAATAGGAGGGGTGAGAGGGGGAGCCTAGGCTTCCCTCTTTTTAAGAGGTTGGAGATGTGTGTGTTTTTCTTAGAGTCTAGTTCACTAATCTAGTTTTAACACTTTTCAGCTGGTCTTTTGCCGAAGCGAAGACTTTTGCTGTTGGTGGTTACCGGAAAAGGAAGGTGAGATGAAGTGGGTACAAACGTGTTGCGGGTTATGCCAGTGAATGGCATGGGCGCCGCGTCGAGCGCTCAGTGCGATGATGGATTTACCGATTGGAGACGACATGAATACGCTTTCGGGCCTCAGCTCTCTACCTTACAGTACCACCCTCTAGTCCAAGCTTAAGAGCATGCCCCTCTTCTCTCCTCGGAAGAACAAGCACTCCAAGGCCCCTTCCACCTCGGCCTCTGCCAGTGAACTCGCCTCATCTCAGGTTGCTCAGCAGGTACAGTTTCCCACCAACTCGCAATCGCAATCACACTTACAATCACCTCAGGAAAGACAACAGTCGCAGCCTGTCAGCCCATGGTCTGCACATGCTCCCTCATTCGGACAGTCGCCATCACCACTTCTTCGAGATTATCATGCACTTTCCACGAGTGCCACCGCCGCCGGCGAAATGTTCCTCTTTGGAGGTTATGTACACAGTTCCAACTCCCCAAGCAATGATCTATATGTGATCTCAACACGGGATTTCTCAACAACTCTCTTGAAGACCACCGGAGACGTTCCCAGCCCACGTTACGGACATAGTGCCGTGCTCAGCAGCACTATCCTTTTGATTTGGGGCGGGGTAAAGAGTTTCAATGACCAGATTAAGCAAAATCAGGCCCTTGATGATTCATTATATCTTCTCAACCTCGGCACGTCGCATCTTTTGATGTCAAGTCCTGCTCCAGCTGATCAGAACTCCTTCCCTCCCAGTATCGCGAGAGTGGACCCGCATCGTGGTCAATGGTCCCGGGCCCGGCGGTCGTTGCTTCCATACCATGACGTTGGTCGGTTCCAAGCTCGTCGTCTTCGGTGGCCGGACCGCCAAGGGGCGTTTAAATGATATCTGGGCATTAGATCTGGATTGTTGTACGTTTGCCCCTCGCTTCCCTGAGCCATTTTTGACCAGGTTTTTCAACAGTAAATTCGAATCCTTTTTGGGAGTCATATGAACCCACACCCGGAAACGAGAAGCCCCTTCCGAGGTCCGCTCATGTTTCAGTAACCACCGGCGATCGTATCATCATGTTCGTATCCCTCTTACCCTCGCCTTCTACCCTCATTTTAATCTTTTGTAGATTTGGTGGTTATGCTGGCCCACATACTAGGTTTAACGACACTTGGTCATTTAACATTTCGATACGAAAATGGACTGAGTTACAATGCACTGGATCCGTTCCGTGCCCCCGTGGAGGTCACGCTGCTGCCCTCGTCGATGATGTTATGTATGTCTTCGGTGGCCGTGCCATCGGTGGAACCAACCTCGGTGATCTGAATGCCTTGAACTTGTCAGGTAAGTGATTTGGCCGTTGGTCTTCATGCCCTGGTTTACATACAATATCCAGCTCAGCGATGGACAGCGTTTCAAGACATAGGACCAAGTCCATGCGGAAGGCGGGCTCATGCAATGGCTTCTGACGGGACACGTGTCTTTGTGCTCGGAGGGACATTATCACCAGGCGCACAGACGGATGAAGCTAAGCTTATTCACGTCCTTGATACGAGTAAGTACTTCCTTTTTGTCATCTCATTTGGACAGCCTTCAAGTTTGAAACAGAGCTTCTCATTTACCCGAAACCCGACTCCAACACTGTCAAGCATAGTGAGAAGACCACCCAACTTGCGCAGAAGCTATCCGCGGGTCACCTGACCCAGGGTCAACCACAACACCGAATATTATCTTCATCAGATGCTCAGGCTGGAGCGGCGCACGGTGCTTTTCCTTCTCAAATAGCTACCTCTGAAGACATGGTCCGCCCCGCCTCACCGCAGATTACTCGGGAGCGAAGCCCCGATTTGCATGGTCCGCCATCGCAACCCACGGGTGTGGATGATAAACCAAGATGTGTCCCGCAGGAAGACGACGATAGCGAAAGTTCGACGGAGCACCTTGGGAAGCTAGTGGCACCTGATACTTCTTCTGAGAAAGAAGTTGCACGGTTGGAGGATGAGCGTATTGCTGATCTTGAGCGGCAGCTGTCGGAAACGCTTGCTGGTCGGGACCGGCACATTGCACAGCTAACTGACCGTCTCGCGCAAAAGAGTGCTTTACTCGATCGGGCGGAAGCGAACGCGGCGGAAGTAAAGAAGCATGCAGGACTGGAGCTACGTGAACTGCAATCGAAGCTCGACGACTTGATGCTGTCTCGCGATGAACACTTGCGTACGCTCGAGCAGGCTCAAAGCGCTCTGCAGAAAGCAACGTCCCGCGCCGCCGACGCCGACGAGGGGAGTCAACCTGCATGCGAGCATGAAGCGGAGCTTGCGGAAGTGCGTGCTCAGCTGGAGGGGAAGACGTCTGAATTGGAGGCCGTCCGTTTACGACTCACGGACGCGGAGGATGGCTGGGCCAAGAGCAAGGCAGAGGCGCGTGCCCAGACTGCGGCAGGTCTCGTCAATACGGATGTGGAACGGGTTATGCATAGGCTTTTGGAACGCATGCGAGCTATGGAAGCTGAAGTGTCATCACTGCGGGGGAACGAGAAAAGCATAGAATCGATGGAGTGTCGCAACGAGGGATGAAGGTGTGTGTTTCAATTGAACTGTGACCCTACTCCGTCTGTGTATCTAACTATCTCCCTCAAAGGGATAGCTTGATTTTTTGAACGGCGCCCAGCACTCCTTTTCTCATACTCTGGACAGCACACTCGCGAACTACGGTAGATCGTTAGACTAAATTTCATTGGGATCGACAATTTTTCCTGCTTCTAAAACCTTCTTACAGTAAGCGGAAAGTTGAAATTCGTGGCCATTGAAACAGGACATGTCATGTCAGCTCCTCAAACACCTACAACCACCACTCATTATTTCCTTAAAATGATCTCGCCACAGTACCCGTCGTTTTATGTGACCGCCCGTGTCGTCTCAATGGTTCCCATACTTGTTGACGTTGATGCATTCGCACTTCCTTCTTGCCCTCTATTCATAAATTCATAAATGCTCCGCCTCCTCCAACGGTCTCCCATCGCGTTTCAGTTCTTCTGGTTATTATCTGCACTCCGAATACTCGTTTGATCCGCACCATCCAACACTTAGCCTTCGAATATGAACAGAAAGCTCCGCCCTTTCGACCCAGATTTCTGTCTCAAAGATGCATGTGGCGCCTTCGGTTTTCGGCGCACCCTGGTCGACGACTTGCCCTTTATGATTGCAAAGACACTTGGATCACGTTCCTGATGGCGCCGGGTTATCACGTCATGCTGTGCAAGGTTCGTGTAGTTGCCTTAGTCTACCGAGTCATTACAGGCACTACCTCTAGCTTGCTTGCCATGCATGATGGACAACCCCGGGTCCGTTGTGCAGTTGCGTTCAGCGGACTCCACTGCGTCACGATCTATATTCTACTTCACCAGGAAGACCAATCGCCTATTGCTCACCTACCGATGTTTTGTCTTCAACCTGACAACCAGCAGGAACTTTTAGCATCAACGACGAGTTTCTGAATGAGAAATTCGGCTGGTCTATCCTCTCGGCAGATCCGCCTTGGTCTGATTTGAGGTCGAGTTATGACGTCCGAGGCCTCGAGGATTCGGGCACTCAGAAGGAATGTTTGAGACGATCAAAGATGTCCACGAAAGTACATGTCAGTGAAATTCACGCTCGTTGGCGTGCCCCCATTCCATCAGGCAGAAAAGCGGTGCCCTTCCATACACCTCGACTGCTGTCTTGTTGAGAGCTGGCCTTCCGTGTACGCTTCGAGCAAATCGCACGTCGTCGTCAAGTTATATGCGCCGTGCTTTAGACAGACAAGGCAGAGCTTGAAACGTTGAAAGTCAGATCGGATGCTTATGCCATGTGATTTTCTCATTGCCGATGAGTAACATCCCTTTAGACAAACCATCTACATCTCCCACTATGTTCACCAGGAACAACTTACCTCGTACGGCCTTCTTGAGTACGACTGGGCCGAAAAGTGAAAAGCGGGCGATGCCTTGGGCTTCTTCCAGCGCCTTGTAGAACGACGGGGCTGGGGGTTTATTGCCGCTTTTGATTTTGCCAGCGACGGCGAGGATGGCATCGAACGTCCAGGGAGTGTGCTCCTTCAGCTCATCATAGGAGTCGTATGAAACATCAAAAATGGGAATGAAGAGGTGACAGCCTGAGAGGAAACTACATGGCATTAAGACGCGGGCTGAGGGGTCAGAAGCATGACTGTACAGTACAGCAAGTTTCATAACTTGCACACCCGCTTGTTTATGCCCTTTGTTTGGACATCTGTCACGCATGCCAGCTTGCCGAGATTGAGCGCTTGAAGCCTTGAACCGTCGACTTGAGACAGCATATTTCTGCGTAACTCATGAAAGTGGCATTGCACCTTACTGTCGTAAGATGATACAAAAACTGAAAGATAGCCGGGATCAGTGAGATAACAACCCGGCGTGTATGAGCTCTCCATCGACGCACAGGAGATGTAGTACAGTCACCAGTACAAACGAGGACAGTAGATGGTCAACCTCGGATTCTCAATGGGTTTGAAATCTCAGTAGATAATCTTGTCCTTCATCATGAGTTGATTCTCAACTGCGTCGAGGAAGATGGGGAACAAAGTTGTCGGGGAGGTGAGGGCACTGATATTCTGCAGGTGGTCCGTATCGAGGTGGTGTGACCTGGGGGCCATTGTAGCAAGGGATATGTTATTGGTCAGGGCGCCAATTCAGTCTTCGGGATGTTCTCGATGAGCCATGAAGTGAAGACCTGGCAAAAAAATGGTCAGAAGCGTCGAGCATATCTTTATGGGCATCCTAATGAGCACAGGCCAAGTGAATTTCCTGGAGTGGGCCCGTTTTCTTTTTCCCTTGGTTGAACGGGGTTTATCGAGGCAAACATTGAGCACTCCTGGTTTGGTGGGCATCTTGGTATCGTCCCGGGATGACGCGATGACGAGTCGATGGTTCAATCTCGGCAAGCCGGCATGTGTGACAGATGTCCAAACAAAGGGCATAAACGAACAGTGTGCAAAACCGCCTATCGTTATCGTTACGAAACTTGCTGTAACTGGAACAGCCACTAGTAAGTTACTTGGCCTCGTCGATCGATACTATCATAGTTCCTACAACACGAGCCTGTGTTAACACATTGTAATAGATAGATCCGGAACAACTCGGTTTTTCTACTACGTGTGCAGTTTGGACTCGGATTTGTTCGCAACTAACTGTTATACGGCACGAACCAGGATACATAAAATGAAGGAGAGCCGCTGTTTGTGTTGTGGGCCATGCCACGGCGCCAGTGAATGGCCTGTTTTGTGAAAAGATACGAGTGACAGCTGGAGGTCAGCGCTCAGCGCCGGTCAGCAACGGACAACACTGAACTGGCTATCCCCAGTCACATGAGGATTGGCCGGATTGCCAACGGTCTTGCGGGTCAGCGCCGTCAGCATGTCAGTGCTTAGCGCTTAGCACCCAGCACAGATAACAACCTTCATATGATAAGCCTTCTACAGTGCCACTGGGCGTTGATCTCCAGGGTCAGTACGATTGATATACAAATTGGAGACGACAAGACTCGGAGTACGCCTTCAGATCTCTACTTTCAATTACCACCATCTGATCCAAGAACACTGGCATGTCCTTTTTCTCTTGGAAGAAGAAGCACTCCGAGGCCCCTGCCACGGCCCCTGCCAGTAGACTCGCCTCATCTCAGGTTACTCGGCTACGATTTCCCACGAACTCGCAATCACAATCGCAATCACAGGAAAAACAACAGTCGCAGCCTGTCTGCCCATGGTCTGCCCATACTCCCCCATTCGGACTGTCGCCATCACCATTTCTTCGAGATTCTCATGCACTTTCCACGAGTGCCACCACCGCCGGCGAATTGTTCCTTTTTGGAGGTTATGTACACAGTTCCAGGTCCTCAAGCTATGATTTATATGTGATCTCAACACGGGATTTCTCCACAACTCTCTTGCAGACCAGCGGAGATGTTCCCAGCCCACGCTACGGACATCGTGCCGTGCTCACCAGCACTACCTTTTTAATTTGGGGTGGGAAGACGGATTTCAGTGACCAGAATGCGCAAAACCAGAACAATGATGATTCTTTTTATTTGCTCAACCTTGGTACGTCGGACCTTTTTGATGTCAAGACCCGCTCCAGCTGATCAGAGTTTCTTGCCTTCCAGTATCGCGAGAGTGGACCCGCATCGTGGTCAATGGTCCTGGGCCCGGCGGTCGTTACAACCATACCATGACGTTGGTTGGTTCCAAGCTCTTCGTCTTCGGTGGCCGGACCGCAAGGAGGCGCTTAAATGATATCTGGGCATTAGATCTGGATTGTTGTACGTTTGCGCCTCGCTTCCCTGAGCCATTTTGACCAGATTCTTTAACAGTAAAATCGAATCCTTTTTGGGAGTCATATGAACCCGCACCCGGAAACGAGAAGCCCCTTCCGAGGGCCGGTCATGTTTCAGTAACCACCGGCGACCGTATCATCATGTTCGTATCCCTCTTACCCTCGCCTTCTCCCCTCATTATCATGTTTTGTAGATTTGGTGGTTATGGCGACTCGAATACTAAGTTTAACGACACTTGGTCGTTTAACATTTCGACACGAAAATGGACTGAGCTACAATGCACTGGATCCGTTCCGTCTCCCCGTGGAGGTCACGCTGCTGCCCTGGTCGATGATGTTATGTATGTCTTTGGTGGGTTCACGGACACAACCCATTTGGATGATTTGATTGCCCTTCAGTTGTCGAGTGAGTGATTTAGCGTGTTAAACCGCTACCTTGTTCACATGCGAAATGCAGCTCAGCGATGGACCGCGTTTCAAGACGTAGGACAAAGTCCATGCGGGAGGGGGGGTCATGCAATGGCTTCTGACGGGACACGTGTCTTTGTGCTTGGAGGGGAATTATCACCAGGCGCACAGGTGGATGAAGCTAAGTTTATTCATGTCTTTGACACAAGTAAGTACTTCCTTTTTGTCTTTTCATTTGGACAGCCTTCGAGTTTGAAACAGAACTCCTCATTTACCCGAAACCCGATTCCAACACTCATAGTGAGAAGACCACCCAACTTTCGCAGAAGCTATCCGCGGGTCAACCACAACACGGGACATCTTCCTCATCAGATGCTGGAGCCGCGCACGGTGCCTTCCCTTTCCAAATAGTTACCTCTGAAGACATGGGCCGCTCCGCCTCACCGCAGATTACTCGTGAACGAAACCCCAGTTTGAATGGTCTGCCATCGCAACCCACGGGTGTGGATGATAAACCAAGAGATGTCCCGCAGGAAAGCGACGATAGCGAAAGTTCGACGGTGCACCTTGCGACGCTCATGGCACCTGATACTTCTTCTGAGAAAGAAGTCGTACGGTTGGAGCATGAGCGTCTCATTGAGCTTGAGCGACAGCTGTTGGCATTGCGTACTGCGCAAACCGAGCTGGACCGGCGCATTGCACAGCTAACTGACCAGCTCGTTCAAAAAAGTGCTCTACTTGAACAGGCCGAGGCGAATGCGGCGGAAGTAAAGAAGCGTGCAGGACTGGAGCTACGCGAACTGCAAGTGAAGCTTGACGAATCGCTTCTGTCTCGCGACCAGGCCAAGGCGAATGCGGCAGAAGCAAAGAAGCGTGCAGGACTGGAGCAACGCGAACTCCAGGCGAAGCTTGACGAATTGCTACTGCCTCGCGACCAGGCACTCGAGCAGGCCCAAAGCGCATTGCAGAAAGCCCCATTCCGCGCCGCTGAAGTCAACGAGCGGAGCCAACGAGAACTTGCAGAGGTGCATGCCAAGCTCGAGACGAGGGAGTCCGAATTGGCGGCAGTCCGTTTACGACTCACGGAGGCGGAGGACGGCTGGGCCAAGAGCAAAGCAGAGGCAGGCACATCGCTTGCCGGGACTCAGGCTGCGGCAAGCCTCGTCAATATGGATGTGGACCGAGTTATGTGGAGGCTTATGGAACGTGTACGAGTTGTAGAGGCCGAAATGGCATCACTGCGGGGGAACGAGAAAAGCGTAGAGTCGATGGAGTGTCGCAATGAGGGATGAAGTGGGTGTTTTATTCCATGTATCTAACTATCTCTATCTCTCTTACTGTAAGGCGTTCAAGATTATCACTCTTATTCAGTATGTATCGATTATTTTTGATATATTATGCCAAAATTCTCGAAGCATTCTAGGCTATTACAATTGTGTCCATCGGGTCTGAATTTGTACACAGAGTCCCTTGAGAGTTCGCTTATCTCAGTCAAATTTCAACTCATTTCCTGTCAATTCCAGAAAGTCCGCCGCCGCTTCGAAAGTCCAATTCTTACAGCAGTCTTAACACCAATGAGCAAGACCTCGACGAAAAAACGCCCCAATAGAAAGCCCGCACTGGCTTCCAGTGCGTTGGCGGCGACGAAGAAAAGGCCTTTGCTTGGCAACACCAGCACAAGTAGTACCAAGCCGCACAAAAAGACTACTCGGAAGAACCTATTATCGCACCAGCAAACCATCCAAGCGCGGGACACGCTCGATGCAGAATATCGCGACTGGCGTACCGAGGTGAGTACTGAGTACTACTAGATCTCGTCCCCTTTTCGAGTCGTTGTTTGTCTATGCGTAACTGATAGAGGTTCTTTTCTCGCCGCTTACCCCCTCTCGTTTGGCGGCTTCATTTACAGACAACAAGCGTAATGGCTTCCCCACAACCTCCCTTCGAAGGCTCCACTACGACTACTACGACACCAATGACAGTGTCCGAAACAGCCGGACTTGGCTCTCCTTCGGTGCAAATTTCCGAGCAATCGGTGCAGGACTTGGCTGGCGTTCTAAGCGCGCTGTAAACTGCGAAAGTTTTGCGGTTTGCGGTTTGCTATGATAGCAGCAAGTCGCTCCGTTTGCGCGTATTCATTTTGGTTGTACTGGTTGGGTTGAACAATGTGTAAGTCGCATGATAATGATTGAAGGCCTGCTCTGAAGCTGACCTGAAGTGATGAACCTCACAGCCAACGAACCTGCAAGTGAGGAGCATTCTCCTTCCAAGTAACAGTTCCGATGCTCAGATGGAACGGGGCGATGGGAGCAATGCAACTGGAATTACAGTACCTGCGTTGCGGGTTCCGATAAGTCTGGATCTTTCTGCCTGCGCCAAGATACCATCAGAGCAAGGATCAAAATCACACCCGAGCACATTCATAGTATATTCAAACGTATTGTCGCGGTCGTAGAAAAATAATACAAAACTTAGGTCCACAATTTCCGCGCTTATAGTCGACCAGCGCAGCAGCTGAACACGTCTGCGGCAAGCACACTACTACATAAGGGGATGACATCAATAGAGATGAGATGAGTAAACGAAAGGCAAACAAAAAGAAAACAATCAAGAGGCCTAGGGCAATACAGCTTACGCTAGAGATGCTAATATATGCACACTAAGATCTGAAAACCATCACATATCATCCCAATTCGGCCGCGGCGCGCTGATAGAAAGCTTGCCCATAAGCTTGCGTTGGCGCAGGTTCTTGACCTCGGTGTTGATGAGGTCACGCAGGCGTTCAAGGTCCAGGCTGCGCTCCGCGCGCGAACCCATAAGCAAGTTGCGCCATATACCGGCCGCGGCGACCGAGTTATCAATCCCGAGCTGCATAGGTCGGTGCAAGCGCACCATCTTCTGCATGAGGTGGTCCGGGCTAGGGTATATCGCATTTGGCCACGCGATACGGATAGCGAACCACCATCCGAGCGGCTGAGACGAGACAGGGTTAGAGAGCTCGTCATCAACAGACTCGGATGAGGCACTCACCCGTCCATCTGGGAGACACCGCTCTGGGTACGAGTCGTAGGTTGTCAAGGTACCATCTGGAAGTGAGAAGCTGCGTACATTGCGCCGTGGTTTGGTCAGTGCCCTGCGCACAGCTGCGTGCAAGAAAGAATACGGACCGGTGTACTACCCAATGATTTTCATCAGAACGGTGCTTCGCAAGAACGACCAATAGTCTTGGCATGCCCTCCAGACCGAATGGATGCCACAGCTCGCGCAACATCCCAGAAGCGTCCCCATGACGTCCGTTGAAGACGGCGTTGCTAATTGCATCTGCCATGTTCGGGGGCACGAAAAGGCGATCAACTCTTCCGCCTGCCCCATCTGTCATCTTGCTGCGCACATATCGCTTGTATGTTTGCGTTGACCAGATACTGAGTGCAACTTCGTCAACCTGGTTTCCGCGCGTCGTGCTATTGAGTGCGGTATCGAGCTCAGAGACTGGCCAGACAATAGCCCAGTTAAGTAGGCGTTGATGAATGCGCTGCCACGGGAGTAGCTGCGGCGGCTCGCTATTGTAGTCACTCGCGGGTTGCTGCTGCCAAACCTGACCTGCAGGCCCATCCCGAGCACCATCGTCAGAAGGTAGTGGCGGAAGTGGAGGTGAGGAGGCCCTACGGTCTCCAAAGCCACTGGGGTTGGAGTCTGGGATGTCTTGCATGCCTGACTCGGTAACTGCGGCCTGCCCATCTGGGTCTTCTTCGTAATCCCCGTTGTCCCTAGCCAGTTCCCATGTCTTGTGAGTATTGCCAGACTGGCTTCCAGGACCTGCCCGGACGCGGAGCTTATACAATTCCTCTTCAAGGTACTGTTGGCCGGGGGAGTCGCGATTTCCAGTGTATTCACTGAGACCACGGTTATGGGTATCGCCTTGGGTCGAGGTTGGGGCATAATGGCCATGTCCATGTTCAGTTTCATCGTCTTCATACTCCTCTTGCTCTGTGAGACCATGGGTGGATCCATCGTGGTGATGCATGGAGCCCGGCAGAGTTTGCCCGTGTGTTGATTCCGCAATATGGATGTCAGTAGCAGGTTGGAACATAGACTCGTCGCCAACCGTGCCTGTGGGATGTGTCTGGATGTTGACTGTTTGTGTCAACGGCGTCTGTGTATACACCTCTGAAGGCACTTGCTCGCGCGTGTAATATTTACGCTCGTCAATCGGCGACATAGTCTGAATTTGCGTGTCTTTGATACTGTCGATTTTGGGGCCAAGGCTATCGACTCTCTGGGTGAGCAGGAATACTCCGCGTTGCAGTTCCTTTGCCCATTCTGGGGGTTCCTGATAACGAGAGGAGTGGTATGAGCGAGTAGGCATGGTGGAATGAAAGAGAGGGTTAGTGCCACATACCTCAGGTAAAAGGGGAGGCTGGTAGTCGGGCCGTAAATGCACGCTTGGGTCATGGTCATGGAATGACTTCCGGTACTGCTTAATTGTCTTTATGTAATATTAGTTATCTGGCATGCAGCAGCAGCATGTAGGTGGGGCATACCTCATTGTCGTACTTCATACCAAGCTGCTTGACCCGAGCCTTCACAGCCTTTCGCACAGCCTTCTTCACTACCTCATGTTGACTCGGGTCATCCAGCTGATGTAACAGAATGCACAGATTCATGTCGTGATAATGAGTAAACTGGTTCGACTCGAGGGTCGATGTTGCTGCATATGACGTGCGAGGTGTCCTGTTGCCTTGGTTTAGTACATTTTCCACCAGCCTTGTCTCTTCCTCATCGAGTTCATCGGGACCCGGGGAGAGGGCTCGAGGTGTGGCGCCACGAGACTGCTTAGACTGAGAACCATCAGCGTGGCCGCCTATGTCTAGACTAAGGCCGTAAATTGCAGCATGAAGAAGGTCCTGCTCAGTTGGCCCATTTCGGTACGGAGAGAACGGTCGCTGCTGCAACCGATTGTGATTATTCCCACTTGAAAGGATCGACGGCCCGGCGCCGCGAGAACGCGCTTCATTGTGTTACGTCAGCGAATGAGAACCCCAAGATGAACAAAACTCACCATCTCCGCTCTGTTGGGAGTATCCTGCTCTGGGCTCACCCTCAGCCTGGGAATC
Organism: Russula emetica; assembly: GCA_015178925.1. Classification (NCBI taxonomy): domain Eukaryota; kingdom Fungi; phylum Basidiomycota; class Agaricomycetes; order Russulales; family Russulaceae; genus Russula; species Russula emetica. Next base: position 865,652 of record WHVC01000010.1, on the reverse strand, counting down.
GCCATCTGAGGGGGGAACAGGAGGTAGCGATGGCTCCCTCCCTACGGATCTGACAACATTCCGCTGAGCCTTCATCTGGGAAGGGGAGTCCGACGGGGACAATGAAGGTGCCCGTGAATATGTTCGTTGGTATTTGACAGCCGATGCACTGCCGATATTGCTCTGAGTCTGACTCGGGGGAAGTGGGGGATACGCGGTGGATTGCTTCTCAGTGACGCGACTCTTCTGGGTTCCACGGGAGTGGGCAGAAGGAGCGGGAGAGGTAAATGAACGGGGAGGAGGAGATCGTGCGTCAGATCGTGCGTCACCATTCAAACCTGCTTGGCCGTTGGATTTGGGAGACTTATCGCCGCGGCGGATCATATATGTGTCAATCAGGGTTTAAAGAGAAGATGGAGCCCACTGACCATGGCAGTACCCTCGAGAGCCGAGGCAGCTTCCTTTTGTGCGCGCGAGACCATTGACTTTTGAGAGGCACGGGATCCGGTGCGGGAAGTCCGGACCTTTGCATTCGCTGACGGGACGCCTCCTGCGTGAACAGGCTACAACAATATCATCAACGACTGCTATCAGTCACACGCCAAGATGCTATGTAAGACGGAAACGGACCTCGCCAAAAGCACTGTCGGGGGGCATTGGACCAAAGTTACCAAATGACGATCCATAAGACTCGTAATGAGGACCAGGCTCATCGTCCGGCCCGGGTTCGACATGCTGGAGTGCGATGGAGTGGGGCATAACATCAGAATGCGCTGGCATAAGCGGTGCAGAAAGGACGTACGACACCATTGCGCTGTACCAAAGAGCCAACAGTCGACTGTGCGCCCTCTTGCACATCGGATGCTATATCCTCCTGTTCATCGCCATTGATGTTGCTCCCCAATTCATCCCCAAGACCGGACTTGGCGGACGACGCGCCCTCAGACTTCTGCTGCTCGAGAAAGAGGAGTACTATCCGACAGCTGTTCAGTGCTGTACATCTAGTATAAGAGATGAGATACACATACCCTTTTCCTCAGGAGCTACAATGTTTTTTCAGCACGGGGAGTCAGCACATGCTCATCTGAAGCTAACTCTGCAGATCACGAACCTGGTGTACTCGAACGTAGAAGTAGTGAGCCCAAGACCTCCTGTGAAGGAGCAGACATGATGATAGAGTGTGGGAGTCAAAGAGACGGAATAGGATCTAGAGTATATCGGAGGAAGGCTGATTGCTGTAATCTTTATGCAACGAGGCCCCCGTTATACGGTGACGGCCCTAGCCCAGTTTTCAACTTGCCCTGGGTTTCCTTTTCTGGTTACATACCACCGGAACCTTTCTCACGATTTGCTCCCGGTCATCTATCAACTCATCTACATTAATTGACCCGTCCCTACGACAGCCAGCACGAACGGTGGATATATCTGGATAAGGAACTTCCTTTCAACAAGAATAATACTGTACGGCAGCACTCGAAATGCCCGCGGCCCCGGCCGAACTGGAAATCCGTGACCCGGGATGTGACAGATGTGACAACGTGACATAACGTGTTCAGACGCGTCTCATTAATCGCGTTGAGCGACTCAAAGTCGCGACAAAGGCACAATGTCCAACACAAGAGCCGCGATTAATCTAGCCCACTCTCCCGGCTATACAACTCTTGCATTCTCCAAGGACGGAGCGTGAGTAATGTTACTTCTGACTGTATCATTCCCCGCCAACCGTTTTCTACAGTCTCTGCTACACTGGCGGCGATGATTGTATTGTTCGACTATGGAAGACGGACCAGGGAGAGGATCAGGAACCCCCAACTGCAATTGAGGCTGGAGAGTCGATCACGACACTAGCTGCTAGCGTACGCCCTCCTTTCTCCTTTCTCGTATCCCACCAATCACACGAACAGAATAACGCGTGGTTTTCGGGAAGTAAAGATTCGGATGTACGACAATATAAGGCTGGGGACCCATATATGGAGGCGGTAATCACCAGCTGCGCCGCGGCGTGCATTCGGTGTGTTGCCGTAGATCCCGCTGGGAAGCGGATTGCCGTCTCGTCTGAGTGAGTTGCATTCCTGTTTCCGATCGGTTTGCATTCATAGAATTTCATCAGTGAGGCCGCTATTAAGGTCATTAACATTGAGGATATTGTCGATGTGTCGATTCTGCATGGCCACAATGACGTTGTACGGAAAGTGACATGGGAGCCGTCTGGCTCTTTTCTTGTACGTTCCCTTTTTATTTCCAAGTCACGGTCTCCATACGCCTGCCGTTAACAATTCTTTTGTAGACTTCATGTAGTGCAGACGGGAAAATCATTGTTTGGGATCTCACTCAACAGGAACCCAAGCAAGTCAAACTCATAGATGGCATTATTCCCGCTGTCAGGGACAAAGAGTACGTCGGTCATTGGAGCCTTAAATTTTTGACATTCTCTGATTTCTTGCTTAGTTCACGGGAGTTTGCCCATGATTGTTCTGCTGTATGGCATCCATCTGGCCAGTATTTTGTCGTCGCGTCTCGTACTCATGGTACGTTCTACGTGGCCTTTTGTTTAGATGATCGCCATGTGTAGTGATTATCATCTTCAGATATTATAACTATCGCTCGTGACTCCTGGACCAAGATATCGACTTTCAGCAGCAGCACCTCTACTGGGAATATCTATGCACTCGCATTATCTCCGAATGGCGTATACCTAGCCTCATCCACCAACAAGGATGTGCACGTTTGGTCAACCCAAACACGGAGGCTGCTTTTCACGTAAGTCCAAGTAGCGTTTCGCATGGGCTTCGCTTGACCTCGGCTTTCAGATTCCCAAGTGCGACTACAGAATTTATAACACAAATATCCTTCTCGCCCACAAGGAACATTCTTGCGTGGACTGATTTTGCCGGCTCCCTTTACCGTTGGTCTGATCCGATCCCATCCTCTTCACCGAGTCCAGTGGCTTCTACTTCTACGTCCGCGCTGACACGTCCCGTGCGACGAGCGCCCACGCCGACGCTTTTTGATGATGAAGCTGTCGGTCACACGTCAAAGCAACAGGCGAACGAAGATGTTGGCCAAGGTGGTGCGGATGATTTCGAAAACGAGGATTGGATACTGGATGACGTCGGGGATAGAATGGATGATGAAGTCGGTGCCCAAGGGGACGAAGGTCATGAGTTCGTGAAGGAGATGGGTATGGAATACTTTTACACCGCTGTAATACGTCCTGACTTTCCTCACAGTAAGTGTGACGAAGGCGCAGCCTGCCTTCCAACCGGGCTCTACTCCAATGGAGAACAGAAAACGTTACCTGGGTACGTGAAGTTAATGTGAAGAAATTGAAGCTGAACTTATAGCTGCTTTAGTATACAACCTAATCGGTGTCATTGAAGTGACGGACCAAGACACGCACCACATCATCAACGTAGAGTTCCATGATCGCTCCTCACGGAAGGCATATCACTTCACAGATCACTTCAAATATGACATAGCATCACTCGGTTAGTGTGGGGTACTGGTCAAATGAGCGAATCTGACTCCTCCCAGGACCACGCGGTGCGGTTTATGCCTGCCAACCTGAAAATGAGCATTCAGCGCACGTTGTCTACAAACCTTACGGCAATTGGGCGACGCAAGGCGAATGGACGTACGAACTTGGGGACAACGTCCGCGTACTCGGCGTTGCGGCTGGTGGCCCTACGCCATCCAAATCAATGCGGACCCTCTCCGACGGGGACATGCAAGGGAATGGCAATGTTGTCGTTGCAACAAGCGATAACGACCTGACCTTCCTGACTGGCACGGGTATCGAGCGATGCTCAGTTGCGCTGGATGGGGACTTTGTCAGTATGGTTGCAGGGACGGAATGGGTATTTGTCGTCCAGAGAGATGGCTCTACTACCATGGACGGTGAGAGCCTACGCTCAGCGAAGGCATTGGCATGTCGTTGATGGTAAACTCCAGGCTCGCAGAACTTGATGGGTACGCTATACGACTTTGAAGACATGTGCGTATTGCAGAACCGCAAGCTCCCCATACGAAAGGGTCACACATTAAGATGGATCGGCCTCTCAGAAGAGGGTGTACGTGCTTCGTAATTCATATAGATCTCACCTACTTAGCTCTGGCTATTATCAAGGCACCTACAGTGTATGACTCGGCTGGCGTCATGTACTTGATGCCGCGGTTCAGGATCCCACTTCGGGGGACGTGGCTGCGCATCCTAGATACAAACAAGCTAGAGCGGAAGCAAGGGAAGGACGAATCATACTGGCCAGTTGGCCTTAGTGGGGACACCTTTATGTGTCTCATCCTGAAGGGTCGGCAAGAACACCCTACGTTCCCGAGGCCCCTGATCCAGGAATTGCCCGTTCGACTACCCTTCCGTGGCAAAGATCCTAAAGATGCGCCACTAGAGGAACAGTAATTACCCTCCCACTTCTCAATTCCGAGAGTTACTAACAAACGCTCAGCTTTGCTCGCGAATCCATGCACCTCCAGATAACCCGCGACGCCCTTAGTAACGAGGACGTTCCGGATGAGATCTTCGCACGCGAGCTCGCGCTCGACAAGGAGCTCGTCCAGCTCATTCAGACCGCCTGCAAGAACGACAAGCTGCCGCGAGCACTTGAGCTCACGAGCATGCTCCATCACACCTCGTCATTTGACATGGCGGTGAAAGTGGCCGGTTTCTACCGTCTCGTCGGCCTACAAGAGAAGATGGAGGCGCTCAAAGAAGACCGCATCACATATGGCAGACCGCAGCGGCGCGACTGGGCGCGAGACTACGACCCCGTGCTGCCACCGCGCTTACCGCCACCGGACATCCCGCGCGGCGGCGGGGCATCGAAGGCGTTCCAGAATTTTGGGTCGCCAGCAGCCGTGCATCGGCCTGGACTGGCGCGGGCGACCCCCAGCTTGCCCCCGATCCCAAAAGACCACGATATAACCGTTGTGACCGGTGAGGGTAAACGGAAGTGGGTGGATGATGGTGATGGCATTGTTACGCATGTCGATGCCGCGCAGCTGGACAACAATGCCAGGTGGCGTGCAGTCGATGACGAGTTCGCGGCAGGAGCAGTAGGTCTACCTTCAAAACCAAGTACGCACGTTCCGCGTTTATTTATTTTTCTTCTTTTTTTGGATTTACCTCCTCCCAATTAACAGAGGCTAATCCATTCGCGAAAAAGCCTAATGGCACAGCAGCGGACGGTTCGCGGAATTTATTCGCGCGAGATAATCCGAACAACAAGTCGTTGCACAAGAGCGAGAGCTTCTTCGATAAGGTCGCGGCGGCCGAAACCGGGAAATGGAAAGGTCTGTCTGCACTCTCTGTGACATCATTCGTTTTCTAACGCGGGCCCATAAATACTGAACGTTTTGGTTGTGCGTGATTGCGGTAGCAGGCACTGCAGGCGCTTCGAACGGACGGGGACAGAAGAGGGATAATAATACAAAGCAGACAACGTTGTTCGGGATGGCTGCCGTACCCGTGCCAGAGGGGCCAGAGAAGCGCTCACGTAAAAAGGGTGGAGCAGCAGTGCCGTCTGAGGACTCTCGCGTTGCTGAACCCGAAAGCACGGAATCGCAGGACGTCGAGATGGCAGAACTCCAGGATGCGGCGGCTACCCAAACGTCGCAAGAGGCGACTGCGACCGCCGTGGACTCACAGCAAGAGTCTCAAGCAACTGAAGTGATTACCACACAAGTTAAGCGCGCGTCTCCAATCTACGTGGTACTTAAGCTGACAAACGACATGCTAGGAAAATGGCAGTCCTGAACCTATCGATTGGCCTGCAACGCCACCACCGATGGAAAATAACCTCCCAGATGAGATATGTACTAACTGAGTGTCGTACCGCCCTCACGGACAGCTATGTTATGTTTCCATCCACCGAACAGATAAATTGCCACATATCTATACTCCCACTTCATCAAATTGAACACGACATACTAAAAATCCCGCTCGTAGGAGACGAAAGAGTCTATGTCCAATTGCTGTGTGAACGTGGCCAGTGCATTCAGTTCACGACCTAGCAGGTTGATAAAAGGACATACGTTTGGGGCAAAGGGCCACGCGTCAAACGCACGCACGATGAGGGCCCAGTCGGAGATGGTCAACTGCTTCACCGTCAAGCGAATATCCACGCGCTGCTTCGGTGGGAGACTCTTGTCCGTGAGGGTCTGGAGAAGCACTTCCGCACCGGGGGCGAGTGAACTTATTGCCTTGCGTAACGGTGTCGATTTCAAGACAAACAGTCGACGAAGGATGTAGTCCCACTGGTCCAACATGCCCTTGTCTATGACCTGCATGCCCGGTGCCTAAATTTAGTCACAGCGGGTCGGAGACTCTTGCATGACAGACCTGCTCGTCATGTGGTAGGACGTTTATAGCGAGAAACGGGCTCCCGCGGCGCCTGGTCTCCGGCCGCATACTGGAAATTCCAACGCGACCGTCATCTATTGCTGCTGGATGAAAGTGGTCGGAAAACGGCGACAGCCTTTCGGATGGGAGAGAAGGAAAGAAATGCGATGATGCCTCGGCAATTACGCTCAATTTACATCGCTCCGTGGTCTTGATCGGTGCGGAGATTCTCTGGAAAACATGAGTGACGACTTGGGGACAAGCCAAAAAGAAAAACCAACCCGCCAAACCCAGTCGGCAAGTATGAAACTCATAGGTATGCGGCCGTACTTGAACAGCCAGGACTTTTCAGGAATGCAGCGGAAAAGCTGGGCCACGAGTTGTTCACCGTGAATGGTCTGGGGTATATGCGTGACGAAATGCAACTCGGGGTGTACTAAACGGGGCGTAAGAGTGTTTCATCGGGTTTGAGGCAAGTGCAAACGTACATTTGTCCCATGGAGCGATGTCAACGTCGAGATCGCCGTTTTCTGCTAAATAAGAATACGTGTCCCAGCTGAAACCGTTCCGAGACACAACTCGTACGCGAGGGTCTGCTCGAGCAAGCGGCTAGTAAACAGCAACTCAACTATGTGAAGACGGAACAAAGAAGCAAGGACATACGCGAAGATACTCAAGATAAGGCTCATGGTCTTCTAAGATTATCAGCCTCCGGAGCTGTGATGACGGAAGAGTTAGGAAAGCCCGGGAGAGGGCACCTGGTCCTAGACTGGGTATGAGAGAAGTGTCACGACAGCCTTAAGGCGGCGCCCACCTGGAAAGGCTTCGACGATGACTTTGGGGTTATTGGTAGAGGTTTTCTTCGAGTTCATAAAACTGCGCGCTACGCTTATAGCGGATGCAGGTGCACGAATGGATATTCGGTCGCGCAATTGTGGCGATGAATATGCAAAGTGGGAGAGCCAGTCGTCGATAGGTGGAAGCGGAGGGAGGCTGGAATAGTGATTCAGTGATGTGGCAAGGGAATGATCCAACTCAAAGGCATCGCGTTGTAACTGAGCAGCCGCCGGTGAGGTGAGGGGTTCCGACGCCTCTTTTGACGCGACTTTGGCGGATTTCCGAGGTCGAACAAGCTTTCTCCCGTCATTCGAAGTAGCTGCGAAGTTGCGAGTGCAGTTGAGCGAGAGAGAGGGAAGGCACGCAAGCGCGAGATGGTTGGCCCTCAACGGAGAGAGCATCGCATACTTGGGCACGTGCTACGTCCTGCCACGGACTTCCCATGCATATAGTGTCCGAGCAATTCCAACTTTCTACACGTAACACCATGATCCACGAAATACCCTATGACCCGTCTGTCCGCCAGCATACGGAGGAAGAGGACGATGATCTAGGGCTTTCAGAGGGCGAGAATAATGATAGCACAGAAATGATCCGTGAGTGTCGGCTTCGTCATTCATCGTCCTGCAGTACCCTGGCGTTCGGAGCTGGTACTCGCTTAGATCAACACGTTCCCTTCATTTGACAGCTCGCTCACTGGGTGTCTTCCCTTCCAAGGCGTCATGAGGCGTCTCTGTTCTGGGCTTGCGGAGTGGTCACTGCGTTTCCTCCTTTCTCATCATCCTTTTGTGAAGCTGACTCGTCTTCCACATTCTCAGGGCAAAGGCACCTCTTCCGCCTCAGTCTCTCCTTCTTTCTGTTCGGCCTGATCAATAACGGTGAGTAGCCCATCGTTTGCGCATACCAGGAATAATTCTCATGAAGTTATAGTCCTATATGTCATTATCCTTTCTGCCGCTCTCGATCTCGTGCCTCCCTCTACGCCTAAAGGAATTATCCTATTTTGGAACATAACTCCAAGTATCGTTGCGAAGTTCAGCTGGCCGTATATCCTCAAGGGTCGGATACGCTACGTGCGACGTCTCATAGGGTGTTGTTTTCTTAGTGTCACAGGGATGATTGTAAGTCATCGTCAGGATCCGGTTGTGTCCCCAAGCCGACTCCTTCAGGTTGTCGCTACTTCAGAAGGACTCTCTCCACGCTTGTTTGGCATAGGCTGCGCGGCATTCGCAGCAGGTGAGCCACCTTTAACTCCGTCGGCGCGCATAACCTAATCAACACACAGGCCTGGGAGAACTGACGTTCTTGCAACTCTCGACAACATTCCATCCTCCTTCGGTTGCGGGGCGCGCCGTCGGGTGAGTTATCCTCGTACATTCGGTGCATATACCCAACTCAGATAACGAATCACAGCTACTTTGCATCTGGAACCGGTGCCGCAGGCCTTGCAGGTGCGTTTCTCTGGTGGGAGATTCGCGGGCTAGGTGTGCCCATTGGTGTTGGTCTCTCTTCAGTACGCCCAATTTCATCGGTGTTTGATTCGTCATTTAACCAGTTGTATATCCAAGGTACTACCATTTGTCATCCCACTAACCTATTTCCTACTCCTACCGCGCCCTCAAGCGTTCTCCTCTCTTATACTCCCGGAAATTGAAGACTCTGCATCGTCTAGATCAGAATACACTCGATTACCTGTCTCCGAGGAAAATGCAGGCGTAGCAGTAGTTGAGCCTGCACCGCTGACGACCAAGGCATTATCTATTGGGGATAAATGGCAATTACTCAAGCCTATGATACCGCGTTACATGATGCCGCTCTGTAAGTGTTCTGTGATTCCTATGTGTTTAGTCAAATACTCACGGTAGAGACCATCTAGTCTTTGTGTATCTAGTAAGTTTCCATCCCTTGCCTACACATTTATTTTGATGTGCGCTTCGTGAAGTTCGAATACACCATCAACCAAGGCGTTGCGCCTACACTCGTTTATCCCATCCCTACACTAGACTCGTCTCCGGTATTTGGGCACATCATTCATTCTATTCGGGATTATTATCCGCTCTGGCAGGTGTGTAATCTTCCACCTTGTTGACCACGTTTCTTAATCTGCCTTGTTTAGCTTGTATATCAGAGCACTGTATTTCTCTCTCGCTCATCTCTTTCCATTGGGCTTCCAGCTCTTCCAACACGCGCAATACCAATACCCTCTATCATCCAAGGGATCCTTTTAATCACACTTTTGTCAGAATCGGCATTAGGATATTTTCCTGAATCTCTGGCGCCTGGTCTTGTGTTTCTCCTCATCAGCATTGAGGGAGTATGCGGCGGACTTTCATAGTAAGCATTTAGTGCTCTTCTTTCAAAGGGGATTCAAGCTGTTGAGAGGCTTCCCCTTCCCCGCAGTGTGAACGCGTATTTCCGTGCAGGACAGGAACCCGCGGATGCACAAGAGCGAGCATTCAAGATGGGAGCGATCGGTTTGGCCGACTCGTTAGGCGTTCTCGCTGCATCTCTTGTTGCCATGCCGACAGAGATTTCACTCTGCCATGCACAAGTCGCTCGAGGGCACATGCTTTGTCAAGACTTATGAGCTGCTACTTCATACAACATAGATGTCTCATGCCTATGGAGGCTCGGGTGGTACCGACTGAAAGATATTTTCTCATGGAAACGCCATTCGGATTGATGATATCCGAGTACAGTATATCCTCGGGTTGTTGGTGTTTAAATTGTGCCTTTGGTCTTAACCCCATTGCACGATCGGGCTGTAGCCCCGATACTTTCGCATTCTATTCGAGTCAGTTTCTATCATGTAGTGTTTTCCTAGACCTCTCACAGCTATCCTGGATATTTCGCTTTCTTAACTCCTGCGTGTACGTTACCTAGTTGTGTGGTAAGAAAGAGGTTTACGCTGGTAGCGATTAATACCTGGGATGAATCTATGGATTCGACTTGTCCAAGGCCCGAGTGATGCTGGAGAACGGTGTAATCCGAGTCGTAATTGGACAGGAAGTACTTTACGGCGAAGCATCGAGATATACTGTATGCATCGCACGGAAGGCTAAGTACTCATAAGGGGTAGCAATCGCTGGCCAAGCCAGTTAAGCGCTAGACTACCCAAAGTACTAAGTTAAAGGAGGCTTCGTGTTCCTATGGCTAACACCTATCATAGGTTATTGCTCAACAGCAACCAGGAACAAGAACAGCCCCCACTGCTCAGAAGGTATGTTAGACAGCTTAAGACGGCTTCCCGACTTGCGCCTCCAGCCCCACCTTTTTTATCGCCCACGTAACAGTGATAATGCGAGAGCCTCTTCATCAACCAGTGCCATGGGCCGAGATTCCCGCGGATCCGAGTCTTCCCGGGTCTTTCTCGAGGGCTTCCGCCTCTTCTGTGGAGGAGCATCATCGTGCTCGGAGTCGGACGCCGACGCCGACGCCGACGGTAGGTCAAATTCCGGGGAGACGTAGCCATCACCACCTTCAGCATCCACTTCCGCAGGCGTAGGTCCATCTACACCATCACCACCAGCTGAATGTTCCTATATTCCGAGTCAGCCAAAAAAAATTCGAAAAGTAATGGTCAGAAGGCAGGTTAGAAGAAGACTTACAGCGCGCGCTACCTCTTTTCTTTTCCTTTTCTTCTCCTTCCGTTTCTCCCTTGCCTCGGCCTTGTCCTTTTTATCGACTTCGCTCATCTTCAAACGCTCCTTCTCTCCAAACGTTCGTCCCGCCTCTAGAGCCACGCTCTTCGCATCGCCAGCGCCAAATATTTCCTCCACGGCTTTCATCTCGATTGCTTGGTGGCCAACCCCATCATCGTCAAAAATGAGATGTGTTGGCGCCCCACCGGACTTGAGTTGCCCCTTTTTGCTCTTCATCGCTCGTTGCCGACGTTTTGATGCGTTTTCTTCGATAGGAAGGGGAGTTACTGAGGTGGAAGGAAGGTCGTGATCGGCGCGTTTCAGTGTGATAAAGTCCTCATCCGAGCCAGAGGCTTCCGAGGTGTGATCGACAAGCTTGTTGTAGTGCTCTGAGAGCACACCTCGGTTCTTTCGCTCGAACATGCGGTCATATTTGGTCCGGACGCCGGTCTAGTCCAGGTACTATAAATTAGGTGTGCGGCGCGAGAGAAAGAGGAGACACACCTTCGTCACCTTTCCTTGTTCCTTTGCGGGAGGAAGTTCATCTTGTGAGGTGCCCACGTCTTCGACATTACTTCCACGTTCGTCGCTTTCGTCGGCACTACCGCTACTGTGTAGATCCTCCTCGTCTTCCGACTGTGCAGCAGGGGGGGCTCGTGGTGCATTTTTGCGCTCTTTTGCTTGGGCGCGGCTTAGAAGTCTGAGCTTGGGCGCGCCTGCAAGTCCTAACGAAGCCGCAAACGCCTCGATAGGTAACCCCTCGACTTTGAAGATTGCCTTGTCATGATGAAGGTGCACTGATCGCACGTATGATACCAGTGCTCGTTGGGCAAGGTATTTGAGGTCAGGATCTTGGAATGCAAGGCGCTGCAATTGGTCTTTGGTGGAAAGTGTCTTGCTTGCACGAATCTTGATGGTGGGGATTTCAATCCCACGCGCTTTGAGTGCCTCGAGCATTCCTTGCTCCTCGCTCGGCAGCAATAGGAGTAGGGCATGACCGCCTTTCGCGTACCGAGCTGTGCGACCTACTCGATGCACATAGGTAGCAGCATCCTCGGGTGCATCGGCCTGTACTACCCAATCGATGGAAGGAAAATCAAGGCCTCGTGCTGCCAGGTCTGTCGCAAACAACACAGCGTGCTGCATACGGCCAAAACGAGTCACCACGTCTAGGCGCGCATGTTGCTTCTGCTGCCCGTGCAAGTGTAGTAATGGGGCGCCAGGGTGCAGCCGGCGGAAGGCCTCAAACATGAAGCGCACTTGTTTCGCGGAGGAGAGAAATATTAGAGTCTTGCTTTGCAGGTGAGATTTAATGAAAGACCAGAGTACGTCGATTTTGGACTCGAGAGTGCAGATAGCGTAGTGTTGCTCGAGGCTAGCCGGGAGTTCTAGGTGTGTGCTTCCTTCTGTCGTAGAAGCTGCAGCGTCTGTGCTGATAAATACAGGGTCCTGCAAGGAAAGTCGGGCGAGATCGGAGACGGACTGTGTCTGAGTAGCAGAGAAAAGGAGGGTCTGTCGCGATTTCGGGAGGTGACCAAGGAGCGCAGAAAGTGTACGCGAGAAGCCCATGTCAAGAATGCGATCAGCTTCGTCGAGCACTGGACTGCTGTTATGAGATTGTAATGATAGCATTTATATAGCGCGCACCTAGCATCTGAAGATTGTCACAATCAAACCCTACAGTTTGGTCCATGTGTTGGAGTAGACGACCTGGGGTCGCGACAAGGATGTTCATTCTAGAAAGACGGTCACGCTCATCTTTGAGATTCTTCCCGCCAATAACGATACCAGCGGAGAAGCTGTGGTATCCGCCTATAGATCGCAAGACGTCAAATATCTGGACGGCCTATCGTAAGAAGTATTTAGATTTCTCTGAGCGAAAATAACCCAAACGTGCACGCACAAGCTCTCGTGTTGGTGATATGATAAGTGCGCCCAATCCGTCCTGTGGGCCCCACCGTCTTCGATACAAAATTTCCAGAATCGGGATAAGAAAGCATAAGGTCTTGCCACTGCCCGTGCGCGCCGCACCGAGAATATCCTTGCCTTTAAGCGAAACAGGAAGACTCTTCGCCTGCACGTCAGTCATCTCGACAAAGAAGGCTTTCTTCAGACCTGGTTCTGCGTTCGAAAAGCGCTGCGGTGCGAGAACAAATTGTCCGAACCTTTCTTTGATAGACTCGATATTGGAAGATCAGAAAACGCTCTCAAGTCATCTGCGGCAGTCTAGCTTTGTCAATTATAACACGAGGGTACAGTAAAAGTATCACGCACGAATTGCAAGGCGGCCTGCTCCAAGGCCTCAATCTGTTGTTTTTCTGCCAATCGCCTCGCTTTTGAGGATCGGAGAGGGGCGCGAGATTTCGACCCATTTCTTGACTTCTTTTTATGGCCTGAAGGGCCTGGAATGGGACCCATGCGAGAAGGGAACTGCTGGTCGAGTGAATGGTGCAGGGCCGCACACTTACGCGAACGCGACATCGGCCCGCTGCAGCGATCGTCACGGCGCTAGCTACGTTGGCTACTACGTTGGCTAGAGCTTGGTGGTCATCTCACAACAACCTGAGATGGTGCCAAAGCTAAGCCCTCCTCGTCTATCTACGTATCGCCCAGTCTCCTCGTCTTCAGGTCACAGTATTCGCGCTAGTATTTCCGATACCAAGTTCCCCTATGTCCCCCGTTCGCGGCGACGTCGCCGCCCTCGGTCTTCGAGCACAAGCAACGGAAATGACATCTCTCTCTCATCAACGCACGACAGTGACGAAGATCCAAACTTGCGGCTTCCAGAGCACCAGGTCGACTCTTCGCCTGAGCCTCTCCACCCACAACCTATACTACCTCTTCGCGTCCCTCTAACGAGATTGAGCGACCCAGCGCCAATTCTGCAAGACTCACACATGTTCCACGCTTCAAGTCCGAGTGAAGACGGGCCGCGTCTCACCTATTCATCGTTGCCCCCAACCCCAATACCATCGTCTCCGCCGCCTTCCACATCGAACGCAGAGCGGTATAGATTACCACAAAAACAATCTGATGTCTACACACCGCCATTTTCTCTTTGGGATTACTTGAGGGAGGAACTACTGGAAACAGATTTTGACTCCCATCAGGAATTAAAGTGGGAGCGCGTCAGTAACTTTCTCTCCATTCCAATCGCGATAGAGAAGGTCAGTGCCTTTGGAACTGTCCGTCTCAAAGTGTCCATTTAACCATCCCGAAAGATCGTATCATTCGGGTTCATACTCTGCTTCGACTCATTCCTGTACACATTCACGGTACAACCTATACGTTTCATTCTTGCTCTCTGGCGACTCTTTATCAACACCATCACCAGTTCCAAGGCGCCTCTACCGCCCTCCCAGAAAGCCGACATTCTGAGGACGCTTTTACTTACCATATCAATATTAATACTCACTCCACTCACGGACGCAAGTAAAATATATCATTCAATCCGCGGTCAGGACACGATCAAATTGTATGTGATCTTCAACGCGCTTGAAGTACGCACCTCACCTGTCCCTTCGTCAAGCCACTTCTCGTCTCTTTGCTGACCATGATTGCCCGTCAACAGATAGCCGACAGACTTTGCGCATCCATTGGACAAGACATTCTCGACTGCTTGTTCTCTCGATCGACCCTTCTCCTGCTTTCTCGGAGATTACCTTTGACTGCGCATACGGCCCGCCCGATCGTATTCTTCCTTTTAGCAACGTTATACACAGGTATGACCTTCAACTTTTTTCCTACTCGCACGAAATAAAATAAATGTTTGATGAACAGTGACGCATGCATTGGTGATGGTATACCAAATGCTATGCCTAAACGTCGCCATAAACTCGTATGACAATGCGCTTCTGTCACTTCTCATGTCCAATCAATTCGTTGAAATCAAAGGCAGTGTGTTCAAAAAATTTGAAAAGGACAACTTATTCCAGATTACATGCGCAGGTCTCATCGTTTTGTTTCACAACGTCGCAGTAAAGATACTGAGCACTCTCGACAGATATCGTGGAGCGCTTTTGCCTTGGCCTTATGCTTTTTTTCGTTGCCTTTCGAAATTTGATTGAGCTGTCAGGATCCGAATTTGATTTCAGCGAGGGAACGTTTCTTCCAAAATCGTTCGGTTGGATTGGCGGCAGCGTTTTATGGACAATTTCATATGTGAGTATTCCCCAAAACTACGTTTGATCTCACTCATGTATCACTTTTTATGCAGCCAGTTTTGACGGTTATGATCTCCGAGACCCTAGTGGACTGGCTCAAGCACGCCTTTATTACCAAGTTCAACCATATTCGTCCATCTGTTTACGAACGCTATAAAGATGTGCTCTGTCGCGACCTCGCCAGCGGTAGTCGACTCGGCGCACGCAAGCACAGTTACGTTGACCAGTCCCCTGTGGTCGCGCGTCGTCTTGGATTTTCATCGCTTCCCCTCGCGGTTCTCACTATCCTCATCGGCACGCAAGCTGTGATTCTACTTGCTTCGGCTGCCAGCCCATCCTCGGCATCGGTACTGCGCGATCCTTCTGTAGAAGCCATATGGGGTCCAGGCCTTTCCCTTAACTTCGAGTGGTGGACAGTTGAAGGCTGGCAAGATTTGTTTGTCTCTCGTCTGGACTGGGAACTTGTCTCCCATTGGGCAAAGTGGGGTATCATTGGCTTTACATTTTGGATCTGGTACGATTTTTACTGCTTTCATTCTTCTGTCTGCTTATAAGTTTCACCCAGCTTCGTTTTGATCAAGGTGATCATGGGTGTTTGCTTGGTGAGCTATGCAACACGCCGCAGAGCAGGGATGGAGGCCCGCGAGGCCGAGGACGTAGTTAATGACTATGGCCGAGACCCCATAGGTGAAGGACAGGAGGAAAGGGTAAGCTATGTCTTTACCTTCCCAATTGCGGACCCTCAACACGCCCTATGCTCTACGTACAGAAGTACAACCGGGAGCTCAAAGACATTTTGGACAATGCGTGGGACAACGCCGCACCAATCCCAGAGATCGGTGAACGTGATTCCAATGACACGAGTGTTATCGGATCCGGCCGAGACGAAGACGGGAAACAAAAGAGACCCAAACTGGAAGAACTCACACGGTTTACGATGGTCAAACGGATCTGGTGAACCTGGGAGTTGCCAGTGAGACTCAATTCAGGTTGACAGTGTTGCACATGAAATGTATGTATATTACATTGAACGAGATCCAATCCTCTAGCTAAAGACTCAGCACTTGATCGACGAAGCATACATTTATGTAACAAGTAGTAAGTACAGAACCTCTTTTAAATAGTGAAAATCATTCAAGGAGTGACTTTGCCAAGGGCTATCTTAGTTAAACCATAATAACAGATGATGCGACAAACAACCTATAGTGAGAAAATGGGAATTAATGGGAATTGTCCTTTGCTAGTATCAGCGCTTATCTCCTGCCACGTTGCGAAGCTTTGTCTTGGCCTCTTCCCGGATAGTGCGCTGACTACGCGCTGGCGACTGTCGCCTGAGCATCGTCCAACATTGGAAGAGGACTTGTTCGACGTCCTCTGGCGGGCTTCATGCTCCGGGGTGTTTTTGTCTGTGCGCAGCCTGGCCCTGCGATGGCTCTGCAATTCAGAAGCCGACAAGAAGCGCCGGCCAAGACGCGGATTCGGCACAGGATGATGATCCAGTCTGCTGTGATCGGACGTAGGTGTTACCAATCGTAGCTCTTGCTGCATGATGGCGTCACCGAACTCCTTGGACACTTTGAACCCGGCCTGGATACGGGATATAGCCGAGCTGGACAGTTGTGGGTGGTGGAGGTGGTGGCTGGGCAGTGGTGGAAGTGGCGGAAGCGGTGTTGCCTCCTTCTCGAATGTCCGGGCACCGTGCTTACGGCTACTGCGTGGCAATGATCGTGATCGTACTGAGGTCGGATAACTGTTATCTTCAGCAGACACGCGATATGGAGGTGGCGCTGGACTGTTCGGGAAAGGCTGAGCAGAATGATAGCTTGGTAGATGAGCACGTTCAGGTTGTACTGCTACCGCGGCGGGGAGCAAGGGCGGCACGCGAGCCTGAGTCCGAGTCCCACCGGCACTTGCAGCAGGACGAGATCTCTCTTCGTGGGCGCTGCGGACGCTTCTTAATTGTGGAGAACCGGAATGATGCGATGTGGGACGACGACCGCTTTGTGTCTCTCCTTCTCCTCTGGCAGATCGATGAGCCACAGCAGCTGGTTTTGGCGGCGTGCGAAGTTGAACTTGAACAGTGGACTGCTGTGATTGTAGTACCACGGCCGGACCCGGTCCTCTGGTCCTCGTTATCGCTGACCTTTCCTCACTGGGATAGATCTGCTGCTGCTGCTGCTGCTGTGGCACCGCATGATACGCAGGTGGCTCAGGCTTGGGAGAGCCTCTGATGATATCAGTGGAGGACGCCTTTTGTGGAGCGGGAGTCTGAGTGGGAGCGAGCGCCGTCTTAGTGGCTCGAGTCACGGGCATTTTCACACGCCGAAGAAGCCAGGGCGTGACTCGCTTGGGAATTGAAACCGCAGCTGACCGGGACTCCTTCAAGTCGTCGTTTTTCGGTGGCACTGGAGGCGGTAATGGCTCCTCGGAACGCCAGGGTAGGACCGCGTCCACACAGTCGAAAGTGCCAGCTCTCGGTGTCGGGTAAGTGATCCCTGTCGATACAAAATCAAGTCAAAGTAAGCACGCATTCCGAGTCCAGCAAGCAGTACCACGTTTTCGGTTAGAAGAAAAGACAGGAAAAGTATTGACCATCGGACATGGACATCCATCCACGGATCAAAAAGCAAGACATGGCGGAAGTAACTCACTCTTCTTCATAGAAGTCATAAGCTCTTCTCTCTCTGTAATGATTCATTGCGGGAAACGAATGGATGATGGGTTTGGGGAAATGTTTAAGGGGGAGTCGTGAGTTGAAGAGGGCGTGAATGGAGTGAAAATATGCAGGACAGTGGGCAAGTAAAGTGAGAAGGGCTTAAATATATAGGTTTGATGACATGACCACAAATCCACAATGATTCACTATGGACCCAGAGCCACAAACAATCTGCGAAAGGAGATTGGTGGGGTATTAGGCGAGAGTGAAAATCCGGGCATGTGTCTTTGATCGACTTTAATCATATCCCGCGATGCCATAAAATTTGTCATTGTTCGACTAAATAGTACAGTTCTGTACAGCCAAAAAGACAGACAGAAAGAATGTGGAAAATATATGATAAGCGCTCAGGTACCACACCAGACCAGGGACAATGTAGCTACTGACTCCACCTATCTAAGAACAATCCACGCGAGTCACCAGATCCACTATGCAATCATCCACTTCTGGTGCGTGGGATCGTACCCATAGTCAGCCATTGTGCGATACTCTACATGTCGTTTGCGCCTTCTGGGTTCCTCCGTTGCCGCGCGTTTGTGGTGACGCGAGCGCTGACTCGGATTCCCGGGATCCCGCTCCCTCCGGCGTGCCTCGTGGTCGCCGACATCGCGTACCCGCTCAAGCAGTGCTCTCTCTTCGTTTATCTTCCGACACGTTTTCTCCGCCTCAATTGCCGCGGTCCGGTACGCGTCTCGGTCCGGGTTGATGTTCCGTAGGGGTCGGAGCACAGGAGCTGGGGGCCACGCAGCAGCTGCTTGCACTGGCACAGCCACTTCCCTATTCCGAGCCTTTGAATGACTTGGCATCATCGCACTACTACTAGCCGATTCTGCTAATTTGTTCAAAGTTTCCATACTGGACCTTTCCAATGCTTTGACGGGTCTGGGCGCGTGGAGGGCCGGCACGCGCGTGTTTGAAAGTACAACGCTTGAGTGGGCTTTTCTGAGGTTTGGAACCGCCATCGGCGCATGATCACGTATATTTTGATGGCGTCCGTGGTGTGTTGTATGAGTGGAATTCAATCCATGCCGACTTCTGCTTTCGGGGTTAACGACTCGGGAGGTTTGCAAGGGCTGGGAGAGACTGCTGTGATGACTAGGAACTGACGGGGCGGCGGGTGGCGGGTTGCTGAGACTTCGGGAAGAATGGGCACCAATCTGCGCATAAGCCGCGCGTTGTAGTTGTCGTGGGGCACGTCGAGCGGCGGTATCAGCCGTGACTTGGAAGTGACTTGTACTTTGGGGCGCGTGGGCGCGTGGCACATGCGTGTGAGTTGCGTGAGGCTCTGGGGGCCGCACCGACAGAGATGGCATCGATTGCATGGATCGGAAAGTATGTTGCGGAGCTGGAGGATGCGTCATCTGCCTCTGGGTCGTCGGAGTCACGTTGCTAACGATGGTAGCACCGAGTGGACGTGAAAAGGGATCAACCTCCATTGGTAAGAGAGGAGGAGACATAAACCCCTGGGGATCAACAGCATTGACGGCGTCCCTGGCCTTCTCTGGAGAACCCGCTATGCCCAGGAGCTGAGCGACCTTCGAGTTCTTCCTGGTATGTCTGGAGGTAGGTGAGGGCCGAGATGAAGGAACTGGGGGAGCAAGTTCGTCGGGAGCTCGTCTCGAGGGAAACGGCATTGAACGCGTTTGCTTCAGCCTGCCACCGTGACCACCCTTGGTCACTTTCTCACGTGGAGGAGGGACAGGTTCGAAGTGATGTGGCAAGACTCCCCATTCGTCGTCCCAAGGAGCACTACCAACCAAGGCTTCATGAGCATGAGATACTCCTACATCCTTATTGGAACCAGATTCTCTGACAGTGCGTGCCAAGTCTCTAATCAGCCACAAGAGGCAAAAGAAATAAATTGAAGAACGTGCTTTACGAATTTGCGTGCTTGTCGAAAGAGCTTCATTCTGCGCGCAAGCAGATGAACGGTCGACCGGTCGACAAAGGATACTGGTTTGTGAAAGATAGTCACGAGGAAAAATTGAAACGTGAAAGTTATATAATTACCAGACAATTGTGTCCAAACTTCCACACTTCAAAAAGGGAGCGACAGCTAGGCCATTGTAGTATCAAAGCCACATCTCGGACCACCATTGCACCAAGCGTAAATCGGCGGAGAAGCTCCCTTCTCGAGCATTGGGCCCATCTAGACAGAGGAAAAGACCGAATATCCTCTCAGGGCTTCCGATACTCGAAATGGAGCTTGGAATAGGCAGAGCAAAAGAAGAAAGCCATCAAGTTGAAGCCGACCTGTCCCGGGCCGAGTAAGACTCGGTACTACAGTAGGCACTGTCTTTCATTTATCTATCGAGATATAAGCGCTCGAGTACAAGAATAGCTCAAAAGCAATATGAGGGAGAAATTGGTGGTAGATAAGTAAGACCGCTCGCATACTGTACGGCTCAGCTTGGTATCTTTGATCTTGCAGATGGATGAGCCTTGATAAATGATAAATGTGCCTCGCAGTCTGGTGCGGGGGCTGTGCGGCGCGTCCGTCGGAGGTGCTGCGGTTTGTGTTTGTGCCTCCAGCAGTCCAGCACAGCTTGAAGCAAGCCTGTATATTAGTGGAGTAAAAATAGCTGTATTGGTGTTGGAGCATGATGCATGTGAGGTGAGGTGCTCCGCAGTTCGGATGACGTAATGATATTTGGGGGGGGATAAGTGTTGGTCTATAAGAAGATCAATTCCCAGCCTTGCGCTGAGGCTCCACTCCACCCTCTTTACCATCTTTCCAGCGATTCCCTCACTCTAGAAGCAGTATACGATATGGCCTCTCCTGCGCTACCGGGCTTAATTTTCTGCTTTTCTGCTATGGTGTTGCTTATCATTGTACGTGCCGTATCACGTCTTTCCCTTGCCGCCAACTAAATTTTCCCGATTACGTATTTATTTAACAGGTATCTGTATCTGTACCAACCTGGAAAGACGTATATTTCCTCCGTGCATCCAATGGCGGAGTCAACGATCGTTTTGGTGTTTTCGGTTATACTGGGACGCATACGCGGTTAGGATATCGTTTCCCCATCACGTATGTTTGTTTTTTTGTTATCGCGCGTTATCGGGATTTTTTTCTTCATATTAATAGACTTACGACAGGACTGGCGAATTGTCCTCATCCACTATCCATAACCTCACCTTTGCCCTCATTTTACATCCCATTGCCGCCGGCCTATCTGGCCTTGCCGTAATATTCGGCATCTGTGGCTCTGAATACCATCGTTCAGGAACTGTCCTCATGGCACTTAGCTCTTCGTTGGCTGCGCTTATCACATTAGTCGCGTTCATTCTCGACTTGGTACTTTTCAGCATTGCGCGACATGAATTCCGCAAACTGGGGTGGTCCTCGCAATACGGCAATGCGATGTGGCTCACCCTCAGTGCACTATTCGCGCTTGCGCTCGGATTTTGCACCTCAGGAGTTGGCATATTCGGCTCGTACAGACGACGACGCTATGATACCTACTAAAGTGGCTGTGAATTATGGAGAATACCACGGATCTAATTGTATTTGAATTTATCTTTGCGATCGTATCTCTCGGACGCTTTCTACGTCATCGTACTATGCCCCATGTAGCCTGCGTAGATTCCTTTTGACGTAACTTAATGCGATACCACGTTCTCCGAGTCTTCTCGTGTCGTGTTAAGGCATGTTTGCAGTAGACTTTTCCTTGGCTCCCTAGGAATATTTCGAGTGGGGCTTAGGGTAATTTCATGCAAAATCTGAAGCGATCATTGGAAGATGCGAGCGCATTTACAGTAGGTCAAATTTTAGGAGTGTTTGGGGTAGTGCTTAGCTAGCTAGCCCCTTAGGAAAAGCCTACTGCAAATATGCCCTATTTACTTGGGAATATGTTGGTCGCAGACTGAGTTGCGGTGGTTTCGGGTCGGGTGTACTAAAATGGATCTTATCAGTCCGTTATCCGACTCCGAGTCAGAGTCGGCTTATCTGCCAGTGCCAGCCTGCACATTGGAGCATGTCTCTATCTTCACCGAACCTCATTTCCGCTTCAGAAGGTCAACAAATTCTATATTTCTTGTTATAATTATTAATCACAGCATGGACTGATTGGAATATTTGACAGCCAATGTGAAACGAGAGCTCGACCTCTCGGTCTATCTGGTGACGGGGAGAGATCTATTGCCGCCCGGAAAAGTACCTTTACCGTTCAGCAGCTCCGTGTTCTCTCACTGATTCAGTTTTTTAGAGCTATTCAACTTCTGTCGAAGAGGTTGGCTTGGCTGTTCGCCCTGACCTTTATTATCTTACCATGGAATACTATGCAGGCCATTCAAGGCGGAGTCACTGTCGTACAGGTCCGAGAAAAGAACCTAGACACGGGCGAGGTGTGTGTACTACCTGAAGCTACACTAACCTAACACGGATTATAATCTCAAAAGTAATGAAATAGTTCCTCGAGATAGCCAAGGATACTATCGCGTTGTGTTCAAAATACAACATACCCGTCCTTATCAATGATCGCATAGATGTTGCGCTCGCGTCTGGCGCCGCGGGTGTTCATATCGGGCAAAGCGATATGCCCCTGAGCATCGCACGGAAGCTCGTTCCACCAAACATGATCATCGGCGTCTCATGCTCGACGCCCGAGCACGCGCGCAAGGCAGTCGAGGAGGGGGTTGACTATGTCGGTCTCGGCTCGGTATACGGGACTTACACAAAGGATGTGAGCGCTCCGGGGGATACGTGTGGCATCGCAGGCGTACGCGCCATGCTCGGCGTTCTTGAAGGAACCGGCGTCAAGGCCGTCGCTATTGGTTAGCTACCTGTTTCTTCTCCCTCCTCTCTACTCCATGTCATAGCAAGAGGCATATATAACTCTGATGCGCGAGTTTCCGTAGGCGGTATCAAATCGACGAACTTGCTTCGCACACTACACGGCTGCGCGTCTCCCACTGGCCATACTCTTCATGGTATTGCCGTCGTGTCAACCATCATGGCCTCACCTGACCCCCGCGCGGCTGCCTCGAGCCTCGCGCAGACGTTCCGTGCCTGGGCGGCAGCAGCGTCCCGTGGGCCTACTGGCTTCCTGGTCACACCCGAACAAAAAGCTCAGTACACGCGCGAAGGAATCGCAGCCGCAGCCACAGCCCTCGTAGACACCGTGCGGCACTTGCGGCCACTCGTACACCAGGTTATTCTTCATAGTAGATCCCTCCCGCTCCATGTGGCTGAGACGGAAAGTGCACTAGATCACGAATAACGTCGTCAAGACACAATCTGCCAATGTCACGCTCGCGCTTGGCGGATCGCCCATCATGGCCGATGCGGAAGAGGAGCAAGCTGACCTTGCGCGCATACCTGGCAGCTTGCTTATCAATTTTGGGACCCTCGATGCGCTCGATGGGATGCTTGCTGCGGGGCGTCACGCGAACCAGAATGGCAAGCCGGTGGTGTTCGATCCTGTCGGTGTCGGGGCCACAGCATTCCGCCGGGCTACTGCTGCCAGTGAGCGTTATCGTGTTGCTGTGTAGTGAAAGAGCCCTTTCGCTGATGAGTATGGGCATACAGAACTACTGGATGCGTGGCAGCCGACGGTGATAAAGGGTAATGCAGCGGAAATCGGTACGCTCGCTGACTCGGACGAGGTGTGCCCCCACGTAAATCAACGACAACTCCGGCACGTACACTGAAAACAGACTCTTGTTTTCTGTTCAAGGTTAAAGCTCAAGGCGTGGACAGCCTTGGAGGCTTCAAGAATGCTTCCAAGGTCGTACGCTTACTTGCCCGCACGCATCGTTCGTAGCCCCTTCTGCCGATTATCATTTAGTATTGTAGGATTCGCTGACGAATGTTTTTTTTTGGTAGGTTGCATCGTATTGCTCTCCGGACCGACCGACTACTTATCCGATGGTAGCACCGTTATCCGCTTGTCCAACGGTCATGAGCTGCTAGGTCAGATCACCGGAGCGGGATGCGTGCTCGGCACGACAATAGCCACCTTTTGCGGTGCCGCGAGCATGGCCGCGTCGGGCCCCCGCAAAGGCTCGCTGGTAGATGGGGATATGCTCCTCGCCACGGCTGGGGCCACACTCGCCTTGACGATCGCAGCTCAACAAGCAGCCAGTAGGGAGGAAGTACGCGGGCCTGGAACGCTTTTACCTGCGCTTATTGACGAACTTGCTATGCTGACGCCGGAAACTGTCTTGAGAACGGCGAAAATCGAGGTAGAGACGGAATGAGTAGCTACAGACAACTTGATGGGCAAGAGTAACTAAAACAGATTTGGATTTCAACGTAAACCTATCATAGAGTCACGTGGCCTCCTCCACTACAACGAGGCAAGGAGAACTGTATACCCCGTATGACCCTGGGACATACTTACACGCCAACTTTAAGGATGGATATATTCGGAATATCTAGGATTCGTGAGAACGGCATCGCCTCGGTAGGTTGCAGCCAGTTCTTATCATCGAACACAGCATGGGGTGGAGACTCGATCATGTGAAATGTGTAGGCAAAGCGTGTCTTGTCACTTCTATTGCGTTCTGATTTATGTAACACTGAGCCATGAATGAGGACCAGGTCTCCTATCCCTGCGGCTTTAACATGTACCATTCTTGGAATAGTGGAGATCGCCCACCAGGGTTGCACTCCTCGAGGACATACTCGCCCACTGGAGTTTGCACTTGATTGGGATCGAGAAGCTGCTCGAATCCGGTTCCTCCGGAAGGCAAACGAATGAAGCGCTTCGCGATGGTTGCGGTTAGATGGGAACCAGGAAGGAAATACAGTGCGCCATTTTCCCGAGTGCACTGCTCCAAGGCGATCCAGAACCCAAGCGCAGTCGGCGGAGAGGTGTACTTTGGGGTATGTCAGTGGCGTTGATCAGAACAGAGAGGAATTGTTGGGTGGCACACAAGGAAGGTACTGTGATACAACAACGAAAAAGTTTATCAGTGACCAGAGTTGTACATATTGGACATATTGGACACTCACGAGTCGTTGTGCTCTGGGACTATGAAAAGCCACATCATGAGCACATTTGGTCGGATTCCGATCATCATCATGAAACACAGTACCTTCCCCGCCAATCTGGGGTTGTTTAGTGATCACCATCGACTGCAAGGCTGGGGAGAAATGATAGTAACGATTTTTTTTTTCCCGTCAGCACCGGGAGTGATTCGTAATCACGTAGTGTTGGCTTGCTTAGGGATCAAGGGGTTCGGGAGTAATACATACCTACAGGGTCATGATGGAAACGCAAATCGCGCACGAGACTGCGGAGCTTCTCGTTTTGCAAGGTCGCGCGTCGAAAGACAGGATCTAGTTCATGCAGGCCTGGAAAAGTCACATATAACCCTTAGGAGGGACAAGAACCAAGACGATAAGAAAGATAAGAACCGTGACCAATCTTATTAACGGCCTTGTGCTTCTCGCGCGTTAGGTTTCCTTGCCCGTCGATGGCACCTTCCTCAAGGAAGTAGCGAATTTTGTCACCAGACGTGAGGAAGTAGTCGTCACCGACGTGGTTTTTATCTCCGGTGGTAAATTTCGTCTGCAAACAAATATCGGATATGAAGTAGCGTAATGATGATTTGGTGATTTTAGGCGCACGAGCGGGTGATCCTGTAAGCTGAATTCGTCAAGGAGCAACCTTGAACGGTTTAAGAGCGCGTCTGTTTCATCTGGAGCTAGGAATGCTGGAATAATGAGATAGCTGTCATCGCATGCATCATGCATCATATGGGACATTTTTCAACGTCAGTCCAGAATTGGAATTAACGCTCTACACGAACCCGTTCCTGTGAAACTGTAGATCCGTCCGAGTCCGGGAGAGGTCAGAGACCGCCGTGATGTGATGCGAGGGGACGCACCGATTCAATTTGATCCATGGAAAGAAATCGAAGGTTCTCCTGAGCCATTGGATACAGTATGGTTGCTTTGCTGGTGATGGTCCGTCGCAAAAGTGGAAACCTCGTGGCTGACACAGTATGTAGGGCGGTTTCCAGTTATAACCCAACCCTGCGGCCATTTCCCCATTTCCCCTAATTCCCATCGAACCATGGTGTATCTCCCAACCCCGTTCTCTCCAGCTTTACAGCCTGAGGGCGGCCCGTCTGAGCCTGTCCTTGTCCCGCCTCGTTTAAATCGGCAATCCCTTGTACAATCTCATCATGATGACCCTGACCTTGTTGCAAATCAAATTGCGCTCGCTACAGATCAGAATCAGAATCAGATCCAACAAAGCCTCCAAAGCGACTCGTCGCCACGGACGTCTCATGAATCCGTACGTCTTTCATCCCTATTCAGCTTTCCAGAACGAATCTGAGCACAGGTTTTGCCCCTATCATCGGTGATGCCCCGCCGGGACACAGATCAAACCAGGTATGTCCTTTCACTGGCAACTGCACTGTATGCGCTCAGAATGGTTCTAGTCACACAACTTCCCGCGGAAATACTCGACGAGATCTTCTCCTATGTGAAAGCTCCAACCCTCGCTAGGGTTGCGCTTGTGTGTCACATGTTTCAAGGCGTGGCTACGCGCCTACTGTATCGTCACGTACCCTCCTTATCCATATCTCTTACGACGCGCTGCCTTGAGACTTTGGCATCCAGCCCATCTCTCGCAGCCTATACGCGATCGTTCGAGATTGGTGATGTGGACTTCGCCGACGCTAGCCGCAAGGGACTCCTCCCACCGCCGTTTTTCAATCTACTCCAGCGCGCGCTGCACAACATGCATCGACTCACCGAACTCACTTTCTACCTCAATGGCCCAACTTCACACGTCCTGCTCGGCGCGCCGTTCAAGCTCACGAAGCTCGTCGCGTCCTGTGACTTTGATGCGACATTCACGAGCTGGCTGCCGGAACAGAGCAGCCTGAGCACCGCCATCTTTTGCGGGAACTATACAACAGGCGTCACGCTCCCCGCGGATGCCATACCTTCACTACGACGCGTCGCGGCAGCCCCCCTCACCCTCGCATGCGTCGTTCCGGGGAGAGCCATCCGGGAGGTCGACCTGTGTCTCGTGCACCCGTGGTCGCTCAACCGGGAAGTACTGCAGATGGCAATTCGGACCATCGCTTCCTCCAAGGGACCGCTAGACTCGCTCAGGATCATCACCCACCTTGCCGAGTCACCAGAGACAGTCCTGTCTGCGTTCGCGGTCATTCCCACCGGCTTGAACTCGATCACGAAACTCGCATTGCACGCCGTGAGCGGCTCGATCAACGACGTGCGTTTAGTATCTCCTAAATATTCATCTTTGTAAACTGTTCTGGAAAACGCTGACACGTGAAACGTACTTAGGACATCCTTTCGGGTTTGCCTCCCATCCTGGCACAGTTTTCTAACCTCAAATCCCTCACGCTTTTCTCCAAGAACAAATCCGACGCTCTACAAGCCGCCGCCAGTGCGCGCACGCTAGCGACAGCGTGGCACGCCGCGTGTTCATCGTTGGAGAGTGTGACGCTGGTGGGCATCACACTCGTGCACAATCCGTGCTTTGGTTGGGTCACGTTGCGTGAACTGGCGGAGTTGCGCATGGCACGTGAACAGTCGCTACAACATCGCACCGGGGAGCTGTGCAAACGCGAGGTCGTGCTCGATGATGGCCGGCAGAGTCATGATTTGTCACCGGAACTTGGCGTGGACCGGGAGGGCAGTGCATCGGTCGTTGCGATCACGGCTTGAGCGTGAGAGTGTTTAGTGTGTGGGGTTAAGGGCGCGTGATCGGTTTCCCGGCAACTTGCGACTGACGACGCGTTCACGTTCCATCTGCCCCGCCAGGGTCCAGGCAGAAAGAGAGGCGCCGTGTATCGTTACAGTAACTACAGTGGTGTTATCACTGGTGTACAATATCTCCCTTTGACGAGTGGGAGAGAGAGAGATAGGGATACCCCCGGAAAATAAATTCTTCGATTTTTGATCGAGTCGAAACAGACAGAGAGACGAACTGAAAGGCGGATGGGGAGGGAAACGGAGGTCAACCGCCGGCGGTGGCGGGTCATCAAACCTTTCTTGTAATTTTTGGCCTTTCTTTCTTCTTTCCTTTCGGGAAGATCCCGGACGCACTACGGAACAAATGATGGATCAATGAACCGATGATCGACCGTCGACCGTCGTCATCAGCTTGTCTTGTCATCCCTCCATGGATGACAATTGGAATTGGGGGACTGGGGTCGCAAAAAAGGCGCTTTACGAGAGAGAGATAAGTCACGGACGACTCACAGTACTAAGTTATGTTAGCGTACCGTAACCGCAGTAACTTACTGTACAGTAAGTTACATTGTAACGCCAAACAAACACAACAGTGAAACTGGTTAGGTTCTCGTTAATTAAGGACACGTGCCCCCCCCCACTGTAAATTAATTCTTCGTTTACAACAGCGTTCCGAAGACAAAAAGGGGAAACCTTCTTTTTGTCCTTCATTGTTGTTCGTTTCGTTAGGGGACCGGGAGAGACACGTCATTAATATTGACGCCCATTGACAACAAGCAAATTAATTCTGACTTGATTAATTGAACAATGATGAGGGTAGCCCAACAACTTGTTCTGGTGTAGATTACTGTAGACTCGGACGGTAAGTTATACGGAACCGGTGCTTCTTGTACAGTACCGGAAATAATCGACCGCGGCAGCCGTCGGGAATCGTTTCAGCCCCTCCGCGAAAGAAAAAAAAAAGAAAGAAAAGACAACAACGCAACAAAGGCATCACCGTCGCCGCACTGTCAGCGCGCACTATAGATATCATCGCAACTTAATTCGATCAACTCCCACTCCAACTCCATCCCACATTACTGTACTGTAAAGCATGTGTGTCATACCATGCATAGTCATATGTCCGAGTCCGTCCATGGCCAAAAGAAAAGGGGGAATGACACAGGAGATAAGTTAGAAATTAGGAAGTTATATGGCAGGAAGAACCGGACCTAATCGATACGATAATGATGATGAAATTGGTTCCACCTCAGGGCCGCTCTTAGGGCCACCACTGGTGACGACCCAAAGACAATTAACACCCCAATGCGGACGACGCGGACACTACGGGTTATCGTATTGTACAATAGCAGCCCTTCGCCGCGGATGTATGATCCGAAAACCAACCTTGAGAAAGGAACAGCAGCGTATATCAAAGTTCGATCGCGGAATCATTTATCTGCGTTCAAAATGTGCCAAAGGTCTCGCGGCGGCGCGGCTCTCTGAAACCTGGATCGTCATACAATGCAACTGCTTATGAGCATAAATCCGCGTCCTTACAAATGCTAGTGATACTGATACAAATTGTGGCATAAATCGTGTGTACGTCAGAAAAAACATGAAAGTCTCCCCCCCTTTCACGACTCAGTTGCCGGATCGGGTTCGTCAATAAAATGGCCCTCGCCAAGCCGTTGGATAAGGTGATCAATCTTCTGTTTATGAATCCTATGGTGTTCTTGCCAACCCTTCCACGGGTGATGTGGGTGCTGAAAGTGATGACTGAGCGAAATCAACAGTAAAACCGTTAGCAAACTAACCAAGCGACCAAATGCTTGGAATATTTTGTCCGATGTACCATCGGGCTTGTTGAAGAAAAACTTAGCAAGCAGCACGTCATCCGCGCGGCTGTAACGCATCTTCTTTTCCGGAACTTGTGGAAGAGGGTCATCGCTTTCGGTATGATTGAGCTCGTGCTTGTGTCTGCGGTAAAATTTCATCCAAGAAGCCCGCGAATGGTGCGGTGCCTGCATAACGACATCACTAGACGTTACTCGATAACAAGGTGTACTCACCTTCTGAGCAATCTCCTTCCAGAATGCAACCATATCAAGCTTGCCTTGGGATCTACGCGAAAACTTCAGCGCCACCATCAGAGCACAATCATCGCGATACTTACTTTTTCTTGTAGTCCAACAACTTGATCAAGAATGCAACATCCTCGTCCGTAAATGCGACGCCTTTGCCCGTTGTACTGCGGAACAGTGCCCTCGGGGGCGTTGGAGATCGCGATCGTTCCCCACTGTTGACTTCTCCACGGACCCGCTCCCGAATGTTGATGATACCATTCGAACCGGGTCCAGCAGCTACGACCTGAGCGGAGCCTACTCCATCCCCTCCTTCGCCATCATCGCTGAGGTTGTTATTCATAGCGTAGCCGCCGAGGCGAATCTGATGCTTGTTGCAGTATCGACGCCATGAGTAAAAGCTACGTGCATATGAGTAACATGGCGACCACATGAGGAAAGACATACGTGTGATGAGGGGCCTAGTGTGTTTCCCTTTCAATGTTACGAAAACGTATGGGTCGGTATGCAACACACCTTTACAGCAACCCTCTCACAGATCTCTCTCAAGCTGAGGACGAGACCTTGCGCAACACAATAATCGATATACTTTTTCAAATACTCGATATCCTCATGCGTAAACAGATTCCCGCCGTATGTACTCTTGACAACCCGTGACGGCGGCGTAGGAGAACGCGCATTGGGGTTGCGTCGGTTCACCAATGCAGAGGCCGGAGGAGCGGGAGTAGGCTAGACCATGGTCAGTAGAATACGGACAAACTAAATGAGAAATTGACCTGGGTCCGAGTACGTTTGCGCCCCCGGGGTGGATCGGTAGTTTCAGTAGGTGGGGATGATGGTTCGTTTGATGGACCACCTTCAGGCATATAAGGCTGCGGGTATGAGGATGGGTCATACTACGTGCGGCGATTTAGATATAATACTGCAAAATGACGAGGCACATACTCCTTGCGCAAAATACTGATCCGAATTCCAAGCTTGATCAGAATACTCAAAACCTGACGGGGCAGTGTGGTCGATTGGCCCAGGGGGCGGACCTGCGGGCTGATACGTGGGGTCCCATGCGTCGTGACGATATGGGCCACGTTGTTGGATCATCTGCGGTGGTAAATGGCCCTGGGTCTGCTCAGGGGCAATGCCATTAGGTGCCTGCCAAGTCTGAGGTGGGGCAGCTGGCGAAGGGTGAACAGTGCGAGGAGTAGGCTGGAGCTGACTCTGGTAGGTCTGGTATGCAAAAGGGGCTGAGGCCTGCTCAACCGCTTGCATCGGTTGCGGAAGCTGCGTCTGAAATGCTTCGGGGTTTGGAACCACCTGAGGAACGGTAGGCGCTGCTGGGGGCTGCTGCCTTGATGGACCAGCTGCTTGAGGCATGATGGTTGGAGGTAGAATGGACGCCGAGGCAGGGGACGGAGCCGAAGGGCGGATTCTGCGAACGCGTTAATGAGACGGCCGAGGCGAACTAATTAAAGGACTTACTGCTCGCTCCCCGTCACTTTGCATCCAGCAAAGTTGTTCACGAACGTCTGAAGTACCCCGGCTTTGATACACTCATGTACCCAACGCGCGTCCAGGACAGCCTTGCCCTTTTTTCCAATATATTGACGATTTAGATTCTGTCCAGACTCTGTGTGCGGGTTCACTATTACAGTGCGTGACAGTGAGATGAATGATCATTCGCGAGATAAGTGGGATGGATGTTCTCATACCTAAGATATAACTGACGCCACTGTAAGAGTTGGCGACTGTGCCTCCGTTTTTCTGGAAGAACCGAGTGAGAAACACTGGATGGCGCGGGAGAGCAAACATCCAAGGAAAACATCGCACAACCACTGACAACTGTTGTAATTTTTAAAGATAACAGCGAAGACGCGACTCGGGGGATAGGCGTGCTACGAATCATATCTACGGGTAGCGGAAGGACTTACCGTGATAAGGTCGACAACACGGTCGTGGTCGGGAACATCCTTATGAACGTACATGGCTAGTGGTGTGCCCATCATGGGCTCCAGAAAGAGGCCATGTTCTACGATGTCCGAGTTTGCGCTCTGATCTCTCTGCTGGTGTTGCTGGTGCTGCTGAACGCGGGGGTGAGTAGAGTGAGCCGGTGCCATGGGTCTTGGCGAGGAGGGACGGGTGGTAAGGGCGAGTCCCCTGTCACTGAATCGCCACTCTAGCGGACTTTGAACGTCAGCCACGCCACTGAACGTCACTGGGAATCGCCGTCTTACACGGCCTTCGGTAAATTTGCCTTTAAACGCCGTTCATACCTCAGCCTCACGGGTACAAGGTCATCTGGTGGGGAGGATCATTTTGACAGGCAGACAAAAGACAGGGCGTATCCGTGCGCCCAGGCATATACTAGGTATGGTACCGTGCTGTGCATGCCATCGAGTGAGGTGATCTCGGAACCAAATTGGGAGTATGGCCGGCCGGAGACCGATGAAGAGGATAACCAAAAAATAATAAAATGTCGGGGTGTGAAAGGGAGCATCAACAGAGAGGGTTGCAAGCTTCCCGAAGCAGACTCACCGTTTCTCTCTCTTCCTCATCTCTCCCTCTCTCTCCGGGTGCCCCTCCCTCGTCTCCTCCTCCCCTCACCTCTTCCTGTTCCGTCATGGCATCCGTCGCAGGTCGCAAAAAGTCAGTCATATCCCCTGGAAACGTCCAAATCGACATCCCAGTCGGCACCAACACCCTTCTCAACAAGGCTGCTTCCCAGTCGACCTCTCTCTACCAGCAATGCTCTGCTTTACGCTCACGTCTCCTTCGAGTTCATGGTTTTGCCCACTTTTTCGCACTATCCTCCCCCACCGGCTCTTTCCGTAGTTCTGCAGAAGTCGTGAATACAGTCTGGGACTGTTTCGCCCTCGGAACCCCCTTGTGCTACCTTTTCAACCTCCTCCCCCCTCCCATAGCTCCCATCGACATTGAGACAGATCCTCGGTCCGTCGTCATTGGCAATGAACGCGCCAAGAAACGCGCCATCGCCCTTTTCGCAATCCAAGTCAAGCAGTTGAATCATGGCGAGCAATTCACAGTTACTGATTTGTGGGATCGCACCAACTCGGACGGTTTCGTAAAAGTGCGTTTCACATTCTTCTTTGTACGTTTGAGTTTGCTCAGTGATCATCAAGGTTGTTAATACTGTTACACATATTGTCGATCGCCTCCCACCTGACGTTTTCGAAGAGGCTGCTCCTCCATCACCACCCTCAGCACTTTCTCCCCATGACTCCTTTGATTCAATGGGAACAGATATACCAGCGATACCTACTCCTGCAAATGGCCCGGACACCGAGCGGAATAATATCATACGTGAATTAGTGGAGACAGAACGTAAATACGTGCAGGACCTTGAGGTCATGCAGGTGCGCACGAGCAGACTTTCTCTACTGCTCACCGTTTGACATAGTTTTCTTGTGCAGAAATATGCCCAAGAATTGTCACAAAGCAACACCCTCGATCGCGATACAATTCACCTACTCTTTCCCAACCTCAATAAATTGCTCAACTTTCAAAGAAGATTCTTAATTCGTCTCGAGGGAACGGCGGATATGCCATGGAGGGAGCAGCGATGGGGCCTTCTATTCACCGATAATGTGGGTAAACTGGTCTCTCTACTTAGTGCAACGCTGATGGTGATGCTTCCGCGTGCTGTCTGGCATTGTTCTTTGTTTGTGCTCTGGTTTGTTTCTTATACGGTTTACTGCATTTGAAACAAAAGGAGGAAGAGTTCGCCGTCTATGAACCGTACTGCGCCAATTACACCAACGCATCCGAATTGATGCTTATGGAAGAACAGAACCTCGTGGTGCGTCTGATTTTACCCACTGAGCGCACAAGGTCTCCTGGGTGACCGAATGCGTTGTGGTGACTGCTGAGTGAGAATTTTTAACCAAATGCGTATCAACAGAAATATAATCACCTGATCAATGCAAAGTCGGAGCTGCCAGCTTTTCTGATCAAACCCGTCCAGCGGATATGCAAATACCCTTTACTGTTAGACGTGAGTTGACCTCTTACCCTAGCTCCTTCCGGCTCATCTGAGCCACTCCATCAGCAATTGCTTAAAAAGTCGTCTCCACTTGATTATCCCCATTACGAGGAACTCAAGGCGGGATCAGCCGCTGCTAAGCGGATAACAGACAAGATCAATGAAGCTCAACGTCGCGCGGAGAACCTTCAGACGGTGCAGAACCTCGCCGCGCGCGTCGACGACTGGAAGGGCCATCACGTCTCTCAGTTCGGCGAACTGCTTCTGGATGATATCTTTATCGTCACCAAGTCAGAGGTTGACCGCGAGTATCATGTATTCCTATTCGAGCGTATCATCCTCTGTTGCAAAGAAGATACAAGTGCGGCCGGCGGGAACAACAAGAAAGTTGGCAAGAGCAACTCCCTCTTGAAGAAGCCTCAAGTGAACGGGCCACTTGTATCTGGGCTTGCTGGCGGCTCGAAGAAAAAGATGACGCCTCTGTTATTGAAGGGCCGTATCTATCTTAACAACGTAACAGAAGCAAAGGTTGTTTCGCCAGGTAACTTGACCTTTTTCTTGCCTTATATTATATCTGAGTTTGGCTAGGTACCTACTCACTCAACATTTGGTGGAAGGGTGATGATGATTTGGAGTTCTTCACACTTCGTTGCCGCAATGAAGAACAAGTGAAACAATGGGAGACCGCCGTCAAGCGTCTTATTGAAAAGGTTGCAATGAGACGGGCATCTGAGCGCGGTAGTTCACGATTGGCCCACTTTAGCACCCACTCTGGCTACCCTTCCTCCCACCCACGCAATGGGACCCATGACCGTGGATACTCGACTTACCCCGCACATGTTTCGTCACATCCACACCCGTATACCAATGGCCATCGACCCTACCGTCAATCGAGTCCTTACGATGATCATGCCGTTGGCAATGGTATTACCAGCCATGCAAGCGGGCCTCCTGGTTACCCTCCGCATGATGGCTTTGATCCCGATGACGACTTTGATGAATATTCGGTGGCCAGCAGCATCAGTCCAGCATCTGGTCGTACTACTCCCTTTGATGGACGTCGGGGTGCGACGACGCCCGGATTGGACCATTACCTTGGCTACGAGCGACCCCGAGCTCAAACAGAAGATGCAAATGGTCCCGCGCTATCGCAGTGGCGGAGCAACGTACCTGGTCTTCCTTCTGGCCCCGGTTCTCGAGCGACTGTTTCCCGCATGGGTTCTGCTATGAGCTATGTCTCTGAACCAGGGTCTCGTTCCACCGCCGCCCGCCCACAACTACGTAGCCAATACAGCTCCTCGCGGTTGCGACTGCTCCACGACAGTGGAGATCCAAGAAGCGATGTCACTTCATCCCCCGCCCCACCTCCGCACAATCATGTCATTCGGTCTCGCAGTGCAAGCCAACCTAGTGCATACATTCCGAAGGGTGTCCCGCCGCCTATGCCGTCCAATGGGTGGGATCGGGTGCCAGCGTCAACGAGCACCACCACAATGAAGAGATCAAGTAGCTCGAGTCACTCTACCGGAGAAGATTCTGCATATTCTCCCAATAGTTCTTCGCCTATCACCCCGTTTGGTTCGAGCGATTCTTCTTTATCTGGCGCAGTAGGGCGGGGGCGATCGTCAATATCATCGCACGATGACCCGGTGAAGGTGAAGGTACACTTCGGCTCTGACATTTTCGTCATCCAAGTTTCACGTACTACCGAGTACGGCGACCTGGTAGAGCGGGTGGGCAAGAAGATCCGTCTCTGTGGGCCACGGCGGGATGACGGCCCCCTTCGCGTTAAGTATGAGGACGAAGAGGGTGATTTAATATCGATGCGCTCAACGGAAGACGTGGATATGGCTTTTGGTGACAAGGCGCAAGTCGTCTTACACGTCACATAAGCAGTCTCATTTTGATCTTGCCTTGTACCACATCTTTCCGTTTCCCCTCTGTCTCCAGCCTCATCCCATGTTGCATTCACTGCATGCCACCCATCCACCATTTCGCCATTAGTCTTCAGCGCGCACAATATCGGATCCCCCCATCCATCACTTTATCAGTCATCGCATCATTTCACCTTTCTCGGGATTTTCCTTCGCATCGGCCGCGTCCCTTTTGGAAGAATATATTTTTCTACCGTACACGTCCGCTACTCCTCTCTCCTGACAATATCCCCCCCAATATTCCCGGTCCTTTTCTCATCGCGCCGGCGAGGAAAGTAGGGACCTTCCCTTCCCGCTCGTTTTCATCTATATTCCCGTGATATTTACTCAGTTGTCTGTCGGCGTCCCTAGTTCACATCGTTTCGCGGATTTCTTGCTAAGGTAGCAAGGTGTTCTTACGGAGACCCTTCGAGGGCTCGGGTGATAACCAGTTGTACAGTAGTATTATTTACTAGAGCTTTTACATTGATTGCTATGAACACTACACTCATTCCTTTTGTGTAATGTGTAGGGAGCCAGATCGGAATCGATTGGCTATTGCTTTCACGATTGTTGACTGCATTGAGAATTTGCCCCGATGGACTTGTGGCGTCCATGGTGGCTTGATGCGCGCGACGTCTGGCTCATGAGAGTTTCCTGCGGAAATCCCGCCTGCCGTTTGAAATTAGCGGATGAGTGCTGCCATTGGTTCCGCGTTCCGTGCTCGTACAAATCACAAATCTTTCGACACTGATAATCAGGAAGCAGCCTCCGATCTGACCGCCCCACTATAAATACAGTTGGCCAATGTATGTCTATGAATCATGATAATGGCGACCGCCAAACGGCCACGGAATCAGAGTCTACAATGTGGCGATGAATACAGAAGTCTAAAGCGTGTATGATATCCGCCAGAGGAAACGTCAATCTGGGAAAAGATGGGCACGCAGAAGATACATTGATCACAGAGTTACATCACAAAGCAGCAGGAGAGACGTCGTTTAGCGTATTCAGGTCGTTTGCGCTGACTGCGCTCATGAGCGAGTGGATGTCATCCCCGTATTCAGACCGAGAGTCAAGCGTCTCCTGCGACGACGTCATAAGTTACCGAATACCATAAGCAAAAAAAGGACTTACATCGAAGTAGTGGTGGGCGAGACTGCGAGGGGCTGAGGGCGAAGGGACTTAGTTTATTGACTATGAATGTAGAAAACGAAGACCACGTACTCCTCGGAGTTTTGGGCAGACGGCAGCTTGCGCCGCTTTGTAGAATGTGATAAGCAACTAGACCTGACCTGCGAGATCTAACTCAGGAGAGACCAGATATTTACGGAGTCCTAGAACACCTACCAGCCAGTTTGATGTGAGGCTCCGAGTCCTCGACCATCGTCACCGTGGAAATACTGGGTAGGGTGTTACTCTCTGAATGCTTGATTTTCAGATTTTGTCGCAATTCTCACCTCGTAGAACCAGACATAGTCCCTGAAGAAGGGATCAAAGTCGAGTTTCTGGTTTCCTCCATTGAGAGCGCGACGTCCGTGAATATCGCGGCCAAAGATATGGATGATGCGATGTTGAATTTCTTCGGCCACCTGGAGAAGATTCATATAATCCCCGCTGCCGGTGGGGCACTCAACCTCCAGTTCGTCACCATAGTATTGATAGAACCTCTGGAGGCTCTCAATAAGCAAAAAGTTCACCGCTAGCCCTGTGAAAGAGGAGGTGAATAGTCACGTCTCCGGGGCTATCGGAGGGAAGTCGCGCACAAATTGGGCCACGCCAGTTGGAATTGCCGCCAAACATCCCAGATTTGGACTCTCCCGGCCAATAGCCTACTTCGTGTCTTTGGCCATTGACTTCCATCCCCCATGGACGATCCTTGTGCAACTTCGATAGGCTACAAGGTGAATCGATGGGTCAAAACATATCCACACTGCATATGAACTGAGCATACGATCGAATGCCATGCTCGCCGAAAAACTCGCTCTCGTCGAGCATTTTTTCCAAAATGCTAACCAAGCGTTCCTTGCTCGCTAGCGCAAGCAAGTAGCGTTCACCACGGCCACGAGCTAAAAATCTATGCTCAGTAATGACCAAAAGGAAAACGGTGCGAAAAGCCAACCTTTCATGTTGGCCATATTCCGACCAGAGACCTCGGGTCTATTTTCCAAGAACCAGTCCATTCGTTTCTTGAAGCCAGGAAAACGGTTTACGAGGGACGGTTCGAGCGTAAGAGTCGCGTATAGGGGAATGAGCCCGACAAGGCTGCGGACAGGCAGCTGCTGCATACTGTGATCGCCCCATTGAATCGCATCGTAGTACATCCCGTCCTGGTCGTTCCACAGGCTGATATTATCGTCACCACTGTGATACGTCATGGCATCTGCGATGAAGATAAAGTGCTACGGTAGCATGTCAGCTTGTCAACATCCGATGGCGTGTGAAATGGCTCGCCTCAAAAAACTTAGATGCGATATCTTCGTACACAGGGTTATGCTTAGCCAATTCAAGAGCCATGCCCAGCCTAAACGAGGGCTAGTCAAAAAAGAATCTAGCCAGAGCGAGCCATCAGCGATACGTACATATTCAGGCAATAAAATGCCATCCATGCGGTGCCATCCGCCTGGCGCAGCGCACCACCTGTTGGCAGTGGCTCCGATCGGTTGAATACACCAATATTATCCAAACCAAGGAAGCCGCCTTCAAAAACGTTTGCCCCATCTGCGTCCTTGCGGTTGACCCACCAGGTAAAGTTAAGGAGCAATTTCTGGAACACGCGCTCAAGGAATGGGACATCCTCGCGGCCATACATCTTCCGCTCGATTTTAAACACGCGGAATGTTGCCCATGCATGCACAGGTGGATTGACGTCAGAGAAGTTCCACTCATATGCGGGGATCTGCCCATCAGGTTTCATGTACCATTCACGAGTGAGCAGGTCGAGTTGCTTCTTGGCGAACGCAGGATCAACCACGGCAAGTGGGATACAGTGGAAAGCGCTGTCCCACGCCGCAAAATATGGATACTCCCATCTGCAAATCGGTCAGGATATCGGATCGTACGGTAGTGGTAACAACTTACTTGTCAGGCATAGATAATATGTCTGAGGCATAGAGGTGCATCCAGTCCTGCACGTAAAAAATATCATTTGAGGTCGAGCGCAATGTAACGCAAAGCGTAGAGAAATATACCTTGTTACCCCGCAGGAACCTACGTGAAGGAGGAGGGGGTGGCTGCGCCGGATCACCTTGGAGCCATTCGTTCGCGATGAACTTGTAATGTTGCTTTGTCCAGAGCATGCCACCCAGAGCCTGACGCATGATCGCGCGCAAGTCATCAGACACGTAGCCCTGGGTCAGGTTGTAATAGAATTCATCCGCTTCCAGACGGCGCTCCTCAATGACATCATCAAATAGGCCTTCATCTTCGAGCGTGGAATCCTTTTGAGGTGTGTTCGGCGTGAGCTTCAGTCGCACGACGGCGCACCCGCCTCTGCCAGGGACATCCCTAAATGTATAGTGCGCGGCGGACTTGGTCCCAGTCTTATCAGGATTGACAAACTGGGGACTACTGTGAGGGATTGGAGTAGCACGTCCAGAGCTAGACTCGGAGTCACTTCCGTTCGTGACATTGCCGTCTTTACCGTCAGCGCTCGCCTTGGATCGTCCATTAACAGATTGGTGACCGAGTGGTCGATGCATTGGGACAATATGGTCGTGGAATGCGTCCTTGACGAAAGAAGATTTATTCGGGACGCCCCACAAGCGCATGAAGTTCGTGTCGTTCTCGGTGAACAACAGTTCGGGATCCACCGTGTCTTCCTCACCTTCGGCACCGTCGTTGATAGGTTGGCCGTCGGGTCCGACAGGAGAAGGGGACGGAAAACAATACAAGTGTGTCTTCCCGAGCTGGTCATGAACTGCAGTAATCTGGGTTTCTGTGGTGGCCGGACAGATTAGGGCGTGGTTGAGGTGGGATACCCCAAGACCAAGTGTTCGGAAACCACAATTGAGGGATGATATGCAAAGTGGCAGGATCGGGACCACGATTGTATGCGGTGATGCGGATATAAATGTTATCAGGACTATCCTCGTCCTTTGCGTACTGGAAACGAAATTTCATGAGAACAATTGCCTACGCGTCCTGGAAAGTAGTACGGTACTTACTTCGACAAAAACGTCCCAGTAACGGTCTTCATCGAATACGTCAGTGTCAAGTATCTCGAACTCGACAACCTCACGACCGCGATGCTGATTCTCGCGGACGAGATCTTCGTACGGATAGGCCTTTTGCGGATATTTGTACAAAAACTTCATGTACGAGTGAGTCGGCGTAGAATCTAGATAATAGTACAGTTCCTTGACATCTTCTCCATGATTCCCTTGAGGGCCCGAGACGCCAAAGAGCCTTTCTTTAAGCATTCTATCCTTCTCGTTCCACAGGGAAAGAGAAAAGCAGAGACGTTGATGGTTGTCGCTGATGCCCGCGATGCCGTCTTCTCCCCACCTATAAGTCCGCGAGCGAGCGTGCTCATGGGGGAAATGTGCCCAAGCATCGCCGTCGGCAGAGTAGTCTTCCCTGACGGTTGCCTGGAAAGATGATAAACAATAAACACAAAGCTTGACTTGGGGTCAGACAGGGACAAGAGATGACAAACCCATTGCCTATCAGAGACGTATGGGCCCCACCGCTTCCAATGTCTCTCCCGCTTGTTGTCCTGGTCGAGGCGATACTGCTCGACTGTCTTGTAATCAGACCCTAATTTTTGGCGAATTTTATCACGATAAAGTCCAGGAGCGTTCCCATTTGACGTAGGTGATGCATTCGAGTCTTGAGGCTTCCCTGCTTTCGACGGAAGGCTTGGTGGCGGGGTGACCGTCTTGGGAATGGATATGGTAAGAGGGTTATCTGGTTTCGGCGGGTCTGAAGTGTTTTGCAAGTTCTGTGACTCTGATCTAAACAACTTTTGTTGTATGCTACGGACGTTAGTGGCCATGATGAGGGAAAGAAAGAGAGGGTGGCGGGTTCAGACGCATGTCCGACACGCATACATACATTCCTTTTCGATTTTCACCTCTTCACCCACTCTTCGCTCCATATCAATGACGTCGATTACCTTTTAGAGCAAACTGGCAGATATCGGGCCCGTCCAGAACCAGAACCATCAACTGAGATGCGATTAGATCCAACATGAATTAAGTTAATCGTGCTAAGCAATATACTGTGCGTGAATGCGCCTGGCCGCCAAGTTGATCCATATGAACATGAAAGAATGAGGGAGAACATAAAAAAGTGCCGCAGTGGCGTTGAAAGAAAGGTACATTGCTTGTGTCGATGTGTGTAGTATATGAAAATGTTCACGTATGAGCTAGGTGAAAGTAGATTAATAGTCGAACAGTCGCTAGACACCACCTGGCTGCTCACTGTAGATCAGAGCATTAGAGAGCAAACCCAAATGAAACCATAGATGCAGGTAAATTCTCATGCCTTTCCAGTCATGCTGTACTCAACTGCCGTGGGACTCCACCCGAGGTCATTGAGCAAGTCGCGAGTCCAGTCATCCTGTGCACCGCTGCCATTGTCGTCCTTCAACAAACTGAGCCGGCGGTACGTCGCTGAAGAAACAGAAACAAATGAATCCTCCGACAGCTGCGGCTGCAGTGGTTCGGGCTGAGACAAAGGTAACTTCGGGGCATTTGACATTTCGCAAGACCGCGAAGTCACTGGGGTCACAGGACTGGTAGGTGACGACAACGGAAATGGGTCCGTCAGTTGTGGACTTGACGAAAATTCTCTTGACGCAACGGCACGTAGCTCTGAGTTTGAACACCCTGCAGCATCTAAGCCGATCGCAAGGCTAAGCGAGGAAGCGTCTATTGACGTGTTCAGTATCGGTGGCAGACTGCTCGAGCTGCGTCGTGGCACTAGCGAGGGTGCCGAAATTACTGAAGGAGAGATTGAACCTGGGGTCTTCAGGGAGGTGGGTGAGGACCGCAAGGGAGAATCTCGCGCATCAAAGTATGGTGAAGATGATGACGACGACGAAAATAGTCTTGAGGATCTAAGCGAAGACACCGATTTCTTTGAGAACAAGGCCGTTAGGGATGGCCGTTTCACCCTTGTCGACTTCATACTCTGCGAACTCGGTTCTGACGGAAATCGGGAAAGTGATGGAACGCTAGCGAGATGTCGAGAGGAAGAACGAGTTCTCGGTGCTGTCTCAGTTCCTGGGAATAACACTGGTATATGGTCAGCGGGTTGAGGTGATGTGCGAACGAAGTCGGGAATAATGGCGGGAACGACATTCTCTTTGGCATAATACGCATTGATCAGCGTGGGAGCTATCATCTGGGGAATG
Organism: Russula emetica; assembly: GCA_015178925.1. Lineage (NCBI taxonomy): Eukaryota > Fungi > Basidiomycota > Agaricomycetes > Russulales > Russulaceae > Russula > Russula emetica. The sequence continues at coordinate 823,951 of WHVC01000010.1, read as the reverse complement.
GAGGGAGCCTCAGAGGACGTGGATGGCGTCGTCAGTGAATCAGACGAAGACGTCAGCGCCGGTGGCAACCATGGGTCCAACGGTGATCCCTTGCCCCATGCAGGAGTTGACGGTCGTGAATCATATGCAGAGAGGCATGAAGCATGATCATCTAAAGCAGGACCAGTCCCTTTGTCGTCTCTGTGGATGTCATCCTGAGCCACACTCGGTGCGTGTCTCTCTGTCATGGGATCCCGAACGCCAAAGACTGGTTCCACAGCAGAACTCTGATCACTCGGGTCACCTTGTGGAACACGAGGTTCGGCAGCGAAATTCTGCTCCGATTCGAGGCCAGTCTGGCTGTCGGGCACAGGGTTTGGATGGTCACGTATCGTTTCCAGACCAGTGATGTCTTCCCGGCCTTCCGCAAGACCCTTCCAAACGCTTTCTGCTTCGCATAAAACCCGAAGAATCGGTGGGCTCATGTTCAGCGTAGGGCATAGAATGACGGTCAAGTTGCTAAGTGGCATGCGAATAGCCTTCCGCTGGGCGACAAAATTGATCAGATCAATGACAGTGTGAAGAAGGTCCCTGTTCTCCTGGGGGAGACGTGCCAAAAGGGAGGCAAAAGCATTTAGCAGGTCCTGTGATGGGGGCCGCATTCCAGAAAAGTTGGGTAATGCCAGGGTCGACAGGGAAGGTGGCTTCCGCAAGGAATGGCCATCGTGGGATCTTGATGACGGCATCGGTCCTTTTCCACTGACACTTAGCGGAGGCGCGGCCTGCTCGTCGATGGACTTTCTGACGTTCGTCTCTCTAGACATGGCAGCCTCAAAGTAGGGATTAAGAGCATGTGTGAGGATGGGCTCGGGAACTGTTCATGCGCGAGTTAGGATTATCACGATTACCAAATAATGAATCACGCACGTTCGCGAAGGTAAGTTTTGAAAATAGATGCCACCGCATGAGGATCCAGGTCGCCTGGATAGCTCTCCAACATGACAAAATCTGCACCCGTATCAAATTCGGATCGTAACTTGGCAACGTGTGTCGCACGCCCGCTGATTCTGTTTGTTGCGTATTAGGAACAAATCAGTTTGATCAATACCGTAACCTGTCTCACCGGAAAAGACCTTCTTCCTGGACACCCCATTTCATCAGATGTTCCACGCAACGAACCACAAGTGCAGGCAGCCGCCGCTCGTGAAGGACGGGTGAGACTACATAGCATTACAAATGAGTATACAACAGGTGCAGGGACAGTGTGTGCCTCACCTGATTGTGAGTCGCCCGATGTAGGCGGAGCGAGGCGTACAGCATCAATCGCGGTGTCTTGGACACAGGCCCTCAATTCCCGACCAAAGACTAAGCCGCCAATAACAAAACCGCCAGCACTGTTACGCACTGGCCCACGTAGACAGGTACCAAGTGACGGGCCCGTGAATCCAAACGACTCTGGATCGGTATGTCCAGTCGAAGTGCTGCTTAGGGTGTTCACGCTCCATGACCCAGATGGCGCGTTAGGCGTCCGACGCTGCTTGCCCTTGCCCGCCTGTGACACGTGTGATGCAAGCGATACATTAGACGCATTACGTCCAAAGTCCGTGCCAGCGCTCAACGAAAATGATGTTGAATGACCGGAGGCGTTGTGACCCGAGCCAAAACCGCCGAAGGCACGTCCCATGCGTTCGACAGCACGCTTGCCGAAACCCATAGCGAATCCCGCTGCAGGCGCCAGGCCACTAGTTACGGTGATGGCTGTCTGTCGAATGGCACCATGTTGACTTGGTGAGGATGATGGCTGTGGGGGTAACGGACGTGTGGCTGAGGTTACTCCCGACAATGCTTCGAGGTTACCCCTAATGTGACTCCCCACTGATCGGGAATCACTGGTGTTCAAAGGACCGATGATACCGCCTGCAGCAGCCTTGCTCAACGTAGCCCCGTCACCCGAGGGTCGATGAAGGAATGCAGGCCCACCAGAAGGTCGACTCTCGGAACTGGGGTTCGACGTTGCAGGCTGGTTGGATGACAGTGGTGACGTGAACGAGAGAGATATGGAATGCCGTTTGCGAGTCTTTGATGACCCCGAAGGAGATGTCTTGCGAGTACGGGATGTTGATCGGGACAGAGCTTCCTCGGTCAAGATGAACTCCGCTTCAGTGACAAGGGCACTCCGTCTCCTACTCGCAGGAACCACAGTATGGGTAGACTGCAGCGACTCTGCCATGGAGACGGGCCGAGGCGTACGTGTTCCTCCTGATGCTCCGGAACGTGGGCGCACCGTATAATAGCTGGTCGTGGTCGAATCACTTTTTCGCCAATCTTCCTTCATGACCTCCTGTTCCGAATCCTTCTCCTTTGGTCGTCGCATTACATTCGCAGTGTCTCCTGCATTCTCGGTATCAGAGATGTATTGGATCGCGGCCGAAAACCCCGTAGTAGCCGCTATAATGGAGCTTCTCTGATCCGATGGCAAAGGTGGGTTATTAATCGGACTAGATGCAGGCGACTCGGGTAAGGGTTTCGACGGAGGAACAGATAGAGGTTCTGCCGGGAGAGGACGGGGGAACGGTACTGTTGGATATCTAGGGCCTCCAGAGACCGATGGCTGCTGTGGAAACATCGGCGCCGAAAAGGACGGCGCGGCGGAGGGCACCCGCGACATCGCTGAATGACTTTTCCCCATCCCAGGAGGCATTGGAGCCAGAGCAGCTGTGGGATCGGCTGAGATGTCCTCGCTCTTTTTTTTGCGCCCACCAAAGACACGTTTCAACTTGGACCCGGCGCCGCCGGAAGGGGTCGGAACGGTGGGGGATGGTGGTGGGGGGGGCGCGAGCTCGGACGGTGACCGGGACTGAAGCTGGCCCATTGCTGGGAAGAGAGAAGAGGAGCGGGGAACAGGGAGGATGGTATCGGGGGGGAGGAGACACTTGGGCGCAGTAAAAAATGATGGAGGAGCTGCTATATCGGAATGGGTTGAGTCAGACGGAGGGGCAGCGGGGGTGTTGGAAGAACTTGATGATGAGAAGGAAGACAACGAGGCAGAGGAAGTGGACAAATGTACGCCACCTGCCTGTGCATTATGGCGTGTCTCGTGTCTCCGGAAAGGCATGGCGTGTGGTAAGTGACAAAAAAGGTCAAAAAAGCGTTAGTTGATGATAGGAGGCTAGATTGTCGAGAATGCAGCGCCACGCAGTAGCAGACTGCCTGCGCTTAAGAAAAGGGAAGTGTGGGCGTGGGTGTCAACGGGTTGACAATGTGGTTGGGGTGAGGCAAGGGACGTGTCTGAGGCGAAGTGTTCCTGTGGCTGTGTCTGCCACGCAACACACTATTTCTCTCAGGCTCTCGCTCTGACCTCTTCCGCTAGAGATGATCACGAGAAGAGGTTCATCAGGGGAAAGAAGAGAAGGAATGCAGGCCGAGACTCGGAGGTTACGTGCTCATAAAGGGACAGGGAATACCCTCAATTGCGGTCTAATACAAATCTAGAATGTACCCTGTTGATCATCTCTCACGCTCTTCAACCAAGCAGGAATTCTTTAACTAATTCATATGTGAAAAATGACGTTGCGATGCTTGGGGAGACCTTTACTGTACACTGCCAGTTAGTCCCCGTCCCTTCCGAAATATTATATCTACGCACGTAAATTGGGCCACAGCCCACGGTACATCCCCCGGATCCCTTCTGTCTTGATAATAACGCGTGCCGCATCTAGTGCTCCGTTGTACTGGTATCCCAGTGCCCCTGCGCCCAGGCCAACGACTTGCATTTTCCGCCGAAGGACATCAAATGGATATGTAAGCGTTTGCGATATTGATCCTTTTGTCATTCGGCCATATAAAATCTGCTGAGAAAAGCAAGTTCAAACACCACACATGGATACCGCTTACCCGCAAGGGCACCGCAGCTCAGCTTCCTCGCAATATTACTCTTCCCGGGAGGCGTGATGAGACCGCGAAGGGCCTCGTAGGCAGCGAAATTGATACCGACGTACGGTGCGACACCCATCGCGGTTGCCACTAGGCCACGATACAACGCCCTAACGCCGCCTTCTTCTCGCATAACCTTCAGAGTCATACCCCACATGGTAAGCTCGGAGGGTAAGGGCCGCCGCGCAGATGTGTGGAGCGCTGAAGCTAGCCTCAACTGCGAAGATGTAGATGTACCTGAGGATGAAGGAGGTGGCGTGGATGATGAAGATGTCGCGGAATTATTGGTGGCCATTATCGACGCAGTCGCGATGGATAGTCGTGAGCGTATCAGATCTAGTGGGTATGTTGTGCCTGCCAAAAAAAATATTATGTTTGAAAAAATTGCCAGGCCGCGTAGCATGTCAGATAGGACGAACAGACAGAAGTAATGCCGGCCAGAGCACCGCTGGCCAATCGGGTGGGGGTATCCAGCTGTCTCTTCCCATTTGAGGTGAACCACTGCGGAAAACTTTATAAACCCTGGTAACTCGGATTCATTGCAACACACACCTTCTTGAGTTGTTCGTATGTCGTGAATTGGACGGCACTGTAAGGTATGATTCGAACGCAATTGATCCCATTCCCTCGCATGAATCCCTTGAAACCCTCCTCTTTCCATATACGAACAAGACTTCTCCACACTCCCGTGTACTGCTTGCCCGAGTTTCTAGGCTGAACCTGTCTGCGAGCGCAACTGTCAGACTCCGGAAATAGATGTCATTGAGGATACGCACTGGATGATTTTAAGTCGCTCCAGCGGAGAAACAACAGTCCGCGACGCCGCGCCAGCGATTCCACCGGCGATAAAATACGATGACACCTGCGACTTTAACCATGGCTCTGGTGGCAGCTTGGATGCAGGGGCAGGCGAAGGACTCGGAGTAGGGAGAGGGAGGGTGCGCTGGACAGTAGATGGCTCGGATGTCATAGCAGTAGGCAAAATTGACGTTGTGGAATATATGTCATGGACTAATGATCTAATGAAAAGGAGGGAATGAACTGAACGGGAGCCGTAGGGCTTGATACTTGAGGACTCTAAGATGAGCAATGAGGCGAAGGCAGTGTACCACTTGTGCGTGCCAGTCAACTTCCGCGGTTCACCGCCCCGCGACTGCCGCAGCCGTCCAACAACTCACCCTCGTCAATTTTCATGCACTCAGCGATATCACCCAGCTCAAGGAATACAATAACTCAAACGCTATTATTCATAATAAAAAAGGCTGCCCACAAAACGTGGGCCAAACGGCCCATGATCACCCGGCATTGTGTTATGGGCTTTTTGTGTCCGTATCACCCCACGCCTATGTTTGAACACCTTCGGAGTGTCCTGTTAAAAGAAAATTTAAATTATCGTCAGTTTCGGACCACGGGACACATCAGCTGTCACTCACCTCCGCGTCCACGACCTCTGCCACGGCCGCCACGCCGCTCTCCATCACCCCTACGATCACTGTTACCACGCCCGCGGAAGCCTGAAATGTGATCGCCGTGAGCTTCTTGACTCATGTGTTACGAAAAAGGTCACTCAGGTCACTCACTACCCCTCTCTCCTCCCCTCGAACCGCCACGTTCTCCTCCTCTGAAACCTCCACGGGGACCACCGCGATGACCACCACGCTCTCCACCACGGCCACCCCTGAAACCACGATCCCCACGTTGTCGACCACGCCCCCCGCGAGCCTGAGTGAAGCCGTCGTCGCCGGCTGGTAAGCTACCATCTACAGGGGACGGTGTTACCTCGGCAGGATTCGTGTCCTGGATATCCTGTGGCGTGTCCGCAGGGGATGGTGTCTTAGAGGTTCCAAATTTAGCCTGTAGCCCGGCGATCGATGGAAGGCCCCCTTCGTCCTCATCGGCCCAGTCAAAATTTCCTGATGCTGATAATGATGCCGGCTAGAGCGATAATCTTAACGAAAAATCCGAACGCAGAATATCATGCCCATTACCTCGGGTTGTTGCACGGCCGTAACGGCCTGGTCGGCAATTATCCCTTCGCCATGGGATGTCTCGACTGTCGTGGCGGTGGCTTCCGCCTCGCTCACCTGGTCTTGAGAAACATCCAACCATTCCTGACTGTCCCCAAGAGCAGGGTTATCGAGCTCGCTCTCTTGCATGAAGTGGAATCCCCCCGACGTCGATGCTTGCCCACCAAGACCAGCTCCAGCAACACTGGACTCTTCTTCCGATGGTTTCGGCACCTCAGATCCAGACTCTTCAGGGACATCAACGTCTGGTTCGGTTTGTGGTGTCGCGAAAGCATATGCCAATTCAACGAATCGCGAGTCTGTTCAAAATCGAAAGTGGTCAAGGGATAAGTCTCTGCGATCTGAATATAAAGAAAACCCCAACTCACGCGAGATGCCCTGGAATTCACCCTCACTGAAGAGAATACCGCGGACTAGCTCCTGCCGAACCTCACTCTCCTCCCCGAGGAGTTGTTCTGCCGCGGCAAGGATTATCGGAATTTCCGAATCGTCGATGCCAAGCGATGACACCCTAGGATGTCGGACGGAAAGAGACGAATGCAGTCGAATGAAGTGCAGGAGCCGAGAGATCCTATCGTACGCTTGACTCTGGCATGTACGATCACAACCAATGCACACATTATCAAGCGTAGAACAAACCTCTGCTTCAGCAACGGCCACAACAAGACGCTCTGCTTCTAATTTACCCCTCTCAGCCGCATCTCGAGCTTCTGCAGCGACACGGTCGGCCTCAAGACTCTATAGAGAGCAGAATCAGTGCGGGAAGTGCTAGAATTCGCGATCCACAAACCTCCACAGCCTTCTTGACTTCTTCCAACTCTTTCACTATCGCTTCCAGAGATGGGAGACTCTTCAACGCTCTTCTTTGATCATCATTCAGTTTTTCATCTACGAGTGTAGTATAGCTTTGTATTCGAGCCTATAGAACGGCTGTGGGTCAGCGGCAGTGCCATTTTTGTAGGCTCGTGATCCACATAGAAAAGACGCACGATCTTTTTGTTGGTATTTTTAATTCGCTTTTGAAAAAGATCTACAATAGGGCTGTGCTTCGCTTCGTCAAGGGCATGTTGACTGGACGACAGGCCATTGGTACTGTGAGGGTCCACAGGCAATCTATCGACAAGAGGACCGTCCTTGACATCGGATCCATCTTGAGTCTTTTCGATCGGGGCAGTAGAGTCGGGAATGGCAACAGAGGATAACGCTGGAGAGTCCTCAGATGCAGTGCCTTTACCCGTTTTGCGCTTTTTTTTGGAAGATTTTGAAGCCGGGACAGGTGGAGGTGCACCAGGAACATAGCGTTGCGTAGGTGTGTCGGACATGGGGACAATCTGTGCAAGTTGTGTCACCTTTTGTAGGGTATGGGTAGGAGAGTGTTCAAATTAAGCTCGACGCCTCAGCAAAAAAACGTTTCTCACGGCCGCATTTCCCCCGAGGTGTATGATTCAGCTACAGCTACGGTATCCTGTCTTGTCGACCATAGTACCTCCCTGTTCGTGGTTATTCGCGTCTGAGCCAGTGACGTAACAGACAGACAATACTCGTAGGCCGACCTCCACGGATTAGTAGGAGGCTGACTGGGCCGCTATCTAACAGGTTCGACCCCCCTCGACGCCCAACCGCCAACATGCTTCGATTCAGTTCCGTCTCGACTACATGGATCCTTCACATTCTCCAGAGCCTCATTCAACGAGTCCAGGAAGCTTGGCTAGCCCACTCAGCTCGAATGGACATCACGGCGGTTCCCCACAGCTGAAGGTCGTCTCTTCCGAAATCCGGATTGCGCGACCTGGGACACCCTCTCCTACTTCCATCTTCAGTTCGGGCACGCAGCGTCGTTTGAGCCTCAGTTTCGAAGACGGGAATGTTGCTATTCTGGCCGGGAATTCGTACTTTCTCGTTCACCGTGGCTTTCTCTCTCGCCAATCTGAGTACCTGGCGGAACTGACTAAAGATATCCATGCTTGCCCGACTATGACACTCGAAGACCGTCCAGTCTTACAGCTACCTGACTCCCCCGATGATATTTCATTGTTGCTCCATTCGATGTACGACGGCTTGTAAGTTCACGCGCTACCATATATTTGAGTTTTTGAGCTTATACCGTCTCGAGGTCTTCATTAATGGCCCTCGAGGGAAATTTGCGCATCGCCTTCATTTTGCTGCGTCTTTCGGCGAAGTATGCGATGGAACATCTGTTCAACGACACTTTGACCATCCTGTACAAAGCATGGCCAACAACTTTGACCCAGTGGACCCGACGGGAGCGCCAACTACCCAGAGTCAATACTGACGCGGCCAAGGCAATCTCCCTACCTCATCCCATGTGAGTACTTCCACCCTTCTTGCCCTATAGAATCTAACACGCTCCGCAGTGCTATCGTAAACCTGGCACGAGAAGTGGACGCTATCGAGCTAATTCCAGCAGCGTTTTACGATTTATGCCGTCTTCTTCCAAGCGTGGTAGCAACAGGCTACACCGATCCGTTCGACACGACATGCCATCGTCTCACATCAAGTGATCTCGTTCTTCTTCTCCAAGGTCGCGAGGCGGCTTCACGCTTCTTCTCCACATTCATCGTGAACCAGCTAGAGAACCGGAGAGCCTCCGAAGCCTGCTTCAATCGGCGCCAACTAGACCCTGCGCAGCGCCGCTTGTGCACAGGGGCGTTCCAATTAATTACATTCGAGCTTTTGCAAGACGTCAACGGTCTCGTTACGGGGCGCATCGCCGATCCCTTGTTCGCCATGCAAGAGGTCCTCAACTTGCAAGCACATCCTGGCACACCAGAATCAAGAAACATGTTCCGCGCTTGTGATTCGTGTAGACATGAGTTGGCCGTATCGGTGCATGCTGCAAGGAACAAGTTTTGGGATAGCTTGCCTGAGTGGTTTGGTGTCGAGGTTACACACTGGGGGTAGCTTGTTTTTGGACGCGTTCGAGCTTTCGTTTGTTGCTGTAGTAATTTAATTTAATCCTTAATTGTCGTTTACAATAAGCCACGTGATTGATGCGGAGTCTTCTGTCTGCCGCACTGGCAAGATGAATCTGACTCTCCCTCCTCTTGCACTCGTCGATGACGACCTCAGTCGACATACACATGACCTCCCACAGGTCTTACCGCGGTTTTTCATACCGCGTTTACAGGAAAAGCCACAGGATCCAATCATGGACACTCTTCGGATCGAGCTGGAATCTGGAGCATCCCAGCCGGAACCTCCGCCCGGGCTAATGAATATGGCGAAGGTGAATGTGCAAGAATGTTCTCAAGGCTCCCCGGAGGAAGAGGGTATTTCGTTCTGGGAACATGCTGTTAAGAGGGAGGTTCCGGTCCAGGTGAGTTATATCCGTTAGTGACAAGTGAATTAATCCACACAATGCAATCAGAATCAAATCCGGTCATGGGATTCATTACGACCGACATTCTCTCGAATCGTTTCGCCCGGTCCCTTTTTATCTGAACAGTCAGGTAGCACCTTTGCGGCGGCTCGCTACTAGTATGTAGCGATAGACGTATCTGGGTGTACTGTACTTGCTCACCTCGTTCGCCAAAGCATTAACCCCCAACTTCAAGATCCAACATGGAACGTGTCACATGTCACCATGAGGGAGCTTTTAGTTTCCATTCAGAATATTCTGGTCGGAAACTCCTCGTCCCTGTATCAGTGGGAAATACTCTCGGAAACTTTCGTTCTTCCTCCCACCGCAGAGGGGAGAAGAGAGTTCATCGTAGTGGATGGGAGGGATGATTCTCTCATGCGAAGGTATTCCTGACCAAACCACTTTCGGGCGAATTTCTTATCACTGTTCTCTCAGCTACACGAAACGTTTCCTGGTAATAGGCAGTCTACTGCGCCGGCTAGATATATTTGTAAATAACCTACGTCGCCGGTATGTCATTACTGAGGTTGGGTGAATCATAAAAGCTGACTTCCCCGCTTCTCAGCTCCAGATCAGAAGGCCGATCACTCCATAGTTTTGCGCATGCTCTGACAATGTGCATCGAGAACATTCGGCTGCAGCTCTCGAATTTCCCGGATTTTACCCCTGCGCGGATACCCCTCAACACCTCAGCCCTATTTTTGAACCATGAGGAATTCCAAAACGTGTTAGAGGCCATTGCTTCGCTATGCGGAAGAGTGAGTCTACTTACCTTAAAAATTTATATAGGAATGGTTGACCTTTGTTACTCCTACAGTCACTCAACCTAGCACCATCGGAATACCCTCCCTTCTTATTGCAACCCGAGGTGCTCTTGTCTAGCATCTATACCCACCTACAGAATCACTTCGAAAAAGGGTCGGCGCATCGAGTTCGAGCGATGCTAGCGTACATCTTTACCGTTACTTCAGGAGATTATTTTCAGTCCCTAAGCCGATCAATTGGATATCACGGAGAACTCACAGCCAGTCGATCCAAGTCAGCCGCCATCTTATCGGGATTCGACCTCGGCGAGGAGGGTGATCAGGAAGATGGCGGGTCGGTCTCAAACGACGATGTCGAGGAGTTCCCGAATTTCATATCTTCGGACGCCACCGACGTTCTCGTTAGAGCGAGAAAATCCTTGAAGTTCCTAAGCACAGCACAACCAGATCACCCTGTATTGCAGCACCCAGCCTCTCGCCGAAGAATCTCATGGTTCTGGACAAATGAAGAAGTCACTGCGGCCTGGTTCAGAAAAAATCCGGTCAATTTATCGGATGCCGTAGAGAGCGAGCCAGATTCGGTGGTCAACTCGGATACGAGCCCAGATAGTGGTGTTTTAGGGCAATTTAAGGTCTTCAGCCTTGAACCAGGCACCCATCTTGCCCCTTCTGCAGGGTCCGAGTCGACACTACAGTCCTTCCTAGCCAACTTCCCCTCATACCTCCCCACCCTGACCCCGACCTTATCGCACCTCTCCGACCTTGTGCTATTCCCCCTCCTCGCTCACGGCACCGCCATCTCCGGTGCGCTGATATCTCTGCTACTCTCACCGGAGTCACACCTCCATATACATTCCCATCTTACTCTATTGCGATCTTACTTCTTGCTCACTCTACCCGCCTTCACCATGCGCTTGCAAGCTGCTCTATTCTCGGACTCAGACGACTGGAATTTTGAGGGCAGCACCATGCGCGCAATGGCAAAGTCCACACAAATCAAGAAGGGCGCAGTCCCCGGAGGATCCGACGCTCAATGGGCAGTCGGTTTGGGACTTGGACTTGCGGAAAGAGACTCCTGGCCTCCCGGCGGTTCTGACCTGAGTTATTACCTCCGGACCGTGATCGTGGACTCACTCGAGTCGCTTGTCAAGGTGACAGATGGACAATTTGTCGATTCTTCTGAGGGCAGACGTCGAATATTCGTGGAGGCCGAGTACAGACTTGGTTTTGCTATCCGCGACCTTCCAGCCGGATCCGGCCGTGAACGATGGCTCAATCCCTCTTGTGAGTATTCTACTCTCGATCTAGGCTTATCCTGTACGCTAATATATGATCCAAACTAGCGATAGAGTGTGTTTTGTTTTAGGGTCGCCGTTTTCAGAGATTCGAACTGACGTGTTCCTTAGGGCTCTGGATTTCCTTCTCATGAATTACAAGCCTCCACTCCCACTTGATATCGTGATAACACCCGAAGTACTTTCGAAATATCAACGCATTTTCTCCTTCATTCTACGTCTTCTCCGAGGTGAGAGCAGCTAACTCAATCATTTGTGATGCACCTATCTAAACCTTTCCTAGTACAAAACGCGCTTGCCGCTCTATTCCGCATGTCACGCGAATCGCCACTCTTTCCCACCTTGACTTCAGCCAACAACACCCTGTTACGGTTCCGCTTCTCGGCACAGTCAGTCATATCTGCGATCGCGTCGCACGTTCCCGATGTCGCAGTGCGTGGCAACGTGGATCCATTTTTGGCTCGCCTCAGTACTCCAGGCACGTTCACGGATGTGTTCGAGCTGGCAGATGCGCATTCGGACATGATGGACGACGTGTTGAGCGCATGTTTGTTGCGTTCGAGTCAGCGGACGGCAGGCGATGCCCTACGAGGCTGTATGGAACTCGCACTCGAATTATGCGTCCTTGCTGGGGACAGGAGGCGCGGACGGATCGAGGAATATGTCGCGATGCCTCGGCTCGAAAAGCTTCACGCGTCTTTCGTTGACAAGGTGAACACATTTGTAAGTTTTTTAAATTGATATATTGAGGGTGACTACTAGATGCGTGACTGACATCCGAGTCTGTTTCGCAGGTAAGAGCACTGCGTGAGCAGGTCGAGAAAGGGTCGGCATCTTCTCACATCCCATTGGAGTATTTGCAATTGGCTGCGGGGGGATCAGGGAGACCGATGGCGACGGGTAGCACGGGAAGTCTTCATCATCTTCTCGTTAAACTCGATATCGGCTTTGACAGACGGACGTCTTCATTTGTACCTGATATTACGAAACGATGATGAACAATTATGTGTATCATTTGGGTCCGAGAGAGACGACATATCTAGTGAGCCACACAACGATAGAACATAGCTTGTGAAGGCTAGGGCGAGACAAGGTGGAACATGCGGTACGGTACTACTTGCTTGTAACTGAAGCATCGAGTGATAGTGTGTGTTACTGTAAACTAATTTTTGTACAATGCGAATGCAGGACGTAATGAATTGAGTATGCATAGTTTGGATTTGGATCCCGAGTGAACATGAGGTTGAGGTTGCATGTAGCATGAATTGAGGGAATAAAAAAAAATTTGAGCAGATATTGGAGCAAGTGAGAAACCGAGACAGAAAAAAAACGGGTGCATTAAGAAAGAAACCAGTTGTGCTTCCTTTTATGTTGTTCAAGAAAAAAGAGAATTCGTTGTTGTTCAATCTTCGCTCGCGTCGTTAAAGCCAAGGTCGGCTGGAATAGCATTCGGTTCCCTGCTGCGGATATCCTTGCGGATCCGGGCAAGCTCCTGCTTCCAAATTCCCTCGACCTCCTCTTCGCAAATGTCCTTTGTTTCCGCGCCAATACCAAGCCCACGGAGGACCTCGTCTTGCCTGACACCCTGCGTAAGCGCCACGCTTTGATTCTGTTGCGTGCGAGTAGGACTTTTGGTGCCACGACTAGAGAACGATGATGTCCGTGCAATCTTGCGACTAGTCGACGGAGTAGACAACGAGATGAAGCCAATGGTCTCCAACACGCCCATGAGATCACCAAACTCGCTTCGCGACACGGGTGTGAACGTGTCAGACCCGTGACGCGTGAGGACCGCACTGTAGAAAGTGTGTAGTTGGGACACGTCGATGCCCGCCTGGGTCGTAGGCAGAGGAGTTGGCGATGAATGTGAACGTTTCACTGGCGACCGTAAAGGACATTTCTGAATGGGCGAGAGAAGGGGGAGCGAAGCTTCGGTACGATGGCAGGCCAAGATGAGTGCAAGCAAAGCGAGCCTCGCGTGCAGGCCGAGGTTCCGAACTTTGGTGACAGTCTCGCTGTTGGTAGAACATTTGGCTGGTGTGGAGTGGGCGGCAGGTGCAACCTTGGATGCTGGCGCATAAGCCTTGAGGGCGGCGAGGATATGAGCGGGAGTTACGGGGGGCGTATCCTTGTCACTGGATGGGGGTTGCGTAACAGCGAGGTCGATTGCACCACGTAAAACCTCAAACAGGGAGCGCACATCTCCCGTATGCGCAGCAATTTTCCTAGAGAGAAGAGTGAGGGTTGAGACGGGAAGGAATTGCTGAAAGACCGCCTCGGAGGTCGGGCTTTCGAGAGAAGTAAGCGGTTTGAGGCGCGATTGTAGGATTGAAAGGAGCTGCTGTGGATCATAAGGCTGGAAATGAAGCGTAGAAACCCCCGTTACACTATTGAGAGAGAGAGGAGAGACTGAGGAAGTAAGCGTGTGGGTGTTTGCAATACCAATAATACGTAGGGCTGAAGAATGCTTTTGTGCGAGCGCAAAGAGAGACGCGAGCATTTGTGAAGACGCCGCCACATGATCGATCTCATCGAGAACAAGAATACTGGTGGGAACATGTTAGCCGAGCTCAAACGACATCTTGCCGGAACTGACCATTTGGAAGTTCTGTTGGAAAGCAAATTTTCCACAATCTCGCAACTGCGAGTCTTCGCTCTTCGTTTGTCTGAGAATCCCAGTTCTTCGGCTAGTCGGTCCCACACGGCCTCGAGACCATTAAGTGCCATGCAATTAACAGATACGAGACTGATATTATTCGCGAGGAGTTCAGCCTCGGAGGTCGCCAATATAGAGTTTACCAGGGCGGTCTTTCCACATCCAGGGGAGCCAGAAATATATAAGACGGGTCTCGTCACCTCGGAAACAGAGCGGAGCTTGATGAACTCGGTAAGGAAGTTCCGGATGAATTGCCGCTCGAGAATGCGACCAGCAAGCTCGGTGGAGCTATCACAAGTTGCGCGAAGAAGTGCACGAGTCCGAATATGTAGAGGTGGTGAGGTACACGGTGTTAGAGGAGGTGTCTGTAACCCCAAGGATGACACCGACAGTGTCGGTCTGTCCGGTGATGCAAGGTTCGATGTCGATGCATGCCGACGAACTAATTTAGTTGTTGAGATTAGAGAATATATAGAAAGCAATAGAAGCTGCATACGCATTCTAGTCCGTGTCGGGGTGATAAACTCTGTACTAGACCGCCTGAGAGCCCGTGAAGACTCTTCAAGACAGTCGATACGCAATGGGGGTATATTCTCTTTGTTTCCATTGCGGTCAGCAGGTGCAATGGATGTGCGAGGACGTTTAGCACACGGGCTCCAGTCGACGGTAGATGCATCGTCATCGTCGTCAAGGAGGTCATGGGAAAGGGACTTATTACTTGCTGGGGATGGCGTAGGGTCAACCTGTGACCGATGGGAACGCTTTCCAAGGACTGAAGCTCTTGTAGAGCGACGCTGGATGGCAGAAGAGGACATCTGAGACAGAGTGAGCCTGGAAAGAGAAAATAACGCCCAAATTCGCGCATTTTACCTCCGGGACATTCAAACTCAGCCAGCCGCACGCTAATCAATTAATCAAGTCGCGTCACCCGTCGCGTCGCGTCGCGCCAGTCACGTGCATCAACCGCGTCGCGATGTCTCGCCTAATCTTGCTTACTGGCAGGACCATTCTTGTTTATGTCTGCTTTGGCTTTATTTCTTTCCGTACAAAACTAATGCAAGGACTACAGTACAACGCGACAACTGTGATCAGATTTATCGGTCAATTTTAGAATATAGAGCTGGTATGACTGCAAGGCATGGCCAAAGTCCGACGAAAGAGGGCGTAGCTAGCCTAGTACTCCATCGTCGCTTGTTTGCAGCCCGGCCCAGGCTCCAGAGAAGAGGCCAGAATACGCTCCCCAATTCTATCCGCCAGGTACTTTACTAGCGGATGAGGCTCATCCAGGCTGCGCGGCAAGCTACACAGGATTTCTGTCTCCGCCTTGCGCCGCATGTAAAGCATATGCACCAACTCTCTCTTCCAACGCGCAGGAAGCTCGCGACGTAGCATCGAACGTGCCTGAATCATCAATATGTCGTCTCAACTTGTGATAATTCTTAACTGGAACAAACCTTCTTCTCGTCTGCGCGTGAGATCGGTATTAAGTTGTCTTTGTCGATTCCGAACCTTGTTCTAGTGAGCGCATGTCTGAAAATGTGCAAGGGAGAGGAACTTACGATGCCAGTTCGCTGGCCCAGATCCCAATACATCCAACACGCGGAGCCGCTAGTTTATCTGCTTCATGGTGAAGTGCCACACTCCCAAATTTATAGACAGACACGATGTCTAGGCCGTGCGCATCTCCGTCGACAAGCGCAACAACTGGAACCCTGGTGAAAAGAAAATACAACATGTAACTTTGAACGGTTCAGTGACGTAATAAGCCATACGTGGCAGGAAGTTCGTCTGAAAGCATCCTGACTAATTGTCGTGTAGCGAGGTCAGGATAGCCTTTGCCCTGCACACCAAGGATCAGGGAGAGGACGAGAGGAGGAATGCACTACTACGGTTATCATGATTCCGGCACCTAGTCGCCAGTATGGGTGTTGTATGAAGCACAATTGACGGAGCGTTTGAAATACAGCCTATTTGCCGAAGATCACTTTTGATATTGGAAAGAAGGAGCACAGATCATGTACCTCTTTCTCAATGATGAGTACCCACTTAACGTTCTTTGGAATGTGGAGGGATGAAATATCCTCTGCGACAGGAATAAGAGTTCCCTATCCGTGACGATGGGGACGACTCGATTATATGAGGTGCGTGGAAGGGGAAGATCCTTACTTCCGACTCCATTATATGAATAACATTGCCACTAATAGTGTGGATGGATAATCCAGCGCCGCAAATCAGGCCTTTAGGCGACGCACGCTTCGAACGGGATATGTAAGTAAATTTGAATGCATATAAAAACCGGGTATATTTACGATGTTTAAGTGCGCTCGTCTCGTGTCGATAGTTGCCGCAAGATCATCGATAAGCTAGTGAGATATATGCTCTTCTCATGAGTCAGGGTTGAAGTTAAAGTGACAAACTTTGTCCACGACGCTTTGCTTCTTAAATAGAGGAACGTCCTTGTAGAAAAGGTCTCTGCAGAAAGAGCTTGGTATTGCGTTCAAAGTGACTCGCATATCTTTACCTCTTCGTCGTCGGAAGATCGTCCAAAATGGCCTCGTGAGCCAGATCTGCGACACGGAAGAATTGGGCTGAACGATCAGTCTGTTGTCAGAGCGGAACTTTGGCGAATCTCTACCAAAGGGTACGATGCTTGCACCCATTCCCCTTGGGAAATAATGTGTGCGGGTACGGAAAGCCCTGCGGTCACGAGGTAGCAAATATGGACGAATAAACAAATGGCACACAAGCATACCCATCATTAGACAGCTTCGTTCGATCGGTCAATCTGAGCTCCAGTTTCTTTGTGTCTTTCGTTTTTTTGCGTAAGACGTCCTCAACTTCTTCTGCTGATGGAATGGCGGCAGAGAGCTGTTCTAAAAAATCCTCGACCATTGCCTCAATGCGTTGAACGGATAGGCACCTTCTAGATGGTCAGTAGATGTATGCGTCAAAAAAAAAAAAAAAAAAAAAAAAAAAAAAAAAAGTCCATGTACCCAGCAGGCGTGGTAGCTTGTTCATTGACCGCTGTATGCAGTATGATGTCTTCGCCAAGCGCCTCGCTGATGCCGATTTGTGTTGTATCCGTTGATGAACCGCCTTGTGCATCAAATCGAAAAACAATATCTGTATCAGAGTCATCCATATCTAGAACATCATCATGCCATCTATCGGTTTTGATTCCCTGCTCAGGTTTGTCTCCTGATTCATTTGGCGCGCTTGGATGAATTCCCGACGCTCCAGAGGGAGAGTTGAAGTCGTCCTCGTCGGTAAACAAATCTGAGAAGAAGTCAAAGCCATCCACAGCAGCAGCAGTCTCTGGCATTTCGAGGGTGAAGAAAAAAAGAAACTGATCGTTCGCTCGTTACTGGTATCACTTTGTAACCCACTTTGTCGTGGGTGATAAAATTGGTTATTTGCTTCCCATTTAGGTTAGGGATGAGGATGACACGGTGTTGTGCAGAACGCGCTAATTGAATCAGCGCGACGCGTTTGTTTGGCCCTTGTTTGTCACGAGCAAGGCGGACGCGGTTACTGGTTCTCTGTGTTCTCCAGTGACGGGTGGGCACGTCGCACGCCTGCTCGCTCAACGCATCCCCGACTCGTTTCTTGACCCGTCCTTCTTGTCCTTCTTGTCCACACCCTCATCTATTCTCGCTTCTTGATACATACCAGCCATAGCCATGACCACACTCACTCGTCGTCCTCTTGAAGGAAACCGTTCCCTCCCACAATTGATGTCTACAGGCTCTCCTCTTTCCCGTTTATCAACACGGTCTCTTTCATCGGCGGCAAAGCGCCCTCGCTCCCCAGATGCCCTTCTTGACTCTCAGCAATCGCTCAACGCAAAGCGACCGAAGCCAGTTTCTCCATCCCCTTCCATCATCCCAGCCCTGCAGGAGGAAGAGTCTAAGTCTAAGGAGAGAAAACGCGTTGAACGGGAAGCTCAGATGGAGGAATTTCGGGTTAAGTACACGCGTGCATTCCCTAAGTTCTCCTTCTACCTTCATTGGGACGTGTCCGAAGGAGATCCGGATGCAAGAGAGAGGCTGCATGCCAGGATTAACTATATGGATGCTGTGCGCCTCTATTTTTTTTGTCTTTGCATTCGATGCTGAAACCGAGTCCTCCGCGACAGCGGGTTGAAGACTTCTTTTCCAAGGACAACATCACACACTTCGTCACAAACCTCCCTATACCGCAAGACGATATTATTTCCAGCAATAATAAAGAGAACGTGTCGACCTCGGCGTCTCGGACACCCAACTTGTTAAAGAGTCCTATTAAACTCAAGGGTCGGTGCGTCTAGTTTCCTCCTGTGACGAAGGTCCATGCTGCCATATGAACCATTTGTTACCAGCCACATTGAAGACCTACCTGCTGCCAATGACGACCGATTATTGCTTAAGGCCACCGAGTGGAAGATGAAGATATGGACTGTTACAAAGCTCGAAAGTGTCTTGGACCGATGCCAGGCCCCGGTGAACGCGGAGCTCTCGAGAACGGCCACTACGGCTACCGCCCCACAAACTCTGTCTCGTCTCCTTCAGTCAGAACGCTTGCACGGGACTACAGAGCGAGACCCCAATGAAAAGCGCCTCGGTCTCCACTACTTCTCCAAGAACTCCTACTTCGTCCTTGTGGAGGATCTAAATGATGAGGTTGCAACCATTCATGCATCGGAATATCCCGTCAAGAAGGGGCGCGATGGCAAAGAATTTGGTGACTGGCCCGTGTTGCACTGTCACCCACGGTCTCGTGGGCCATTCATCGAATTTGATAGAAACGAGGCCCGGCGAGCGGAGCGCGCTGAACGACAAGAAAGGGCGCGTGAACGAGAGCGTCTATATCGAATGACGAAGCTGCATGAGCAAGAGGTGCAGAAGAAGATACGCGCCCATTGCTTGCAGGCGAAGAGGGCGGTAGATTTGCGGCGCTCAGTTTCTATGGTCAACTTGCAGCGGCGAATATCAATAGGCGATGACGGTCGGCCACCGGAGATCATTGATCTCGATGTAGAGACGGGAGATATGAACGAGTCTGCTAACGCGTCAGGCTACCTAGCATCAGGCTATATGGCCGCGTCAGGAAATAGTATAACGATCACATCCACAGCAGGGACTACGTCCACATCCGGTCTCTCAACCCGTGGTGCCATGCAAATGCCCCTTGCTTTACGCGAACGGTTGCAACAGCAAATTGTGACATCGCGCAAGGTTGGTTTATTCAATAACACAGGGCAAAGAGGGAACGAAATGGATCCCAAAGGCAACATGGGCCCACCTTCTGCGATCCCTGAAAGAAAATTGCTGCGAAAAAGCAAGAGCACGAATACGATGAAGTTGCCCAAGCGCGAAGAGACGACCAAGCCAGGTTATTGCGAATGCTGTCGCATGAAGTTCGACGACTTCCAAAAGGTGCGCGTTGTGACGCATGTGATAAAAAGGCTTCAACGATGCCCCGTCCTGACGTCCTGATGTAGCACATTGAACAACGAAAACATCGGAAGTATGCCACGAACCCCGAAAACTTCATTCAACTCGATTATTTGCTCGATCGCGTACGCAGACAGACCCGGACGGAGGTCGCCGAAGGCAGAAGTCGTTCTCTGAAGGCATGCCCTCCTGGTTTCCATGACAACCAGTCGTGTGACGACGATGGCACGGGTTTCAGCAACCACACCCAGGTGCCGGGACACGGTGACAATGCGCAAGGCTTCTCGTCAAGTCAGGAAGTGTCCGACTACTTGCCACAGCCTTATAAAGGCGCAGCATGGGACGAGATGGATGACATTGATAACGACACAGACGCAGACGCAGACGCGGAGAAATCTGCCGATTTCATAGATGTGCGATCTGCGGCGTAGGAGAGGTCTTTTTTTTGAATTGCTTTCTGGACCAGTAACAGTACATTGCATACCTCACTTGTATACTACCAATCACTTGCTCCCATTGCAGTATGCGAACACGTATTGCTCATCCACGAACCATTCAGCGGGCCTTAGAAATACAGTTATTATGTCCACTGTTGTACTGGTCACAACCGTCGTAGGGAATGCATTACAGTAAGCTCGGGGCGGCCTCGGACCTCGACCACAACGATCTTTGGGGTTGTTATACAGTCACCGTCGCGTCCAACTATATTGACAATTTCCAGGCTCAGAAACCAACGTACCTCCCACTCGGCATGCGAAATTGAAAAACTCCCCATACAAGTTAACAAGGGTGAAACCTTGCCAGAAGTCCACAGCGTGGATGTAGAGGCGAACAATGTTGGCAAACGATCAAAAGATTCCTTGGCCTAGACATTACCACTTACAGCATCCAGCTTCTTGAATAAGGTTGGGAGCGAAAAAAAATCCAAGAAATCGCATCCTTACAGTAGTTACACGACGTTCATCGTGGTCAGTGCCCATGTTGACTCCCATCCCGAATTTGCGGTCCACGGTGTTCAGGTCAGGCCAGTATTATTAAAATATTAAAACATTCCAAGTACACCTGGGTCTTGCAACAGAACATGATGGGTATCTGAGTCCAAAGTCTCCAACCTATTGGTTATCCGCCTTCGACACTGACATTCTAATGTCTCTAGTTGTTCTATCGTAGCGACGTTACATCCAGATGCAAACGTGCGTTCCTCACTGAATTTTGACTGTGAGAAGCTTTACCACACCATCAATGGCGATCCCTGTCACATGAAAGGTCAGTTGAGACATAAGGAAGGGATGAGAAAAGCTTCTCTACCGTGGTTAATTCCGTTGGATCCAGCCGCAAGGTAACCGGTGAGATTCTGTGCTGTGACCGTGTACGAGACAGATCCAGAACTTGGATTATTCAAAGCGGAAGCCACAAGACTGTCACTGAGACAGGAATCAAGTCCGGGCCCTCACATGCCAACCAAGGTGATCTTTACTCACCGGCCAACATCATAGCCATCGGTAGCGATGGTGTGACTCTCGATAACACTCTGGAAAACGGGAGTAAATCATAGATATTCTGTCGAGAAAGCTGAGCTACCTCTTCCTTGGAAACGCTACGAGATATTTGATAAGAGACTAGACACGGCAGGGCAAAATAGGTCACGCACGCCAAGAATAACGCGCCAGTGTTGTGCTCGCTTCCGTTCTGACGAAACATTCGCAAATGGTTTCCACCGACCAAACTTTCTTCGCATGTGCCTCCAATTGGATAATTTTCGCGAAGCTCGATGGTCTGGTTGACGTTCCCATTGCCGTCACCAAGATTTGCGCTTTGAGGACTCCCCAGATGGACACCAAGGCATTCGGTCGAGCTACGAGCAACTCCTGTCAGTAGCAAATACACGAGTTGTCTAGTGACGCACAATCCAATTGCCTGGGCAAAATTGAGAAAACCATTGTCTGTGAGTACCTGTTCAGAGCTGAGGCCGGAGATGACGACCTGGTTAACGTTAACACCTGTCACTCATCATGATGGGGGCAGTCACTGAGGAACGTGTTACATTCAGAGGCTCTCCCAGGGTGCCATCACCGCTGTCAAGCCATGAGCCGCCGCCCTCAGTTACATTGAAGAAGTCTCCGTCGGAAACGCGCTTCCGCAGTGAAACGCCAAGCACGGCGTGGACAAAGAAAATAACAAGGAGAGGAAATCGAGCCATAAAGGACAACGTGTACGAGGCAGGGTTGCGAGCATATTTTAGCACGTTAGGGTGTGCCTTTATAGCCAACCTGTCAAATCCGGCGGCGAGAGACAAGGCCCCGATTCGGCAAGCACGGCAGTCAAATTAAAGACAATGCTTTCGGCCGCCGACACGCGCGTGGAGGCAAATCAGGTCAGATTTTCAGCGCTTCCGTGCATGGCTGCAACAGATTCTTAGAGCCCCCTAGCTACATGGTTTGGACAAGTTCAAAGAACCTTCAGTCGTCTCACAGTTAGTACGATAAACGAAGTGTCAGTAGTAGTATAGAGAGAGCTCACACTAGTAGTAAACGAGATAATGGGGGCCCAATTGGGGCCTACGAACATGGATTGAGAATGGTTGGACGGCTGCCAGTGGCACTGTGGTGCGGATCAGGTGTGCCACGAATTCAACCTGATTACTGTACTGTATTTGCTCGAGCGCGAACGCAGACAGTCCCGCCAGACGGAGGTTGCCGAAGCGCAGATGTCGTTCCCTGAAAGCAACCGACGTTCCCAGGTGCCAGCACCTGGAAACAATGCGCAGGGCTTTACGTCAAACCAGGAAGTGTCTGACTACTAGTACTTGCCACAGAGTTGTAAAGGCGCAGCGTCGTGATGAGAATGAGATGGATGACATTGATAATGACACAGATGCAGACTAGACGCCGCGGCGGAGAAAAGTGACTCAGAAAACTGCCGACTTCACTTTATGAATGTGCGAGGCGCGGCATAGGAGGGTTCGTTTTTGAATTGCTTTTTGGATCAGTAACAGTGCAAATTGCATACCACTTGTATACAGTATACTGGCCGCGGCCTGTGCGTGCACCCTCAACCGATAACCTCAAATATCTCGGCCCCTCCTTGCTCAGTCCCCACCAGATTCGATATACAGTATCTAGTGGACCTTGTTAATGTATTCCAGGCAAAGTTTTAAGGGAATTCTAACTGGTTGGGGAGAGTGTCTGATGGATGCTTAAGCGCGATCAATGACATTATCTTATCGGAATGATGCATGACGAAAACAAACATACCGTGTGACAAAGCGTGACTGATCGGTTGTATCACTGGCAATCACTTGCTCTCATTGCTGGTCTTCACTTTCGGAGGGAATTCGTCAAGCTCGGACCAAAACTACAGTATACTAGTACAGTATCATTCATCTAAGAATCTTTCTTTAATTTTCGTTGTCCCCCCCTCGACATTCACATTCTAGGGTGTCTAGTTATTGTATGATAGCAACATTACATCCAGATGCAACGTGCGCTCTTCATTAAATTGTGTAGCGCGACAAGTTGCCAGTGAGCAAGACGAGTGCGACAACGAGAGAGAGTAAGATGTCGAAAAGAGAGATTTAGGGGGAGCGGCACACCAGATGGAAGGATGCAAAAACACTACTCTATTGAATGTAACATGAAGCCTAAGTTACATCTAGCTGCCGTTATTCCTATCTACTGTATAGGTATAGTAAGATCGAAACGCTTTTCCTTTGGATATTAGGGTAATGACACAAAGCAAGGGGGAGTGAAACAAGTACATAATGCAACAGGGGGGGAAGAAACTCAGAAAAGAGAGAAGCAAAGGCACTGGACGAGCACAAGGCCCACGAGGGTCCAAAAATTAATCGAGGCCATACAGGGTGGAGCCCCAAGGTGTGGCAGTGCACCGGAGTGTGCACTACCTGTGGTGCGGGTAGAATTAGCCATTGTGACTGTGAGAAGCCTTGCCACACCATCAATGGCGATCCCTGTCCATGAAAGGTTAGTTGTTGAGACATAAGGAAGGGGGGAGCTTCTCTACCGTGGTTGATTCCATTGGATCCGGCCGTAAGGTAACCTGTGAGATTCTGTGCTGTGACCGTGTACGAGACAGATCCATAACTTGGATTATTCAAAGCGGAAGCCACAAGACTGTCACTGAGACAGGAATTAAGTCCGGGCCCTCACATACCAACCAAGGTGATCTTTACTCACCGGCCAATGTCATAGCCTTCAGGAACGATGGTGTGACTCTGGGTAACATTCTGGAAAACGGGAGTAAATCATAGATATTCTGCCGAGAAAGCTGAGCTACCTCTTCCTTGGAAACGCTACGAGACATTTGATAAGAGACTAGACACGGCAGGGTAAAATAGGTCACGCACGCCAAGAATAATGCGCCGGTGTTATGGTCGCTTCCGTTCTGACGAAACATTCGCAAATGATTTCCACCGACCAGACTTTCTTCGCATGTGCCTCCAACTGGATAATTTTCGCGAAGCTCGATGGTCTGGTTGACGTTCCCATTGCCGTCACCAAGATTTGAGCTTTGAGGATCCCCCAGATGGATACCAAGGCATTCGGTCGAGCTACGAGCAACTCCTGTCAGTAGCAAACACACGAGTTGTCTAGTGACGCACAATCCAATTGCCTGGGCAAAATTGAGAAAACCATCGTCTGTGAGTACCTGTTCAGAGCTGAGGCCGGAGATGACGACCTAGTTAACGTTAACACCTGTCACTCATCATGATGGGGACAGTCACTGAGGAACGTGTTACATTCAGAGGCTCTCCTAGAGTGCCGTTACCGCTGTCAAGCCATGAGCCGCCGCCCTCTGTTGCATTGAAAAAGTCTCCGTCGGAAACGCGCTTCCGCAGTGAAACGCCAAGCACGGCGTGGACAAAGAAAAGAACAAGGAGAGGAAATCGAGCCATAAAGGACAACGTGTACGAGGCAGGGTTGCGGGCATATTTCAGCAGGTTAAGGTGTGCTTTTATAGCCAACCTGTCAGGCCGTCAGGATGGCGAGAAACCAAAGACCCCGATTTGGCAAGCACGGCGTCAAATTGAAGACACGCCGACACCTGGAGGCAAATCAGGATAGATTTTCAGCGCTGTAACAGATTCTTAGGGCCTAGCCAGAAATGCCGACCGTAGGCCTTATGAGCCGTATGTACGGTACCGTCATCATACGGGTCTTAATAAACAAAGAAAACGACGCACGATCCCAGTCCCAGTCAAGGTGAGAACCAAGAACATCAGCAGCAATGTTCCGTGCCTCAGTGTTTGACTTTCCAGCAGCAGCCTCCAGATAGCGCTCGAGAGCAAACGTCTTCTGGTGCGAGGGAATGTTGCCCGACTCCTGAATCGCTTGCTCGACCACGGGAAACCCGAATATCGTCAGCTTAATGGAGAACAGCCCCGTCCAGAATGAAGTCTTACCTTCATCAAGCATGGACAATTTAACTTCGGAGAGCCATTTAGCCTCGAGGCTATCGATCTCTGCACCGCTCCGCCCCTCTGCTTCCGCACGATCAAGCACCTCCGCAAGTGCGAGCCTACGTGATCCATCCGGTAAGCGTGTTTGCACGCCCCGGATGTAGGCGTGGTCGCGCACGTCGACAGTAGACGAGAAGGCAGGCGGACTCTGCGTCCGTGTGCACAATGAGGAGCATTGTGTGGTGAAGGAGATCCAGTTGGAAGCGAGATCCCACGATGCATGAAATGTGTCGGCTGGTAGGCATGTAGGGAATACGGCAGGCAGGTAGAGCAGAGTTATTCCTTGTTTCCCTCGTGGAGTTGGACCTCTAGATGTATGGCTGCTGCTCCCTGCGGTGGGTCGATGTAAGGCATCTTGACACGTTCCTGCGGTGATGCTTCCAGTCGCGCATCATCGTTATCATAATCACGGCATTAGAAGATGTTAGACGCTGCGGTGGTGTCGGAGATGTTGTGGTGGTGCTGGTGTTGGAAGGGAAGGGAAGGGGAACGCAGATGGTGACGGTGTAGCGGCCTACGGTGTTAGAAGTGAATCTGACGTCCCGTTCAACGAAAAAGTGGTTACTGTCCTGCCAGTAAATGTGGTGAGCATGCGTGCTATCACCGTCAAACCTTGTCCATCGTGCCTCTGCAGCGCACCCGTCCAACTTCGAGCCTGAGTCCAGATGGACCAATACTGCCTTCCCCACTCGGGCACCCCACTTCAGCCAGACAATAAAGAGTGCTGCCTCCCCACACAGGGACTTATGTCTTAATGTGCTGTTAAGAGGCATCTACGACCTTCAACTTGGAACGAAGTATAGGCTCTCAACATCTCGTCAAAGATGAGCCATCTTCGTTGAGATGTTGAGCGCCTGTCGGAGCGCGTCCTTCCATCCATAAGCAACAAACCCACTACTGAGAGGTCAATCTTGACAGTTATCAGGGAGACTAAATGCAGAAGCACGAGTGTGCGCGTCGCTGTGGGCTTGGTGATAACCAAAATTGGTTAGAAACATTGTTGTGTCAATGTTGCGGAGAGCGCGCAGGTAAAACTAGGAGCCAAACTGAGGAGCTACATGATGTTGGCCCTGATAACGGAAGCAATCAGACGAGGCAGTGCTCCGTACTGTGGTATCCTAGACAGGCGCATCCCTGGAGAAGTTGACAGATTATCAGGGAAATGACTCATCATTGATACTACGCAGCCTAATTGATGAGATGAATGGAAGCGCAAGCCGAAAAAAAGGCGAGTCATAGAGGGTACTTCAGAAGATAGAGACAGAGCGGAGTATTAGTAGGACCCACAACCGCAAAGAACATACGAGTAAGGATCAGTGAGTCATCCGAGACGCCCGCTACTAGGCGCATCAGAAAAACAAGGAATTTGTCATGAGGCATTGCGGCACTCACCGGTCTGATGTAAGCCAGTAAATGCTCATACACCAGTACGAGCCAGTACGAGCCAGTACGGTATGATAGCAACATTACATCCAGATGCAACGTGCGCTCTTCATTGAATTGTGTAGAACGAATTATAAAGCGACAAGTTGCCAGTGAGCAAGACGAGAACGACAACGAGAGGGAGTAAGATGTCGAAAAGAGGGGGAGCGGCACACCAGATGGAAGGATGCAAAAACACTACTACTCAACTATTGAATGTAATATGAAGCCTAAGTTATATCTAGCTGCAGTTATTCCTATCTACTGTATAGGTACATATAGTAAGATCGAATCCCCTTTCCTTTGGATATTAGGGTAATGACACAAAAGCAAGGGGAAGTGAAACAAGTACAAAAGTTAGCAAGGGTATGAGCTCTTTGGGCTTCTCGTGTTTGAAGTCATATGGTAAGTGAACGTGAAATCATAATACAACAGGGGGGGGGAAGAAACTCAGAAAAGAGAGAAGCAAAGGCACTGGACGAGCACGAGGCCTACGAGGGTCCAAAAATTAATCGAGGCCATACAGGGTGGAGCCCCAAGGTGTGGGAGTGCACCGGAGAGTGCTGCTGGTGCACTCAGGCTACCTGTGGCTGTGACTGTGAGAAGCTTTACCACACCATCAATGGCGATCCCTGTCCATAAAAGGTCAGTTAAGACATAAGGAAGGGATGAGCTTCTCTACCGTGGTTGGTTCCATTGCCGGCCGTAAGGTAACCGGTGAGATTCTGTGCTGTGACCGTGTACGAGACAGATCCATAACTTGGATTATTCAAAGCGGAAGCCACAAGACTGTCACTGAGACAGGAATCAAGCCCGGGCCCTCACATGCCAACCAAGGTGATCTTTACTCACCGGCCAACATCATAGCCGTCAGAAGCGATGTCGTGACTCTGGAAAACAGTCTGGAAAACGGGAGTGAATCATAGATATTCGGCCGAGAACTTGAAAACTGAGCTACCTCTTCTTTGGAAACGCTACGAGATATTTGATAAGAGACTAGACAGTGGACACGGCAGGGCAAAATAGGTCACGCACGCCAAGAATAACGCTCCAGTGTTATGCTCGCTTCCGCTCTGACGAAACATTCGCAAATGGTTTCCACCGACCAGACTTTCTTCGCATGTGCCTCCAATTGGATAATTTTCGCGAAGCTCGGTGGTCTGGTTGACGTTCCCATTGCCGTCACCAAGATTTGCGCTTTGAGGGCTCCCCAGATGGATACCAAGGCATTCGGTCGAGCTACGAGCAACTCCTGTCAGTAGCAAATACACGAGTTATCTAGTGACGCACAATCCAATTGCCTGGGCAAAATTAAGAAAACCATCGTCTGTGAGTACCTGTTCAGAGCTGAGGCTGGAGATGACGACCTAGTTAACGCCAACACTTGTCACTCATCATGATGGGGACAGACTGAGGAACGTGTTACATTTAGAGGCTCTCCCAGGGTGCCGTTACCGCTGTCAAGCCATGAGCCGCCGCCGTCGGTTACATTGAAGAAGTCTCCGTCGGAAATGCGCTTCCGCAGTGAAACGCCAAGCACAGCGTGGACACTGGCAAAGAAAAGAACAAGGAGAGAAAACCGAGCCATAAGGGACAACGTGTATGAGGCATATTTCAGCAGGTTGGGGTGTGTTTTTATTGCCAACCTGTCAGGCTGTCCCGGTATCCAGTGGCGAGAGACCAAAGACCCCGATTTGGCAAGCACGGCGTCAACTTCAAATCGAAGACACGCCGACACCTGGAGGCAAATCAGGTCAGATTTTCAGCGCTTCCGTGGCTAAGAACATCAACAGTAATGTTCCGTGCCTCAGTGTTTGACTGTCCAGCAGCAGCCTCCAGATAGCGCTCGAGAGCAAACGTCTTCTGGTGCGAAGGAACGTTGCCCGACTCCTGAATCACTTGCTCGACCACGGGAACCCGAATCTCGTCAGCTTAATGGAAAACAACCCCGTCCAAAATGAAGTCTTACCTTCATCAAGCATGGATAATTTGATTTCGGAGAGCCATTTAGCCTCGAGGCTATCGATCTCTGCACCGCTCCGCCCCTCTGCTTCCGCACGATCAAGCACCTCCGCAAGTGCGAGACTACGTGATCCATCCGGTAAGCGTGTCTGCACGCCCCGGATGTAGGCGTAGGCGTGATCGCGCACGTCGACAGTAGACGAGAAGGCAAGCGGTCTCTGTGTCCGTGTGCACGATGAGGAGCATTGTGTGCTGAAGGAGATCTAGTTGGCAGCGAGATGCCACGAGGCATGAAATGTGTGCGCTGGTAGGCATGTAGGGAATACGGCAGGCAGGTAGAACAGAGTTATACCTTCCTTCCCTCGTGGAGTTGGTCCTCTAGATGTATGGCTGCTGCACCCTGCGGTGGGTCGATGTAAGGCATCTTGACACGTTCCTGCGGTGATGCTTCCAGTCGCGCATCATCGTTATCATAATCACGACATTAGACGATATTAGATGCTGCGGTGGTGTCGGAGATGTTGTGGTGGTGTTGATGCTGGAAGGGAAGGGAAGGGAAGGGGAACGCAGATGGTGACGGTGCACGTGTTAGAATTGAATCTGACGTTCCGTTCAACGGAAACGTGGTGAGCATGCGTGCTATCACCGTCAGCACCTATCCATCGTGCCTCTGCACTGCAGCGCACCCGTCCAACTTCGAGCCTGAGTCCAGATGGACCCATACTGGCCTCCCCCACTCGGGCACCCCCCCACTAAGGTCAGGCTTCGACACATATAGCTGTTCGTGGGGAGTTACTTTACCGAGGGCCCAAGTGATTACCCCATTCTTCAGCCAGACAATAAAGAGTGCTGCCTCCCCACACAGGGACTTCGGTAGTTGCGAGTAATGAAGCACAGCGCGAACTCGTTCGAGAAGTCGACGGTTCAGCGACTCTGCGACTCCGTTGTGCTGAGGGGTGTCATGGGTGGTGAGGCGACGTTCTGTGCCTTGAGACTTTAGAAGAGACGAGAAGTCCCCGCTGGTGTATTCTCCACTGTGGTCGGACCTGAGGCGCTTGATGCGCACTCCGTGCTGAGTCTTTGCCCAGGCCGCGAATGTCTTGTAAGCCTGGAGAGCTTCGTCTTTGCTGCGTAGAAGCTCCAGCAGAGTGTAACGTGTGTGATCGTCAGTGAAAGTGATACAGTACTTGCGGCCGCCTAAGCTCGAGACAGGTGCAGGTCCCCAGACATCGGTGTGAACCTCGTCGCCGAAAGCTTGAGCCCGAGAGATGGTCATTTATTTGCGGATGACTTTGCTTGTCGCCTTAGCATGTTCGCACGACTCGCAGGAAAACGGGGAGGTCTATTGACTACAGTCCAGTGGCTGCGATTAGCACGAACGAGAGTGCGAATAGCTTCGGCTGAGATGTGCCCGGCGGCGAGCCTCCGTGGGCCGTGAGAAAATTAACTTGTTCTGGCCGCGGCGGCAGTCGTTACTGTATCGGGTGGTCTACCCGACGGCTGGAACTTGCCTATTGTCTTTCCGTCATTGCTTCACTTTCCCTCACTTTCATCGCCTTTCCCTCGACCTCTGGTACAAGATGACGGTGAGCGAATCCAATCCTTTCCCGCCATCAAAAGCCACTCCCATGATCCCATCCTTTTCGCTCTGGTTTCGCCCTCCCCTTTTGACCTTTGGACAACGATCGAATACATACCTTAACCTCGTCTCCTAGCTGCTGACCCTTTTCTTTGACATTTCTTTTGACATACTTCATACTTTCGGCGCAGCGTTAACGCGCGCATTTACACTCCAGACATCGCTCTCGCCAGACGCAGACACCTAGTAGGGACTCACAATGTATTTAAGAAGCCTCCTTGCTAGTCGAGGAAAGGATAATGACACCAAGCAAGGGGGAGTGAAACAAGTACAAAAGTTAGCAAGGGTACATGAGCTCTTTGGGCTTTTCGCGTTTGATGTCATATGGTAAGTGAACGTGAAATCATAATGCAACAGGGGGCCCGGGGGCAAGCAACTCAGAAAAGAGAGAAGCAAAGGCACTGGACGAGCACAAGGCCCACGAGGGTCCAAAAATTAATCGAGGCCATACAGGGTGGAGCCCCAAGGTGTGGCAGTGCACCGGAGCGTGTTGAAGCACTAGCTGTGGTGTGGGCAGAATCAGTCATTGTGACTGTGAGAAGCTTTACTACACCATCAATGGCGATCCCTGTCCATGCCAGTGAAGGGTCAGTTGAGACATAAGGAAGCCTGAGGGGCGAGAAAAGCTTCTCTACCGTGGTTTATTCCATTGGATCCAGCCGCAAGGTAACCGGTGAGATTCTGTGCTGTGACCGTGTACGAGACTGATCCAGAACTTGGATTATTTAAAGCGGAAGCCACGAGACTGTCGCTGAGATCATGATAGGAATCAATCCCTGGGCCTCACACGCAAATCAAGGTAATCTTTACTCACCGACCAATGTCATAGCCATCAGGAGAGATCGTGTGACTCTGGATAGCATCCTGGATAACGACGTAAATTATGGTTCATTGGTTATTCTGTCGAGAAACTGAAGCTGAGCTACCTCTTCCTGGGAAACGCTACGAGATATTTGATTAGAAACCGGACACAGCAGGGCAAAATAGGTCACGCACGCCAAGAATAACGCGCCAGTGTTGTGCTCGCTTCCGTTCTGACGAAACATTCGTAAATGGTTTCCACCGTTCAGACTTTCTCCGCATGTGCCTCCAATCTGCGAATTTTCGCGAAGCTCCATGGTCTGGGCGACGTTCTCATTGCCGTCACCAAGATTTGCGGTTTGTGGATCCCCTAGATGGATACCAAGGCATTCGGTCGAGCTACGAGTGACTTCTGTCAGTAACCTATACACGAGTTATCTGCCAGTGGTGACATGCAATCCAATTGCCTGGGCAAAATCGAGAAAACCATCGACTGTGAGCACCTCTTTAGAGCCGAGGCCGGATATAATGACCTAGTTAACGTCTGTCACTAATCATGATGGGGACAGTCACGGAGGAACGTTTTACATTCAGAGGCTCTCCCGAGGTGCCGTTACCGCTGTCGAGCCATGAACCACCACCCTCAGTCACATTGAAGAAGTCTCCGTCGGAAACGCGCTTCCGCAGTGAAACGCCAAGCACGGCGTGAACAAGCAAAAGAACAAGGAGAGGAAATCGAGCCATAAAGGATAACGTGAGTGAGACAAGGCACGAGCATTAGGGCAAGCATTAGGGTGTGGTTTTATAGCGGCTTGTATCCAGAAGCGAGCGTACCGGTAGCGAGAGCCCAAAGACTCCGAGTCGGCTGCTGCAGACCGTGTCCACGTAAAGGTAAAGTCAGGTCAGATTTTCGGCGCTTCTGTAGGCTGTAGCCCCGGCAGATTCTTAGAGCCCTTACTAGCTACATGGTTGGAACGAGTTCAAAGAAACTTCAGTTGCTTCCACAGTTGGTATGATACTAGTAAACGAGATAACGGGGCTCAATTGGAACATGGATTGAGAATAGGCTCCGCACGGGTACGGGTTTACCCAAGGTTCCACCGCGACACCCGCACGGAAACCGTACCCGTACCCGTAACTGCGTTGTCACGGTACTAGTACAGTACATACTGACGTATGTGACGACGTTATAGCCGCATCCATCGTGCGCTCTTTCAATGATCTTGCATTGTGACCGTTAGAAGCCTTACCACGCCGTCAATGGCGATCCCTGTGACATGAAGGATCAGTTGGGACATAAAGAAAGTGTGAAAAACAGTTCCCCTACCGTGGTTTATTCCGTTGGATCCAGCGTTAAGGTAACCGGTCAAATTCTGTACTATGACTGTGTATGAGACAGATCCAGAACTTGGATTATTCAAAGCGGAAGCCACAAGACTGTCACTGAGACAAGAATCAAGCCCAGGCCCTCGCATGCCAACCAAGGTGATCTTTACTCACCGGCCAACATCATAGCCATTCGGAGCGATCGTGTGACTCTGGAAAGCACTCTGGAAAACGGGAGTAAATCACAGATATTCCGCAGAGAAAGCTAAGCTACCTCTTCCTTGGAAACGCTACGAGATGTTTGATAAGAGACACTGCAGGGCAAAATAGGTCACGCACGCCAAGAATAACGCGCCAGTGTCATGCTCGCTTCCGTTCTGACGAAACATTCGCAAATGGTTTCCCCCGACCAGACTTTCTTCGCACGTGCCTCCAATTGGATAATTTTCGCGAAGCTCGATGGTCTGGTCGACGTTCCCATTGCCGTCACCAAGATTTGCGGTTTGTGAATCCCCCAGATGGATACCAAGGCATTCGGTCGAGCTATGAGCAACTCCTGTCAGTAGCCTACACACGAATTATCTAGTGACACACAATCCAATTGCCTTGGCAAAATCGAGGAAACCATCGTCCGTAAGCACCTCCTTAGAGCTGAGGCCAGAGATGACAACCTAATCAATATTTGTCAACTCATCGTGATGGGGGCAGCTACTGAAAACGTTTTACATTCAGAGGCTCACCCAAGCTGCCGTTACCGCTGTCAAGCCATGATCCACCACCCTCAGTCACATTAAAGAAGTCTCCGTCGGAAACGCGTTTCGGCAGTGAAACGCCAAGCACAGCGTGAACAGACAGAAGAGTAAGGAGAGCAAATCGAGCCATGAAGGACAACGTGTACGAGACAAGGGCGCGAGCATATTTCTGCAGGCTAGGTGTGCTTTTATAGGCGGCTTACACCAAAAAGCGAATGTACCAGTGGCGCGGGACTGAATGGTCCGAGGTGGCAAGCAGGTCAATATATTAAGAAGGCGAAGCTTGCGGCCGCCGGAGACCGTGTCCACGTGGATAAAACCTTGCGTCAGTTTCTCAGCACTTCCGCGGCTGCGACAGAATTTTAGAGCCCTTAGCTGCATGATTGGAGCACGTTCGAAGAATTTTCAGTCGGTTCTCACAGTAGGTATGATAAACGAAGGTTAGTATATGGTGTATATGGGCGGTCCATTCTACGAACAAAGGAGATACTGTGATGGGACTCACTTGAGGCCTACGACCATGGATCGACAGTGGTTCGTTCGTTCTGAAAACAAACGAATGCTCAGGCTGGGTGTTGGATATTGGTAAGTCACCTTGTTCTGAACGCAGCAGATATATACTCAATGGACTTGAAATACTTTTCTGCACTGTATTTGTATCCCATTTAGTAGACGATAAAACTGATTCCCAGGGCCACAAACTGATCTCTCTAATGATGTTGGAAGTGCCACCGTGCCACGCGCCCACCGGTCGCGCCGCCTCTGTGACCCAACTCAAGGGTTTGGTCACGTACTACAGTATGTAGCATGTGGCAGAATTTAGACTGGAGAAATTAGGGTATATGTTCCTCGGCTCATTACTGAGCGCAGCTTGCGCAGTTGCCCTGGTTGACTGTGGCCGGGCCGCAATGCGCGGAAGTGTCGTTGTTGTGGTGTGTGCTTCTTGTCTAAATTTAGAAGGAGATACGTAAGTAAGAAAGTGCACCAGAATTGGTCAAGTTCAGGCCTGATCGAGGCGCCCTGACAAACTAAAACTGCGCAACAATGGGGGGTCTCGGAGTAATGCCTCACCTCGCTGTGCCGCGAGCGAGCGTTGCATGTCTCTGAACCATGAGTAGAGAAGCCATAGAGTCTTCTCGAGTAAATAATAATCACACTTGCCACATCTTTGAAAAACACAGGGGCGTAACGGTGTCACGTCACGCTTAGAATGAACAACTAAGTTCCCCAGTTCAGCGAACGTTTCGCCAACGTCTTTCTTGTCTGTCCATCATCCAGCGCCTGGAGCAATTCTTCTCGCAAGGCTTTGAAGCTAATCCATTTTCTTTAAATAAATCTGCCCCGATCAGGTTTCGATACGGGTATTCCTTCAAGACTTTCCTGATACGTGGTGACTGTCCTTGTGACAGGTCGACGGCGCAAACCCTCTAGTACTTCACATTGTTGACCTAGGAATTCTGTACGTCTCCCCTCATCTACTCCGCATAGGTACTCATGAACTTATGGTATGGTTCTGAAATTATTCATTCTTTCGCCAGGGCACTACGATGACGGAACCCAGGGCGAGATCTGAATCACTTGGAGACTCAACGGAGGATAATCCTCTGACTATTCGGCTCCCTAATCCAAGATCATTTTTGGCACGGCAGTCTCAGTGGAAGGGGCGAAGAGGAAAACCAAGATGCGATCACTGTCGCCTTAATAATTTGAAGGTGGGTCTTGGTCTAGAATCTATCTCCCCTGGCGCTAATGCAGAGCAGTGCGACAGAGTATTGCCAACCTGTAATCACTGTTCCTGGGCAAATCGAGAATGCAAGTACACCCCTTTACCAACGCCGGCACATCGCGGGATCCCACGATGCGATCGGTGCCGTTTTCACAACCTCAAGGTTTGTACATTTTCCCTGCCCCCCTCGCTTCAATACCGATTAACCGATCCTGCGATTTATAGTGCGACAGAAACCTGCCGGTCTGCAATCACTGTACCGAAGACAATGGGGCAGAGTGTAATTATACTCCAAAGAAGCGACATAAAGTACCAACAGACCACGCAATGCCTGTCAAGGATCGAACGCCAGTACCCTACGTCACCAAAAGCGCGTCATTTTTGGTTTCAGACTTGACTGAAGAGGAGAAATATACTACTGGCAATTGGATCGCGGAGCATCCAGAAGGCGCGAAAGGGAACCTATCCACTAATATCCACGAAATCGATTCCACTGCTTCCCAGAATTCAGACAACGAAGATGACGTCGATGGAGATATCTCTACGAAGCAAGGAGCGTCTTCTAGAGACGACCAGTCAAAGTCGGGAGCCGATCCTCAGATAACCCGATATCAGTGCGATGGCACGCGCCTCGCAATTCGCCACATAGAGCCATGGTATCACTCGGACTTCGCCCCCCTCCCGCGCGCGGTATTGCAAGGAATTCGGACGGCTAATCCAGCGGAGATGCCGATTCGACATGATTATGACAAGACGCTTTGGAAGTTCCTTGCTGATCTACCTCCAGAACTGCGTGAGGTCTCTGCCTTTGCTCCAGAACCTTACGCCGGTCTCGCGCAAGCCATTGAAAAAAGCGACACCACCACGCTCTCGGAACGTGTTAGGTCGTGGGTGGTACATCATCACGTGCGCACGGGATCACGCAAATATCGCCTGCTCTTAATGCCACGAGAACAATACTTCGCCATTCGCCCAGATAAGGAGGAGAAACTCAGGAATGAATTTATCGCAGAGGTGGACGGCGGGGATGTCTTCCTTAGCAAGCCTCCGTCCGCAAACAGTCAGGGCAAGCAACCCCTCCGGGAAGGTGCTACTGCATTCATCAGGGTGCCAGTGTCGCCACAGATATACGATGTCCTGGTTTATGCTCATAAGAATCACGCGACTCCTTCGACTACTCTCACTCAGATCAGGCAGGCGGGTATTGTAAGTCACGTAACATTTTTTTTTGGTGTTCCGATGATTTGATGGTTTCTTCAGGGGTGCATCACTTGGCCAATGATTGAGTTGTTCCACCGCCTTTGCCCTGTTTGCACCTCCCGATCAAAAGCTGCCTCACATTGAGCGGCTTTTGCGTACTCTTTGGGTAAAAGTTCTCACAACTGTCATCATTAATTTATCGGTTCCCACAGGCACATGTACAGTATAGTGGATACCATTCCATGTCTTTCTTATACTAGGGCACGTACGACTTTGATAAGAATGATCATTTTCCCTCTTCTGGGTGAACTGATGCTATGTACGTATATGACTGATTGCGAATACGAACTTTTCCAATACGAGTCGTTTTGGGTTTCAGAGCACGGCCGGGAGCACGGGCCTGAGAATCATGAATAGTTCTGATAGTTCTTTTCTCTCTATCTAAAGTCGTTGTACAATTATCGTGACATCATCCATCCACTTCTCCTCCATCTCTACCGTCAGCTTCTGGGACACAAGGCGTATATCATCCCCTCCCAAACCATCCCGAAGGAGGGACAGCGCCAAATTCCCCCGCGTTCGATTCCCGATGGACCGGCCAACGACATTAACCCATCGATGGATCATATCCTGGCGAGTCAGTCCGTCATACAAATCCGCGAGTCCATCCGAGCATGATATTAAAAAAATATCCCTCTGTTGTCCCGGCGAGCCTTTTGGAAGCGGAATATGGTGGACGTCAGGAATATTGGAGACGTATGGTGGGCTTTTTACGCGGGCGACGTAGGTCTCAGGTCGCTGTACGTTCCATTCTCGACGAAAATTGAGAAGGACGCGCTGAGAAAAAACGGGTGGCAGTTTGAGCCATGTATCGCCGAGAGCTGGAAGATGCGTGCCATTCCCAACTTTGTTTGAGTAACCGAAATTTCTGATCCGAGATCCGAACATAAAAACATAAAAATAAAAAATGCTCACAGCGTGTAGGACCCAAGAAACCTACGATTCTGTTATCCTCCAGGCATTCGGGTTCTCCAGGATGCTGATTTCGTATCCTCAGTACTTCAGATCGGTTATTGCCATCATGAGGTGTCGTTACGAATGTTGCGGACCAGCCCCCGGGCCCCACCGCCGCGTGTGTACGACTCGGACTCGGAGACGCGAGAACTAAAAATAAGCGATTGTTTTGAAAAAAACGTGAGATAAGAAGAAGGCAACGAACAGGTTTGAGCGATGGCGGATTTGAGAGACCAAACCAAAACATACCTGTTTGGGAGTCACCTAGGTTGGCTATCCACAGATTATGTTTGGAAGGGTCCGTAAGTGTCAAAATCACCGTACTTCCCTGCAGACATCGCGTCACCGCAGTCAAGTCCTGTGATGACCCCCCCGCCGGCAGCGGGCCGCCGGACATACTACTACTACTACTACGATCTTGGATTTGGAATAAATGCCGGATCTGTGTGCTTGACATACCCTGCAAAGCAGCAGGACCACCGGGAAAGATGCGCGTAAAGTCGTTTGTGATAGAGTGGTCGAACCTAGTGATACAATCGGAGAGAATTCCGGATATCGCAGCGGAGAATCCGGCGGCGTGCCCTCGGAACGAACGGAGGAACGACTCGAGCGCTTGCTTGATCATGTAGGGAAGCGTCCGAAACGCATGCTCCACGGTGGCGTGTCCGGCATGTCCTGCATATACTTCCAAAACTTCAGTCCTCCACACTGTGACTGGCAGGGCTTGCAGACCCCAAAAAATGTACTGACTGACCGTCGAAAAGGGCCGTGAATACCCATGTCCCTCCTGATGGTGGCATCTGCCAATGCTCTATGCACTTCCTATCTTGAGTCCGAAATTCGTGCAATTGGCACGGCTGGAAGTCTATCGCGTCAATTCCACCCACTGATAACGGATTCGCGAGACGCTGGAGCTCTGTAGACAGGCCGGGTTCTTGAAGGATCCTGTAGGTCCACAGTTCGGGCCCTCCCAGGCCCATATCCGTAGTAGCGAAATCTCTGACTTCATTGAGGGCCCGAAGGTTTTCTAGAGATGTAGCGGCTGTCAGAGATACTGTACGATGAGCGTACATGTTTGGGTGACTCGGAGGTGCTGAAATGAAGTCACGAGCTCGCCCTCTTAAATATTAATGTGGGATCTTATTCCGAATCGGTTTAAGAGGCGGATCCATCGCCGCAATCAAGAAGGTGGAGGGGTGCCAGTGCACGGACGAAGCATGTCGGCATGGTATTTCGAAATCTGGGACAGGTGGCATTTTGTTACGGTATATGTGTCTTCGGCAGAAGCCATTGGCAGTAATCATTATCAGGCCGGCGTGTCCACAGGACGTGTGTATGATCCGAGTCATGACAGGTTCGCGTCGGGGATTGGACAAAACGTTCACCCTCAAAGAAATATGGGTAAGAGAGAAGATCAAAGAACAAGTTTATTACTTACGGCGTCTAATGAAGGTTCGATGTTGATCACCCTACTGTAGCAGAGGGAACTGTTTCTTTCCCCGTCGTGTCATCTTTGTCACCTTCCCTTCACCGGCATTGTCCGAGTCGATCAAACATTCTGTCTCTGCCGTAAAACTGGCGTAGATCGATGTAGGGCCTAGTAGCACATCGCAACTCCTATTTTTTGGCGTCCGTATTCTTGGTCCCGCCGTCGCTGTGGGTGTATGTGGGTGTATGTGGTGGAGCTGGTGCCTGCAGTCTAGAGCATAATGTGCACGGATACGTCTGTGCGTCTTTGTGTTTCTGAGCGTACTGCACGTGCCAGTGCGAAACGACCCATACTTCCACCTGAAGTCCGTGATGCCCATTTTGAATGTACCGTGAAACATAAAGTTCCCGTGAAATCAAGGGTCTAGCGGGAGGATTATTCACCGGCCCACATTGTGGACCCCGTGGGGTTCATAATATTGCCGGAGCGATCAAAGTTTGCGCGCAAAGCTCCCTGATGCCAGTTGTCTATTAAATCGCGGACTCGGATGCTTTACGCCACGCAACTTGAAAGCGAAACGTAGTGGCAAGAGTCGCATAATCGATCACATCGTGGGTCACCGGGAATCACCGGGCCTCATTTGCATTTCCATCTGTTTTGTACAAACGCTACTGTAACCGTCCATTTCAGATAGGGTCACGAGGCGGTCAACTCGAAACTGGCAAAGGCTAGGTCGTAATCTCCAAAGTCGTAATTGATTTTGTCCGTCCGGGTGTAGACGCCGTCATGCCCGTTGCCCTCGTTTCCGGGGTATATCGTGTTGCTCGTGAGGGCAGTTTTGAACGCGCGTTGCGCTGCCTCGATGGCGGTTTCGCCCACCCCTTCTTCGGTCTCCTCGTTTCCGGCACTCGAGACAAATAGGGTAAGAGTGAGTCGCGCCGGACGAAAGATGCCCACAACACGGCGCACCAGGGTCCCAAGGTCTGGGATGTCGCGGGAATGAGGCGCAGGGGCTGGCGGAATAGGGACGTTACATTCAAAGCTTGCGTACGACCAACCCTCCTCAGGCGTCACATGGATGGTATAGTATCCTTCGCCCCCGTAACCGGGATCATGGTCCTCGGCGCGAGAAGAACCAGCCTCGCCCCACTTGACTAGGGCGTTCGCGGAGTACCCACATGGCGAAAACGCATATGAGTCCAATGTGGTGAGCTGAGGGGGAAAGAGATCGGTGATTCCGAGATCCGAGGAGACCTTGCGAGCCCTGTCGAACGACGTGCTACTAATGCCAGGTTCATCCGGGAAATTGAATGCGCGGCTGACCGTGGGGGGCAGGTGGGTCATGAGGATTTCTATGGTGGAGTCCGTTACCGGTACTTTTACGGTACCATGGACTTTTGCGCCGTCAAGTCGGGCGCCTTTAAGCGAGCGAACGGGGGAAGTAGGAGAGTTTGGAATGAATCCTGGGGGTCTGGTGATATAGAGCAGCCAGTGGTCGCCGTTCATTTTCCCCACTGAGTACGCGGCGCCGTTATGGAAAATCTTATCGAGGTATTCAACCTCATCCTTCCATTCTCGATGAGGGCCCTTTTGGCGCTCCGGGAAGAAAAAACACTTGCGCGAGTAAAAACAGCGATAAACGGTGGGTAGGGATGCGTGCTCGCGCGCGATCTCGAGAATGCGTGGAAGGCCGAGTAAGTTCAATGTTGTTCCACACGTCTTGAGTATAAGGCGGTATTGAGAGACAAATAAGGAAGATTCACTATAAGCCGGCGTAAGCAGTCAGGGACAGGGGCTAGAAGCTGGACGAATGGACAAAAACACTAATATCCCTGAAAGGGAACGGAGAGGACGATCTCTTTGCAACACCCCCGGGCAAATCATGATAACGCAACTCGCGCTAAAGGTGTGCGCTGATAACATCAAAAAATTTGAAAGATGCGCTGGAACTGCTACACATCCATGGCACTAACCAAGAATGCTCACCTTAGCAAATAGGCATCCGTTTCGGTGCCTTCAACAACGCTGAGGACTTGACATTTCACAACGGCTAGCATATCCTCCCAAACCGACCGATCTACCTTGCGAAGACCATGCTTCCCATCAATCGTAGAAGAAGCACCTTGCACATCTGCGGGTGATGGCGTAAACCAGAGTTCTAAGCAGTTTCT
Organism: Russula emetica; assembly: GCA_015178925.1. Taxonomy (NCBI): domain Eukaryota; kingdom Fungi; phylum Basidiomycota; class Agaricomycetes; order Russulales; family Russulaceae; genus Russula; species Russula emetica. The sequence continues at coordinate 783,565 of WHVC01000010.1, read as the reverse complement.
CTGGACCCTCGAATGGATTAGAGGTGTTAAATACATCCGTTCCGGCGGCTTCCATATGGTTCGAGAACGGCGACGTGATCAAACGATAAAAGTCGATGAACGCGGATCCGGGCCTGGAAGTGACGGCACTAACAAGCAAGATCGCCTGAGGTTGGCGATGTTAGATGCATGTACCAGCTAGTAGAGAGATGCTCCCGATGGTAGAACTGGGAATTAGCTGGCTGATGAGTGTCAGAGGAAGGTCGATCGAAATTGAGTCGCAAATAGTATTTGTAAAATTTCCCGCCCTCGGCAGCTCAGCGTGAGCCTCGGCGGGCTCCTTATGGATTGGTTGTCATCCCGCCATTTGCCCACGTGGCTGTGCTGTTTATAAAAAGTCATTGTCCGGGTACATCGGCCACCACTCAGGCTCACATGACTGTCCACCTGCCAGCCATCCCCTTGCTAGCCTCATGACAACTCGGGCGATGGTCTTCTGGATAGAATAATAACGCCATTAGGTGGCGCACGGTGGGACTTTTCGTGAATCATTTATCTGGGGTGGAGCGCACTTACCCTCTTACAAGAAGCTTTGACCCGAGACTTAGGCCACTAGACTATCATCCCCCTCAACGTTGAGAGAAGGTGTGGTAACCAGGGGCCGCGACCAACGTTGGGTCTTGTGCCAATGTTAGCCTTTGCCGCAGCTGGCGTGCATTTTGTCTGCTGTCCGTCTTATGCTGATTAACGAGTGCCCTGTCGAGCTCAAAGTCAACATCCCACTCCTGGGAATCTTGCCAAGGCTCATGGGTGCAAACTGTCCGGAAAACGGCCTAATACATCAAGGGAATCTCCGTAATATCGAAATTTGTGATGCAAACACGGCAAGATGCATTCAAGGAATTGCAGCAAGCGCCGGATACAGTCACGCAACTGTATGCCCAACTACCGTGGCCCGTGGAATATCTATCTTCTGCAATACAACACGACACCCGGATACAAGTATGTCAAGTCAAGCCTTGATCTGTATAGTAGTGCTCCGATACTTCCACATGACGAAGGAAAGGTTCTACCTGGGTCATCCCGTGGCTAACTATAGCAACGCTTCATTCAGGCTAGGCTGTGTCACCGCGGAGGGGTTGCTATTACACTATCGCTGCCTCTCGTACATTACGGGCATTCCCGAGCTCAGGCTGTTGACCGAAAGTGTAAACGAGCCTCCCGCGAGCCTCTTCTTGCCCCGCTTTGGAGAGGTGCAGTCCGGAATTGACCTTTGGAAATGTGCGCGTATTCATCGTTGAGCATTTTTCTAGATTTTCTTCAGCTACCAGCTCAGCGACATCCGATGAAGATATTTCCCTTACCTGGCCAGTGAGCGACACACCCTGATCGTGAGTATTACGTGGATGTCCTTGAACAGATGTCACCTCTCTGGAACATGATTTTCAAACGTCGAAAGCCTCGGCGGAAATCGGAAGTGGACGTGACTGTTCCATTACCTCATACTAAGTTGGGAAGGCATTATGAGCGGGTACCTCGACAATGTAGTTGGAAATGAGTGTCTACACTACAGTAATGAAGCACGGCGACCTCTGTCTCTTTCATGCAACGACTCTGACTGCTGTACGGTACAAATGGGGAAGTCGTTATCGCTACCTGATCGGGAAGGAGTAGTAGATGGTAATCATAAGTACAGTACAGTGACAGTACCCGGGGACACATACTTTTCAAATAATCTGTTGGATGTGGAGATGCCCGATGCATGATGCTTTGTACATTCCCGTCTTTACCAAAGTTCCATCCCGAGAATCGGCAGATATTTGATAGTCTAGAAGACTCGGTGAAACCGAACAACATCGTAACGGTCATGTCATTATCGAGAGGTTACGCCGCCGTGTAGGGAGAGAACATTTTTCTTTTCCAGATAACAAGCCCCGATCAGACGGACGCATGAGATAGGCGACGTTGTACTGACACTTTTATACGCCAGGGTGGAAGAATGGGAGTATCCCGGTCCAGCATTCTGTCTTGTGACAGGACGATGGAGTCTGGCCGGGTGACCACAGTGTACGTGTAGTGAACAGAACACCAATTATACCTGACAGACATGGAGTGGCCACTGCGTTAGTGACAATGGTTAGTATAGCGCAGCATACGTATAACTTGAAATACACACGCTTTTCTGTTCAGTGTACTGGGCTGGGCATTTTCGCCCAACCGAGGTATCTTCGTAACTGCGATCCCACCGCCTTGCCCCTTGATACTTAAATGATGTATGTGGCCCCGTGACGTTTCTATGGAACTCGAGACCAGGCCCTAGGAGAACCAAAGCGGCGGACTCAGCGGGCGGAGCCGGAGACACGCCAAGTGCGGCCCTTAGAGCCCTCGGCCTCGCATACAGTAATACTACAGTACGCCCAAACACGCAATCTCACCCTCTCTAGTGAACGGTTTGCATACTACGTTAGATTGGTGAGTAAAACGCAGCCGGCGGTTTCAAGTGCGTTCAATTGTTCAATCTACTGGTAATCTGACTCTGACGCGTCGTGCCGGCTCCGGCCATCTGCGGCTGCCAGCCAGTGACAGCGCCGACTATCAACTGAATATTCTCCGCTGTCTCGGACAACCACAGTGGTACTGTAGTAACACTTACGCTCAAAAATCAAAGCAGCACACGACAAGAATACACGACTAAAACCTATCACCACTGTCATGATGCGGCGGATGTTTCACCGCTTTCCCTTCTTCCGTACAATAGTTCCCCGAGTCTCCCGACCCATTCTCCCCCTCGCGTCACGCATCATAACTCCAGGAGAAATGACGACGACGCGTACCCTTACGGGCACACCGCCCATATCCATATCACCCTTCCGTTCGTCAATCCACACCCACCCACCTGCTCGTTTATCATCATCATCATCATCATCATCCTCTTCTTCCTCCTCCTATTCTCCCGATGCAAAAGCCTCACTCTCACAACGACTCAAAACCCTCATGAAAAAATATGGATGGTACGCCGTCGGCGTCTACTTCACAATATCCATCGTAGACTTTGCCATCGCTTTTGCGGGGATCAATTTACTTGGCGCGGACTATGTCTCTTCCCTGGCCGCATCTGCGAAAGCCTGGGTGTTCGGCTTGGTATATTCGCGACCGCCTGAACCAGGTCGGGAGGAGATGGAAGACGTGTCGGGGAATGTGACCCTACGGGGACAGGAAGGGTTGTATGCTATGCTCGTGCTCGCATACACCGTGCACAAGACCTTGTTTCTTCCTGTCCGGATTGGATTCACCGCCGCTTTTACGCCAAGAATCGTGAATTGGCTACGTGCCCGGGGGTGGGCTGGTGGAGAAGGGACACGGAGGGCCATGGAGGAGATGAAAGGGCGGTTGAGGAATCGCGACTGAGTGCGTTTTACCCGCATGATCCATATTGTTTTGCCTTGATCTGACCGACGACGACGATGACGCCGCAAATTCTTGTTTATTTCATCTTTTTGGCAACACAGATATATTACAGTATACCGCCACTTGTTAATTCGACTTGCTAGACTGCTACCTACAGAGAATACAACGTAGCACAGACTCAGATGACAACCAGGTTGCTGTTCTGTTTCAGGATTGGATTGTGGATTAATTGACACAAGTGAGACGATACAAATTGAGCTCAAGTGGTGATCAAGCACTGGCAGGTGCTTCCTCGGCTGTAACGTAAGGTGATCAGTTGTGGAGATCATGATCAGCAGCAATGGGACGTATTTACGCTTCAGAATGCCACTCTTTACAAGTTCCTCTGGCTTGGGCCTGTGAAGAAGTTTCTGATCCAGCTTATCCTATCAAAAGGCAAAGCCATCATCGCCGCGGCTCCTTTCAGTGATCGATGTTTCCTTGCCGGGGGGTTGATGTCATATCACACACACCTCGAGCTGTGACCTTTGCAACTGTTCTCTCGCGGCCTGCAGTGCCGGAGCAACGTTACCCTCTGTTCAACCAACGATCGTTGTTAGGGCACATCGCCATCGCATGATGAGTATGAAGCATCATGCACAGGACAGTGGCGCAGGCGCACCTTTGAGGATGTTACGATCTTGCAGCTCTTGTTTATCAGGACGTTGAGCAAGACGCTTCTCTAGCGTCTGGAGGGTTTCCGCGCTCAGAGAATTCTGGCGGGATGGACGAGTGACGGGGGCGCCTTCAGTGGCGGTGGCAGTGGCAGCGTTGGTGGAAGCTATGAGAGGATCGTAATACCAGTGAGTATACCGGGCAAGGTCAACGAGACATGGAGAGTACGCACACATGGATGGATCGAGATAGGTTTGGATGGAGGGCGGGGAGAACTGGCTGGATGACCTTTATATGTACAGTACACGCTAGTGAGATGCGTCCGGGCGCCGAGAGCCTTTCCATTTCCTGCCCTCGTGACCATCATGTTGTCGTGCCTACACATCACCACAAAGAACAAGAACTGAGACGTGGCCACAGCCGCCACACTAAACTGCATAAAATGAATCCGCATTTCAAGGATATCTACAGGATATCTCTCGTGGTATCACTGGTATCATCACTATTATGGGGTCTCTGGCTAGATGGTATATCTGTAAAAGTGAAATGCGGGTGATTAATAGATATCGCTCTCCGGCACCTTGAACCCTCTTCCCTCGCGTTCCCTCCTTTTCAGCAACTCAGCACAACGTGCACTTCGTTCCTCCCGCCATTCTCTAACGTACTCTCGCGCCTCCTTGATGCTCTGCTTGACATGTTCAACCTCGGATGCCATGTCGCGGTCGACCTTCTCGAGAAAGTCGACAAACTCGTCGAGCTTTTTTCGAAGCGGAAGCAGACAGACGTGGCTTTGGAGGTGGGGAAGTATAAGGGGGAGGTGGAGTCGGAAGTCCGTTAAGGGAGGATTGAGAGAGGGCGTAAGTGATCGTGATTTCTGGGACCGAATGGGACGAATGATGATGATGATTATGCATGAACGACGAGCTCGAGGAAGTAGATATAGAGGGTGTTATCTTTGAAAAGGGGGTCATATCATGAGATAGTGTCGAACACGGAGTAATGGGTTGAGCCCTAGTACACAGAAGAGAGTCGGCATCCGATGGTAGTGATAAAAGAAGGGGAGAATTAGGGATGTCGAGCTGGATGTACAGCTGTTTCTCCGAGGCGAATACCATGGAGTCAGGTCTCTGGGAACCCGAGGCTCGAGGTCTCCGGATCCGAGTGATACGTGGTTGCAGAAGGCCTAGGGGAATCGCTAGCTTCCAGAATCTCGTTCCAATACCAAGAAATATAAGAGACGCCGCGAGTAGTAGGATTAGGGTGCCTGCACCGAGAATAATGATTATGGACTTTATGATTGATTAATGAAGAGACTAGAATATGAAGGGATTAGGATATGATGGGTGCCGTCGGTTGACGATGGTTCGGTTAAAGACTCGATATGGTCCAAAGCCCGATTCATTTATCATGCGTCACGCGTGACACCGTGAGTCCGTGACACATACTGTAGCTGTCGGAGAACCAGTGGTGGACAACCACACAGGTCATGTCATTGGCGAGGGCTGCGCTCTTCGCTACCCGCCCACAAGGGGCTTATCTTTCACGCATACAATGCAGAAGTGCGTCAACTCAATCGCATAGCCATGACGAGCATCATGGCACCGAGAATGCGTCGTACGACTCGTACCCGAAAGAAGGTATGTTTCGCATCACCCACATGCATTCTTTTCTTTATAACATTCCCTCACGTCTGCGTTGGCATGCAGGATTCACTTCTTCTGGTTGGACCTACACATTGATCGCCGCATCGGGGATCGTTGGTTTCTATAAATTCGCACCGAGCCCTGGCGAGGAAAATTACGTGACGCGTTACATCTCGTACTACTTCACACCGAGTAGTTCTTGGACCGCCACGAACGATAGACACCTAGAGTTGACGGCTAATCTACAAGAGGCTGTTCAGATTAGCCAGACTGGCCAACGGCCGCATATACATAGATATCGCTACCCTCAGTGCGTCTGCATTCTCAGTTTCTCCCTTACCCAGCATGCTCAAATGCACGATGGTAGCTCGTTGGAAGTGGCATCGCCATTCTCTGTTCCCGTGGGAGGGGATCCAGACATATCTGGCGTGAGAGTTAAGGGTAGAAATGAATTCTAGCGTCTGAAACTGCCCCACTAGTCGAGTATGAAAGAATATATATATATAGAAACGACTACATGTTGTTTTCGGTGCGGCATTCATATTCTGGCTGGGCACAGAGAATGAGTTCAGGCTGTGCGTTTATGCGCTTTCTTGAACGTGGGTGGGAGTTCTCCTTTTTGGGACCATCACGCATCAAAACAGTTCGGAATTCGTGTTTCAAGATTCGTATGTCTTGTCTGGTTACGATGAAAAATGGAGAGAGGAGAGCGAGCTACCTTAGTGCAGCTCACTGGTATGCCGAAATGAAGGGAGTTAAAATGGATGTGGCGCGTGGTGACCACGCGATGGAGTATACCCGATTAGGCAAAGGACGGAAGAAGGAACGAGGCGGTCGCGAGGCAAGGGGGGCCACGGACGTTTCACCGCTCTCTGTTGAAACTTTGGTGCAACGACTGGAGGCGCTTTGATCCCGCACGTTCAGGCTCCCCAGCCCATATCCTACCCTCCACTCGTCATCTGGAGTCCCTTCCCCTCCCTACTTCTCCTTCAACCTCCCCCTCGTATGTTGTGTCGAGCAAGTTGACGATGAAAACACACCCCCGACGCCCCCTTTGGTATTGCATCGTCGTTCTCGCTCTCCTCAATGTCGTTTTTTGCGCGGATACACCTCTCGTGGACTTTGACCGCATGGGTACCGTCGGTCTCGTCGGTACCTTTGCCGGTCTCGACTTCTTCAACAGTTCATCTGCCAACGTCTCCTTCGATCCCTCCACCTCTACTTTACTGTCGCGTTCCGCCGACGGCTCATTAACTCGCATCGCCTCAACTGACGCTGGTGGTGTCGTCTCCGCCGGTTGCGCCATTGGCAATACCTATTACCTCGCTGGTAATTTTTCTTCCATCGGCAATGCCACAGCATCCAACGTTGCGTCCTACAATCCTGCGTCGGGAGCATTCTCCGCTTTGGGAAGTGGAGGGCCCAACGGCCCCGTTAGCGCTCTTTACTGCGACTCCAATCGTAATAAGCTTTGGGCTGGCGGCCAGTTTTCCTCCCCTGCTTCCGCCGTGGCTGTTTGGGATACGAAAGCATCATCATGGTCCGCCCCGCCTTTCGGCGGTCTTACAGGTGCTGCAGCAGAGGTCTTGTCAATTACCACAAATGCTTCCCAAGCTAGCCTCTTTTTTGCCGGGTCCTTTATTGCGTCGTTCAACGGGAATGGTTCCGTCTTGAATACCACAAATAACCCAAATGTTCCCTTTTCCCAAGGCGCCACCCCGTTCTCATCCTCTCTTGTTCCTATTCCTCTCGAAGCCGCGCAAGTCCAAGGTTCTCCCTCATCTTCAGACCCGTCCTTCAGCAATATCACGAACATCCTCTGCCCCGCAGGCAACGACGGCCCCGGCCAGACTTGGTTCGCTGCAGATGGTGTCGCTGCTCAGATTACCGTGAGGACGTTCCTATCCAACAGTGCAAGTGGCGTTCGTCTTGGTAATACGTTCCTCGACGGACGAGGAACGACAGCCTTTACGTATGTAGGCATATTATCTGGCTTCTTCTACATTTTTGACCATTTTGGTAGTGTGACCTCTATTCCCGACAATGCGGTTCAAGAACTTCATTACGTAGACCCAGCAACGGGCCAGAACCAGACTTGCACCACAAACTGCCCGTTGTCCACCCAATCTACTATTCCCTACCAGGACTTCACGTTCGAGAATCCCGTGAATCTCACCGGAATTCAAATCACATTATCCGAGTGGACTGGGTCCGGCGCAGGCCTCCACCTACTCCAGCTCCTCTCATCTGGTGCATTTGCGTCTGCGGTTGGCAGCCTGAATGGCCTCTCATGTTTTGCGCCTGTCCCTTCAAACACAAGCTTAACCGGTACCTGGACCGAACTCGATGCAAACACAAATATTCCGGCGACCACCCAGTCCATCCTCGTTGCCTCGGTCGGCGTCGGCACCTCATCCGGGAATGGACCGAGTTTTACTTGGATGCCTTACGTCTCCGCGTCTGGCCTGTACACCGTTAATCTACTCGTTCCGGGTTGCTCAGCCTTCCAGGACTGTGCCTTGCGTACCTCTGTCCAGGTGGAGGTGTTCCCAGGCGGTGGACAAAATCCCACGGTGACAGTCGTCTCTCAACAGAACGAGAATGATGCAGTACAGCAGATCTATAGTGGCCCTATCGTACCTTCTTCCCCCAACTTTGTCACGACAGTCACCATGTCCCTTGCGGACAACCCTACGGGTTCGGGTCAGAATGGCCAATATCGGCTTGTCGCGGACCGCGTTCAACTGATCTTGACCTCAGCCAACACAACGGGCAACCTTATCAATGGCAACGGGACCGCAGGTAATGGGAAGACCTCGTTCGGGTTTTTGGAATGGCCATTTTCCCTTTCTTCTACAGTGAATGCATCAGCAGGGTTCCCGAATACTACCCAGACCTCCCTCGACGTCGTTGGTTTCTCCTTGTTCAACGGTCTTGGTGGTATTGCCCGCGTTTCCGCTTCGTCAGGGTCTGCGGTCGCGGCGGTTGCACATCATCCCTCAGGTGCTATCTTCATCGGAGGGACATTCAACCTCAGCACTCCCAGCGCCAACAATATTGTCGTTTTCAAGAACGGTGCTTTAACAGCGCTGTCTGGAGGTGGGCTTAATGCTCCCGTGACTTCACTTGCCTTGTATGGCAACACACTCTTCGTCGGGGGCTCGTTCGCAGGGACCAGCACGAACTCTACACAAGGCGGCCTCTCCGGTATCGCGTCGTATAACATCTCAAATAATGAGTGGTCGCCATTAGTAGCTGGCGTGAACGGTCCTGTCAAGAGCCTCGACATCGATAATGGCCAGCTCTCGGTTGCCGGTAATTTCACACGCATCAACAGTGCATCCAGTGGAAGTCTTGGACGAGTATCGCAAGGCTTGGCGGTATGGAATATTAGCAACAACGCATGGGTCAACACGGGTGGATTCTTGCTAGGCAGCCTAACTTTTGTCGGGAATAGCACCGCGCCAGCCAAGGGCCAACAGCAGTCGCAGATAGTTGCTGGGAATATTCAAGATTCGCTCAGCTACGGCGCGAGCGGGTTTGTGTTGGTCAAGAACGGGAATGGCGGCGAGCCGGAGGTGGACCCTCTCAAGGTGCAACTTGACGATGACGTCTCCACTTCGACAACCACGACCAATCAGCGTCGTGCTGATCTCCCCCGCAGAGCAAGCGATTGGATCTCCCGCCACGTAACACTATCCCGGCTATTCGTGCGTCAGTCCAGCACGACCTTGGCACCACTTCCACCCTCTCCCCCTGCACCTGCGCCGGCTGTTCTCGCCGGCACGTTCTGGACAAACACAAGCAATTCAGAACAGGTCGCAATCATCGGGGGTAACTTACTTTCACGAGTGGGAACACAGAGTCCGCCGGGGTTGCGATATATTACCCATCCACTGGTGCACTTACTCCATTACAAGGCCAAGCCATCAACGGTACGGTGCAGGCGCTTCTCGTGCAGGGAACCTCTCTATTTATCGGTGGGGAGTTCACGGTTCCCAGTACGGGCATTGCAAACTTCGCGATCTATGACCTCGTGCATAATACCTGGGCGTCATCGGGCGTGCCCACGTTGCAGCCGGCGAGTGGCGCGTCTGTTGTGGTGAGGTCGATAAGTGCATCAACAGCGAAGGCGAACACAGTGATTGTTGCAGGCTCGTTCGCACAGGCCGGTTCGCTGCAGTGCCGCGCGATCTGTTCATGGGATGTTGTGGGGAAGCAGTGGAATGCACTCGGGAGCGGCATACAAGGCGATATCGCCTCGGTGGCTTACGCAGAGGTGAGCCATCAGCCTTCTCCGTCTGTGATCGAGATATTGATGAACTGCACAGAGTAATCAAGACATACTGGTAGCTGGTGGCTCTATCACGCTATCTGGATCGTCTTCGGACAACGTCCTACAATTTACATTTGGCAATGCTAGTTGGAGTACCATAGGAGATGGTGCAGACCTTCCTGGCCCTGTTACTGCCATAACAGTTAACAACCGCAACTATAGCAGCATCTTTGCTGCCGGACGGTGCGTTTGTATCCTGTCTTATTAGCAAGCGGGCAATTTATATCGATATAGTTCTGTCGATGGATCATACTCTTTCTTGGCTGCCTGGAACGGCCATACCTGGATATCACAAGGCTCTTCCTTAGGGGGCACCAGCACTGTTTCCCAGCTCGCTATGGTTCCTTTGCAAAATCAACACAGCACACAAGGATTAATAGAGGGTGATCGGATGTTGCTGATGTCCGGAAGTCTTGTTTCGTCGTTTGGGCAAGCTTCGTCGGTGTTGTTTGACGGCCAAGACTTTATTCCGTACGTTGTCTCAGAATCGGCGTCCGGCAGCCCAGGGTCTGTGGCTGGTCTCTTCAATTCTCTCGCAAATTTCAGCTTCTCTCAGCGGAGTAGGTCTTGCCAACATTCACGCGATCTCGAGATAACTGACACCTTGCATGAACAGATTTCCTTGCCACTGGCGTAGTCATCCTAATCTCTATTGCCATCGGCGCTGGCATCGTTTTCCTTATTGTCCTGCTCGGTATCCTTTGGACCCTTTTCTCTCGTCGCGATGAGGTCCTCAGCAAGTTCGACCCCGCGGAAATCGGCGATGACGATGACTCGGCACAACATCGACCGTCGTCCCTCCTCGCCCATATCAATGCTGCGACGAGCGCAACAATTTTAGAGGGCAAAGGCCACAGTATCAGCGGAGAGGCTGCAGCAGCGGCTGACGCAGGTGCCTCGACTATAGGACACGACCCACTCTCCGGACCCGATGCAAGCAATTATTTGCGGGCGGAGACACCGTCCGACGCGTTTGGCGGTGGTCTTGGTGGCGAGGAGACCGGACGTCCCGCGCATGCACGCTATTCGTTTGATGGTTCAGGGGAGGGCGAGATGCGGCTAGTTGTTGGGCAAGAGCTTGAGATCCTTGATGATCGCGACCACTCGTGAGTGCCCAAATTACTGTGTGCTATGCTTGACATTGCTAATGGTGGTGATGCTCCTTATCAAGGTGGTGGTACGCTCGTGACGTTCGTACAGGCAGCGAAGGAGTTGTCCCTTCAGCGTATGTATATTGAGAACTTTCCTTATTCTTTCACTAGTATTAGAGGTTTTTTATAATTATTTCCGTTTCACGATTTATGTTTTTTACGATACCTCATACTCGAACTTTGCTATCCGGTACAGCCAACCTAGATCGTCTTTCTTGTCTCATCCGTTGTCCCATATCACTTCGCACAGGTAGTCTTTCCTACGTCTAGTGCGTCTGACACTCCTTTTGGCATAGTCCCGTTATAGTTTAGGTTCTCGTGGAGAATGACTTTTACAGGTCCGAACAACATCGGTTTTTTTTCACGCTACTATTCTTCTGTATCTTCACAGGGCACAGACCCACTTGACAGACAATAAAGAACTTCTGCGACACCACCACGAAACTTTGTAGGATGATACATCTATCACTATCACTATCACTGAAAGAGATTTGTGAAACGCGAATCAGTTTGAATGAACATTGACACTTGCAGAATATAGGGCATGAAAAAAACTGACCTGGAGTAATGGGTCCCTGAAATGCTTCTGGTTGTTTTGCGCGAAACCAACGCGCGTTTTATAATCCTCTTTACGCTTCTGGTCTCTGAATTCGCGTACATGACGTCCAGCCTCTCGCGCCTCTCCACGATTTCGAGCTTTGACGACCTCAGTCCCAGCGCCAAACGCGCCAAATCCACCCTTGCGCGGAACGAGCGCCGAGTGCTTATCGGCCAGCAACTTGCGCACGATCGAGCGACCCGAGTTCTCCTCGTCACCACCACCTCGTCGGGATGTTGTTGTTGTGAAGGATTGGGCATAGTAACGTCGCATGCTTCGATGTCCGATTCGGTTACCTGATGGAAGTACTAGTTCGAGGTGGGAGTCGCCGAATGTGATTTGGTTTTCGGGTGCTACTAGATTTTCCGTCGTGTCAGAGTTCGAAGAGTCAGCACCACCTTCGTTATCGTCTTCGTTGTCGTCCTCATCCTCGGAAGAGGAAGAAGAAGAGGAAGAAGAAGAAGAAGGCTCGTCGATCACCTCGTCAACCTCATCTCTCGAGTCATCATCATTCTCGACGTCTTCCCAACCCTCCGCAGCATCATTATCGGCCTTCTTCTCCTTCTTCTTCCTCGCTCGACGTTCCTCTTTGCGTCGTTGTCGTTCCTCAGCATCCGGATACGAAGCAGAAAAGTCATAAAAATCCGATGTTTCGAGCATGTCCTTCTCTGTGTCGTACGCGATCTTGCAGTGACTTTTATCGACCATGTGTTTACGCACGGCATCGAGAGTGCGGAATTCGCGTCCCTTCCCGTTGCAGTATATACAGACGTTGTCAACTGCCAGTTTCTCTCCGAGGTAGGTTATGAGTCCCGTGGGATCGACGAGGTATTCGGCGTCGGGGATGAAAAAGGAGTGTTCGCTTGACATGTGAGTGAGATTATCTTCGAAAGAAGATGATGATGTGTGCGCGCAGAAAAGACAGTGCAGTGGAGAAAGTCGCGATCGTGCTGCAGCAATCTTCTCATCTAACGTTGCGGCATTCTCATCATCCAAATCATCAGCGTCAACGTCGGGCTGCCCTAACGTGGACTCGGAATGGGTAGGCGATGGTTCCGTCGCGGTTTCGGCGGAGGTTTCAGAAGTCCGGTCTTCCAAAGATGATGCTTTCGCAGCTGCAGCCACCGCAGGCGCAGGACGTGGACCCGGGTGGTCTACCCGGGATAGAGACCTCACTTCGTTCTCACGGTGCTTTTTGGAGAGCATATGCGATCGATACGCGTTCTCAGTTGTATACGCTTTGCTGACGAAGCTTGACAATCAGCTTCCAAAGAGTTCAGAAAAGATGTGACACCCACTTGCAGATCTCGCAGGTCGAGCCTTTGGGTGATAATGCTACGGCCGTCTCCTGCCTTCTCTCGAGCACCTTCTGATTGAAAATAACGACGCTGACCGGAGGAAGTGATGCGACGCGACGTTTCATGTTATATCTATGGTGGTCGGAGCGATAGTGATCCCCTGGAAAGCCATCAGCTCAATCTGAGTGCGAGAGTAAAATAGGGTCGTACGCTGCCCCTCTGCAGTTAGAAATGCAATCGAACATGATAGACATGTGAACAGTGGCCTGTCCTCGATGTCATCCTGCGCTGCTGTTTGTACGTCGGCCATCAAGGAAGTGGTCTGGTGTAAGGTAAGGGAAGAGATGAGATGGGACGAAAGACATCGAGCCGGGTCACTGACTCGCAGCCAGATGTGTCATCGTCATCGCCACGCTAGCAAAAAATCCTTCGAACCGGGGTCGAACCAGTGACCTTGGGATCGCACAGTGTTTCCCTTTACAGTCCCACGCTCTTCCAACTGAGCTATCGAAGGCACACTATGTCTTTCAAGGAGTACTATAATGATGTATTTCATCACGTGGTCTAGTGCTCATTCTCCGGGGCCTTCTTTTGCGCATCGAGTATCCTGTTCGCAGAGCGGACGAGGTTCAGATGGTTGGTTTACCGCGCGCTCTGGCATGTGTCCCGGCTCACAGCCTTGTCGAGCTTACGACATTCGGAAAACTGGATGAAGAAAGAGAAGGAAAAGAAGATGATATACACCTGCACGGGCACTGGCATAGATGCGCGTTCCATCCCAGCCTACTAGTAGTAGCCTGGTATGGAACGCACATCTATGCGGGTGGATGTGGTAAGCGCAAAAACCTTTTCACCGTCGTCGGCTTCCCTGGAGGCGAAGCACAGAACATGGATCGTGTTGATAAGCTGGCAAACGGAGAGGATGAAAGGAGTTATACTGACGCACTCGGGTCGCTCTCTGCATGACCCAGCATAAGCACCTCTATGGAGCCCTCAATCTTTTCACAATTGGCTGAGCACTGAGTGCTGAGGCTCCATAGATTGTAAGGAAGCCTTTGAACTAGCCACCCTTGGGTCCACCGACTTTCAATCAATATATTATCAGCGGTATACTGTAGAACCCCCACATACAACAGATAGTTTACTTAAACATGTATCCTTTACACTTTTGGGCCCCACATAGACAACGTGCATATACAGCATCTCCATTATTGACATGCTGATCTTCATCATCCTATAATAGAATAAGGGACAGCCACAACATATAATGAAGCCTTCGACACACCTCTTCATCAGAGTCATAACCTGTATAAGAAAAACAGAGTTCCTCCCAGGGCAAAACATCACGTCGTGTAAACAAGGTTAAAAAGGGCTTATCAAGATTGGCTTCATTGACGTAACAAGCATTCATGGCACAGTTTGGATCACAGCTGTGATTCTGTTTTAAGGAAAACATAAATCAAGTTAGAGTGGGTCCATCTTCATGAACATAAACATACCAGAAAACGAGTGAACTGCATTCAAAGTTAATTAACATTATGGATCCATGGACATAGAACTCACATTGCCCGCATGATATGCATCAATCACATACTTGGTCTGCCACTCATCATCATCACCACCAGCACTATTCTCAGTTGGGCGAAGGTGATAAAAATCAAGTTGGAATAAATATGTTCTGCCAAACTTGTTATACAAGCTAATAAAGGTTAGAAACCAACATTACAATCTAAATTGAGTCACGTACATCCCTCTTTCCTCCCCTTCATTTTCAGTTAAGAGTTCACCTGCATATATACCAATGAATGAGCCTTTGGGTATTTTTTGTCTTCCAGCAAAGATTCCTATGGGGCAGGTTTTAAATAACACAGAGCAAAGATATTTAGAGACATACCCCATCCTTTGTTCGTCGTCTTCCGAATGTTGACAGCATATTGCCGACCATGCTGAACAACCTTCAAGCAGAATAAATTGGCAATGCCTCGAGGGATCTGATGTAGACGTACTCTATTGCGACAACCCTCAAGGCAACCGCAAAGGTCATTGCACTCAAATATCGGAAATCCCCGTTGTTTCAGCCGACCCTTATCATCGTAGATGAACCCCGGAAGATGTCCGCTATACTCCTGCTGCCTCTTCAAGCAAGAGCACGTTTGAGATTTCGGGTCACAGTAACCCTCGCAGTCGCACCCACGAAGGTTGGCGAAGTCAGGTGGAGGCACACCGTCGCTATGCCAAATGCGATTGCTGTAGTGGAATTCCCACGCAGGCGTGACCTCCAGATCGCCATCTACATCGTTGACAATGGATATACGCGGGGCACTCGGCTCATCCTCGTAAGTGTTCTCATAGACGACCGCCTCAAACATTTCCTTCGCTACGATGGATTGGCGATAAGGAGCTTCTACGGAGTTCATAAGGTCTTGAAGCGCATGAGGGATGTCTCGAGAATAGAAAACCCTCGGCGCGAATTCTAACATCGTGCGGGCAGGTGTGAACTGAACGACGGAGAGACCATCTACTTGAGATGACGGTATGTGTGAAAAGAACAACAATGAGACACGTCGCGTTTCAGGAAGTGATTCATCGGGAGAGCTCACCAATAAGGGCTGAAGAAACACTCTCCAGAGCTGAAATTGTAGGTTCGTCTGATATTTCTAGACCCCTTCCGTCAACACTCGACGGAGGAGGACTGCTTCTGATTGACATGTTCTGAGCCAGGGAGACGAGCGTCGTCGGGGTAATTTTACAAGGCGAGGTGGCACGCGGAGGGGTTGGTACTACCTTCGATCGTGTATCACCTTCCTCTACGTCGACGTCGCGAGAGGGTTTTGAAGGAGAAGTTGATCCAGCTGTTGTAACCCTGAAGAAGCCTTTCCACAATCCCGATCGCCCGCTATACAAAGTTCCGCGAACTGGAACAACCTGGCGAACGTGCAGAGGCATCAACTGGAGGGAGATGACTTCGATTCGGGGATGAAGATATGCGTGAAATTGCAAGCCGATCAGAAATCCCCACATTGATGGTCTTGGGGCTCATCGGAGAGGGGGAAGACGCTACCGGGGACGACACCTCACGCGTATTCTCTGGAACTCCGTTTGGCATCTTGTCTTGTATCTCAGAGCTATCCTGTATAGGCAATGACGTATGATCTGTTTTGCCATTCACGATGGAGGGTTGGTCTACAGCTTGTATAGAGTGCTCGGGCTGGGGGGATAGGGATGCTCTCTGGACGGACGGAGACTCTGCGTCGCGGAACTCATCTCCTTTATTAGAGGTATCCGGAGGAGAACTACTCTGCGAAGTATGGGAACGTGCCAAGTGATTCGAACCAGACGGAGGGTCGGGGTGAATACTTGTGCGTCGAGGTATAGACCGAGATGCCTCTAGTAACGGATAAACGGAGGAGCCTCGTTGGTCTGCGTCGTCGTCGTCGCTGTCGAGGACGATGGGGTTGTTTGCATCGCCAGGAGGTGGGCTATCAGCATCTGATAATAAATCAATAATCTCCACAGAATTTCTCTGGGGTCGTATTCGAGTAGCTTAGAATAGATACGTCCGTTCTCAGCCTCAGCTTTGTGATGGAAGGGGTAGAAAGGCTCACCTTCAGAGCCAAGACCTGTGTCGCGCGGCCGGGATAGATTACCGTTTTGCCTCGGATTATCTGGAGACAAGCATGTGTCGACAGGTACTCAGCGATGATATCGTGAACGTACGAGCGAGAGGCGTAATTAACGGGTGCAGGGCTTCACGATTCCGCGGCAACAACACCTTCCTTCTCTTACTCTTCGTGGAGATAGGTGAAGTGGTGGTTGAACGAGATTCAAAAGTGTCTTGTGTTCGTGAAGTCGCCTCTGTTTCCTTCACAGACCTTCCTGGATAATGGGATGTGTCGGCACGAGCGATCTTCTGAGGCCGCTGTGATCCCATCGGGGGCAAAGCAGCTTTACGCTTGGATGAGGAACCAATGATGGCAATATCCACGCTTTCCAAGTCGGAGGGACTTTTACCGTTCGAGTGAGATGATGACTGCGAGTCTACGAACGCACTAGATGTCGAGATGTAGCCTCGCACAATGCACGACGCACACTTACCTGATAATACCTCCCATCTTATTTTTGAAGGCTCACGGTGCGCACACATGTACTGGGTCCCGGCTGAGATAGAGAGGTAGAAATTGAACTAGGAATATAAAAGTAGCAGTGAATTGTTTACTACCAGCACCGAAATCGCCACGCCTCGCGCGACGAGCCACCAAGGTCACGTGACAAAGGCGTTTGTTTATCTCAATCACGCGAAGTAAGTTAGCTACGGAAATGCAGTGTATTTTGGTCTAATCTATGGACCAGCCCCAAGTTACAATCCTTCAAACGGATTCTATCCGAGGCAAAACATGAGATCGGAACAGCGTGAATAAATAAAAAACTGACCTTGAAGAAGGTTGTTTAGCTTGTTGACGCGTGACGAAATGGTGAGGTCGATTGTCTTTTCTCCAAAGTCGACAATCAAGCCACCCAACACCGAAGGGTTCACCTAAGCAACTTCAGTTAGGCGGCACGAGTCCTATAGGCCGTCATACCGTACCTTATTTGTCAACTTCAGTGACTTCGCCTGCTGCGCGGCTTGAGACCCCTTCAATATGGTCTCTAGCCGGGACAGAACGTCTCTGCTAAGCGGAGTAGCTGAGGTGACAGTGACGTTGAGTTCGCCTTTGCTCTTGGCCACTAGCTCATTGAACCCTTCTATAACCCCCGTAGTCTCCGCCAATCTGCCATTCTCCGAAAGCAGGCCAAAAAGGTTCTTCGTGATGTCCGACAGAGCCTCCTTCTTTGCACCTGTACCTTCGGCACGCGTGTAAAGGGCGGGAAGACCCGCATACCGATCTTTGACGGAGAGGGTGGGATTTGTGACGAAAAATTTGAGTTCTGGAGTTTCCTCGATGGACTTGGAGATGGCATTGAGCTCAGTATGGACCTTCGTCAGGACCTGTGGCGATTTGGAGAGTGCAGCCGAATAGGCAGCATTGGCATATTTGAGAGAAATGCCAGATGCTGATCGCCGTCCGAGACCGGCTGAAGGGGCAAATGTACGAACTAGAGAGAGTGACATGGCAAACTTGCAAAGCTCGGAGAACGGGACACGACAACGGGTAGTGTGAGAGTTTTTGCTAGTCAAATTGGGTAAGCTGTCGCAACCAATCATGTCATGCTTCACCATCTCTCCCCTCCCCTTGCACTTCCAACGAAATACGCTCAAACCATCCTTCTCCGACATCTTTGTTCCATGTCCGTGTGCGAGTTGTTTTGCCTTTTGACTAGTCGCGCTTCCTCGTTCTAAGTTCCTCTTCATTTGATTGAGCCACTTTGTAAAGCAAATCGTCGATCTTTGTGCGGGAGAGACACTTGGATCAAACTCACCGACCTAAGAAAATCTCCGTTTTTAGCTCTTGAAGACAAGCTACTGTAGAATTACGCGATGTAGGAGCGTACCTAGTGATTGATCAGGGTGTCATCGCACCTTCGACAGCCTGAGAGTGAACTCGGTTAGGAACGATTTCGATTTTCTTCGATGCAAACCATGGTGTATAATGTACTCCGAAATTAAGCGACAATTCGACTGCAAACTATAAGAAAAACGCCAAGCTAAGGTACTCTGCTATATGTGGATGTGGAGCATTAAAGAAATATAATAAGGGCTACGACCAGTTAACGTTTCTACGCTTCGGTTGTCTAGAAATACAGCCAGGGCTGAAAAAGTCGCCCAGGCGTAGTTGCCCTCCCGTCTTGGAAAGGGCTGCACGTTGATAATGTATGCGCATCGAGAGGCGTTGTATAGCTCCTTTGGCTCTAGATCTATCGAGGTGGGCGGCACGCGTGTCAACTGCGAGGGTAAACGGAATCGGGAGATGAGCCAGGGAAACGATATGACAGTGGCAGAGCGGACGTACATATCTTCCCATGTATTGCATCCAACCGCGTCCGGATTTGCTCTAATGGAACTGGCCCCCTCTTACGCGGACTTCCCTCGGGCACCTGTGCCAGCTTCCTTAACATGCTTTCTTCTGCGACGTAGCTCTCGATTCCAGATAAAGCGACGCCCAATACAGCGATACGCGATGTGAGCGCATCATAGTCCGTTGAGTCCGTGATGCTGAATTCTTCGTCTGGGCTGGACAGTACAGTAACTAACGGGCCGAGTGGAGGGAGGGAGTAGCTCGCCTAAAAGGATTAACGAAACGTGATATGACGACTAAGCGAAACTTACGGGGTAAATCGTTGAGCCAATGAGAACATGATGGGCGACCGCACGGGCGATGCGAAGGCAACCGGGGCTGCCGTTAGAGAAACATGACAGTAGCAGCGCCTGGTCAGAGACTGAGATAGTTGTCATGAGATCCAACACCTTGTTTGCAAGGGAGATCTCCTAGAAACAGTGAGTCGTATGGACGCCTGAACCACAGATAGTAACGCACGACGTTGTCCTCAGGCTCGGCAGGTAGCTGGTGACACAGAAGCGATATTGAGTGAAGGATGTCTCTCCTGAGCTCACTCGTTGTATTCATGTCTACACCGATGAGCAACAACACCATCACCACGTCCGGTAGTTGCTCCATTGACCACCGCCTTGCGATAGATCGGAATTAATAAAGCCACCATAGGCAATAGCAACTCGGACTCACGGAGAAAACGATGCAATCAACACTACCATCGAACGTAAGACCATAGGTCGGTTCCGAAGGGGTGTAATAGTTGCATCTCTTAGTGGCTGCAAATGCATACTCAGGTCCTTGCGCAGTCCCAAACGCATCATGGTTTGAACAAGGATGTCCACAGACAGTGGTGAGCCCGGATAAGACTGAGCCCATAGTGGCATCTCGAGGAGGAACTTCCGGCTGAACCGTCCTACATGCTCGTGCCCACACCATAAAGCTAGTAACTATAAGCATCCAGGTAAGGGCTAGACCAGGATGGTGCGTACCTTGTTCGCATAACCATTGAGCGACTCCAGGAATAGCCATATCATCGGCATTCAAAATCCCGAACACAGCCCGCATGTATTCAACATCTAGTTGCATTCGATTAGAAAGGAAGGTAAGAATGGTGATCGCTCTCGCGCACCTTGATGCTCAATAGCTTCATCCAACATTTGTAGCGTTGCTGTCTTCTCCTTGTCTCTCGCCCATTCGCATGTTGGACGGGCCTCTCTACAGAGCTCTGCATCTATGGTTCGCTCGTAATCACTGACGAACACTGAGACTCCAGAGACACAAGGAGCCGCCGTTTGTCCCATTTTCCGATCGGCATCCAAAATCTTGCCCACAGCTTCACCTTCTTTCGCACCTAAGAGGCGCTCGCGGTCGTCCTGCTGTACTTCATCCTCCAACGTGTTTGTCGCTATATCAGGGCCAGCATCATCGGTTTGTAGACCGGCGGGGAGAACACGAGTAGTGTTCTCATCCGCTAAGCGTGACCTTGTGGTATCGACAGGCTCCTCTGCCTCGATGCTGAAATTCGATAATAACGTATCGTGGTCATAACCTTCTGCGCGGTTCAATGCATCAATCCCGCCACCAGCACGTGCCTCCCTGTTGCGCTCGCGTAGTATAGCTTTGATTGGATCAGCCTTTCGTGCATTACGTTTTGCTGGCAGGGTTGAAGAGTTGACTGCACGAATCAGACGAGAATTACGGGTAGGGCGTTTGCCTTTTAAACCCATAAGGGGGGAAATTGGTTCGGAAATGGAAAAGCTTGGCACGTGTCGATCGTCATCAGTCGTCGTCATTATGGTCATTGCTGAGGGGCAACGAGTCGTCGGGGAGTACGGAGGGAGAAGGGGAGGAAGGGGAGGGGAGAGAGGGATGCAAGTACGTCGAGGCTGGGGTTAAATGACTTGGAAATGTCAACGCCTGTTGCACGAGACATGACTAAGCTTTGACTTACCGAGCTGGGGTCTTGGTTCTCTTCTTCCAAAACGGCTCATCATCCTCCTCTTCGGAGCTCAACTCGTCATTTATTGGAACATGTAGATAAGAATCTTCAGTATCGGGCACAGACTTGGCGCGGACATTCGCCCAAATTTCGGCGACGATCTCTGCTGTCCTCGCTTTAGAATCTTTGGGAGCAACAGGCACAGGCTCCTGCTCCGGTGAACTTGGCGGAGGCGTCACCGGACGCACTGGCGGCTTTACTATTTGTATAGGAGAACCGTGAGCTTGACCCTCAGAAGAGGAGGAGGGTGTGGGCAAGGAGTGTTGAGCTAATGGGGAAGGCGGCCTTTCGGGGTCGACATCTGAGGGTATTGCATCGGCATCGGTGAACGAGGTTAGTGAAGATCCGAGACTAGTGCTATTCACATAGGAAGTAAGGGGGGATAGTGGTCGGTTCACCTCCATTGAATAGTCAACCCCAGGGGAGAATCGCGGCGGGGACACGATATTACACCTATAAGCACTCCGACCATGCCTCCAGTTATCGACACTCTCCTGAACGTCATTCTTACGCTGCGAAACCAGATTGGGGCGAATAGGTGAGTATAGTCCGGCTTCACTGGATTGGCTGGTAGGAATGACCTCCATTCCTCGTGCCCTTTTGGGTGTAACTGGTGCTAGAAGAGAGTGTGGTACTGGGGATGCAACACTGCGTCTCTTTTTAGTTTGAGGGGGCGAGGAGTTATCTGTGGTCAGCGGAGACTCGGGGGGCTTGGAAGGACTCAGAGATGATGTTTGTCGTGGCATGCAGTAGAGACTGAGTGGGACGCCGCTACTCGTGATGCTGGCGGTCTCGTCGTCATCATCAAGCTTCCGCTTGGATGGAACTGATGCCTGAGAAGAAGAGTTTTCTTTTGGGGAGTTATACAGCACCCTCGAGCGATGCTGGGAGGCCGGATCGAGTGGTGGTATGGTGTCGGGGGAACCCCGGAGGGCAGGCCTACGGGAAGAACGCAGCAAACGCCGCTCCTCATTGTTGTTTTCAGTTTTATTCCTTCCCTTTTTAAGTTGCCTTGGCTGTCGTTTGGAGGAAGGACCAGAGGTGCCTGGCCGAGGCGGAGGGGAACCGGAAGATAGGAGCGGCGGAACACAGGGTCCGCTGCTGCCACCAGGACGAGAAGATGGGCCTAACGAGACGAGAGTGGGTTGATCATGGTTTTGTTTTGCTTTCTTCCCGCTTCCTTTTGGCCTTCCTGGCTTCCGCTTTACCGGTACAGACTGACTTGGGTTTGGGTTGCCCTTTGGTGCTGACCAGGGCAATGAAATTGTGAGTGATTGAGATAAGGTGGGAGAGGGGTCATTGCTGATACGTAGAGAGGGTTGTCTTTGAAAAAAGTCTGTAACTTTGGTTTCCCTGAAGGGTCCAGGCATCGGTGACCGGTGAGACGCGTCGAGGACCGCAGTCACGGACGGCGACCAGCGTGTCGCAGGCGTGAGAAAGCGATTATGTAATGTTACTCGGCTCAACAAGCTCGGTTTTTTTATCAGGCCATGCTCAATTTTATCAGATAGCTCAAGCTCAATTTTATCAGATAAGAAATATCCCATATCACAACTCGTTTCTTAAGCATCATGACCAGCTTGTCACCAGACGGAGAGGAACATGAACCTCTCCTCGACGCCCCAGTTCCTTCTCCACAGACCCCTCCTCTCCGCACACCTCTCTGGAAGAGAGCTTCTCCTTTTTGGCAAGTTACTTTTTCTCTCGGCTTTTAATCCCACTAACCCGCCTTCCTCTAGGATTGCACCAGTCATATTTGTTTCTTCCTTATGCGTAAGCTTTTGTTGCAGTCCAGGTGCATCTACAGTAATCAAATGGAGACCATAGCGTGGCATGACTCTCGCTCCACGTGTAGAAGTCTACACCAAAATTGCTTGCAGAACCTTCTACGACTCATCTAGCCCTTCTCCAAGCATCTCCTCGTCTCCTCCTTTGCATCTTCCCACTCTCCCTCATACGAGTGGTGTTGTTCACGTTCAGTTTCGAGACTTTCCGATCAAAAAATATGACGAGTGTGCCGCGGATCCCAGAGTACAGGCACGCGCAGCTCGAATACAAGCATGTGGGTCATCGTCCTCTGTCCCCGCTGTGCTTATCTTGATGGGACTGATGCCCCCCAGCTGTCAAAACAACAGAGAGTATTCTTAGTGCTGCGACAACAGGCTGGCTTAGCCATCTGAGTGACAGATTTGGCCGCAAAAAGATTCTTGTCCTCTCGATGTTCGGCGCTCTTTTTATGTTTGTCGAACATCTTCTACTCTGTAACTCGGCTGACCTTGCCCCAGGGACTTTGTTTACATACTTGTCTCAGATACATCCACGTTGTTCGGGAAACACGGGGAAACATTCATCATCATTGCACCGCTTGTAGAAGGACTTCTCGGTGCTCAGTCAACCTATAACGGAATCACCCATGCGTAAGCTTTCCCAGGAGCCTCTCGGTCTTTGGCAATAGAGCTTTAAACACATGTCCTCATTTATAGTTACACCACGGATTGTACTCCAGATGGCTCTCGTGCCAAGATTTTCTCGACAATACAGGCCATGCTCAACATTGGAATGGCTTCTGGACCGTGGGTAAGTCCATACTCATCGAGTTATTTATTATATCACCGGCTGAAGGAGACCCTTAGTTAAATGGCCTCATATTACGTGCCTCTACTAGGACAACTACTACCACGCTCTTTGTGATTTCCATTATCATCGCAATAGCGAATCTTACTTTCACCCTGTTTATCCTTCCTGAGTCACTCCTGCCGTCCAATCGGCTGACATATGTGTCGTCACATGTGGACCACCGTCGGCAGCAACGGCGCAAAGGCGTTGTCCGTCGGATCGTAAAGACCCTCCGCAACCTTGTATCGCAATTTCTGCGCCCCACGGCTCTATTCATACCTCTAAAACTCGAGGGACGCAGAGGACGGGACTGGAACCTCACGCTGACGGGTGCAGCCTTGTTCCTCTATGTTTTCGCTGACGTGAGTCACACTTCGTCAGTACACTGGCAAGGCATGGGCTGACCAGATTCGCTTAGCAATCGTATAATCTCAAATATCTTTACGTCAGACACGTGTACGCTTGGAGCACCGAGCAGGTTCGTCGTCCTTCTCTCTGTTGTGACCGTCCCTCACGTATGGCCGAAAGCTTGGCTATTATATGTCTTTCCTCTGGATCATTCGCGCGCTTAACCTTCTCATCATCCTACCTCGTAAGTCCCCAGTTAATTTGTGATATGTCTGTCATCTTCATCTGGTCACAGTTATTCTCGCATACTTTTCTTCAAACCACACAGCGCCGACAGAAGACTTACCAAACGCACACCTTGCTTCTGCGATTCGCTTCGATCGGCGCATCGCAGCTATATCTCTTTTTATGGATGCATCTGCCAACGCACTTATCGCGGTGTCCCCAACGTCTTCTCAGGCCCTCTTCGTGTTCTTGACATCCCTCAATGCGCTCACCAGCGGTGGTCATCCTGCTCTTCAGTCCCTCGGAGCTGTAAGCTTACGCGCAATGGGGAAGGGTAACGAGATAGGCCTAGTTTTTGGTGCTTTAGGCCTCGCAAACGCCGTTTCGCACATTGTAGCGGTTCGTCTCCATCCAATGCCTCCTTCACTCGGACTTGCCTCACTCATTTTCGTGCGTTCGTCTGTTCACAGCCTGGCACATACGCGGTAATCTATGGCGCCACCGTTGCGACTTTCCCCAAGGCGATGTTCATCGCAAGCGCCGCTTTGTTGTACATCGCGGTTTCTCTCCTGGCCCGCATTCGACCAAATATTCATGTTCCTCCAGCAGAGCTCGAGAGTACTATTACCGTCGCAGCATCTGAAGAAGTCGAGGACGCAGGAGAGGGATCACACGTGCGCGTCCGGAATCAGTCACGTGGTCGTGAGCCCGAGAATGACTCGGATGCGCTGCGAAGGGAATCAGTGATGTTGCTGGCTATTCCAGAGGATTGAGGCGAAAAGGGGGACGGCGTTGGAGTTATTCATTTTCTGAACTGTTGCTCTGCTGACTGCCACTCAGGCTGGTCTATATTAATAAACTAATATACGATAGACTGTGGATATAGTAGTCGTGTCCTTAGAATTGTTCATTCTATGTATAATAAATGATGGATATAAGACCTTTGCGTATGCCAGGATAAGGTTAACCTAGCATCGTCCACAACTTGATAACAGAGAAGCAACCGAGGTACACCACATTCCGACCTTGACAGCAACCCTCGCCATCCAGCCAAACAACCCCGCGACCTGCGACTTTTTCTCAATATTAGCCGTCACGCGAGCAGGTTCACAGCGCAATTCCCGAAAATTTGATGAGGTAAACGTAAAATTTGGCATTGGATCATTGGAGGACACGGCAGTCATACGGTGTGCCAAACGAAATGCGGTAAGTCTTAGGCGGTGGGGGATGTGTGGGAATTCTGGGTGTGATGGGTGCAGGCTGGTTACGCGCGGCAGTAGCCTTCCAGTCGACGGACGAAAAGAAGCGATGAGCCTTGATCTCATGAATATTTGGGCGCTTGGAGGGGTTAATATCCAAGATCTATCAAGACCAGACCGTAGTAAGAGTCAGTCGACGACCGAATGTGGGGAATGAGAAAGGGGAAAAAAGATGATGCAAACAAACCTTTTCTAATAATGCCTGTGCGCCGTCGTCCACTTCGACGGGCTCGAACCGAAAGGTGTAATACTCGCCGAACGCCCCGAATGGAAACTGTCAAGTCAAAGGCGGATGATTATGAGATTATGGGTTTGGTAAAGAGAGTTGGATAGAATAGATATCTTACACGGCCTGTAAGCATGACGTAGAATAATACGCCGAGAGACCAAAAGTCGACTTCGTACGAATATGGCAATCCTAAACGTACTTCGGGAGCGGCGAATGCCAGAGTTCCCATCTTCTCGCGCGTCACGTCATCATCGTCTGGCGCATGAATACCACGATAAGGTCGGCGCATCGCGATAACCGCCTCCGCGCCTGAGGAGTCGGTATTAGTCGCGACTCTTCCTGCTGCGCGGTGATCATGGTGATTATTATGGCCGGGTAATGATGGACGAGAGCGTCGGGGAAAAATCTTGGCCATGCCAAAATCTGCGAGGACGACGTGACCATCGTTCGTGAGGAGGACGTTTGCCGGTTTGATATCTCGATGTATTATACCCCGCGAATGCAAGTCCTCCAAAGCACAAACTAGTTCGGACATGTAGAAACGAGCGAGTTTGACGGGTATGTGGCCACCGCGAAGGTGGAGGTCGCTCCGCAAATCCGTAAGATATAATGGCTAGCAGAATCAATAATTTGTCAGAAAGGAAGGGGATCATCGGTTAGGCCAGTGCCTGAAAAACGTACGGTGATGAGGTAAAAGTTGGTGTCGTCGTGTATGCTGGCTTCGAGTGATAGAAACCAGGGGTCCCCAGTAACTCTGCAGAGCGCATCTTTCTCATTGACGATTTGTGAAAGGTTGTCTGAACGCTTGCGGATGACCTTGAGCGCGAAATTCTTCTTGGTGACTTTGTCCTCTACCAGGTAAACCTTCCCGCTGACTCCCTGGCTGATGAGCCTGATCGGACGGAAGTCATCGGGTTGCGTTGAATGTGATCTACAAACAGAACTATCTGGCTTCGAGGGAGGCCCAAGAAGGGGTGCAGTCTCGTCATGAGAAGAATGGGGAGGCGATGTGGGATGTATGAACAACGACCCCAAGAAACGTCGTTTAGTATCAACCACTGGCAGGTCGTAAATAGTGGAAACCTTTTGATGAGAGTGTATCTGACGTAGCATCTGGACGGGGGAGGAAATTTGATAGACAAGATCAGACATCGACCCAGAAAACGGTCGGTTCGGTATTAAGGCACTTCCTGACGAGGGAGGCGCAAGAAGTTCGTAGCACGTTGCGTGAATTCCAGGTCCTTTGTTAGTCATGGGCGGACAGTGACGTTGGTTATATACCCCCCAAGGGCAATAAGGACCGAGTCGACCAGAAGGAGCAGTGCTGCGCTACTAGGATTCACAGTGCCAAGGATCGGGGCCTGAGGGAACAACAATAGCCCAACGATGGATGACTTGCCGCCCTCACCATAACACTGTGACTGACAGGGCCGGGATGGAGCTTCTGCACCCGGACCGTCCCGCCACACAAGCACTGGCAAGGACATGCCTAGGTAAATTTAGGATTGCCCAGCTCCAATCATGTGGATCAACCAACAGTGATCTCTGCCCTTCAGGCTCCTGGCCAGTCAAAGGTAAATCAAGCAAGCGGTGCTGTCGAAGCGATCGGCACGGTGACTCCGAGACCCAAGCAAAAGAAGGTTAGCCTACTTGACGAGCCTGAGGAGAGAAACCCATTTTCAAGTAGTTACTGTAATAGATGTTGAGTCAAGCTTGATGTGATGACGCAGGACCTCTCGGTGACTGCGGCCTCCAAGAGCCCGAGCCTGACTGCTGCCGAGCACTGCGAGGCCACGCCACAGCGCCCATGACTCCACACGACGGGCGCCGGACCGACCGGCACTAGAGTAGTATTCGCTTGTCGTTCTTCGCGAATGGCATTCGAACTCGCGTGCGCGGTGGCCGCAAGAGTCGTGCTAGCACTCTCTCCCTTGGGATCACACATACAAGATGATAATCAATTATCTTCGCCATTGACCTCATATTCTCGTTGTAAGTACTTCCGCTTCCTACCGCGTATTTGGTTTTCAGTTGACTTGTTGTTGTCGTACTGTACATCTGTCAACCCAACCACCACCTAGTACAGGAGGGTATCTATCTATTCCGCCACGGAATTGACCCATACTCGGGCGGATCATTCAGACATGTACGCATGCAGTTAGACTGCCGCAGCCGCGCGCATACAGTTCAGTTCCGAGCTGATGTTTCATTCATACAGTCGCCACTCGCATTGTCCCTTTTCTCAACTATCGTCCCCACGTCGCGGATACATCCAACGCTCCTGTGGACATTATTTGACGTTGTTGGGGCATGGGCACTAGTGAATGTATGGCGCTCCCGGAGTAATGTCCAGAAAAGCAAGCGAGATATGCGAATCGCAGCCTTGTAAGTTATGATAGCAGCCGTGTTTTTCCGGCAGCAATCCAATCTGGTGTTCGATCTTCTTCGCCTTGCTTGCCAAGTTTCTTGCTCAACGCTCGGGGGCTCACATAGTTCTCTTTTCCAACAGCTATCTCATCAACCCATATATTTTCCTACCATGTTTAGCACTCTCAACCTCAACCCTCGAAACGACCCTTCAACTACTTGTCCTCTTATTTGCTTCGCGGGGTACGTACGACATTTTTGACAGGTGCTGCTTTAAATCTGACGCTGTGTAGGCCAGTCATCGCCAACCCTCCTAACACTCGCAATATTAGCACATCTATCTCTACCCGCAATACTCCTGCTTCCACCAATACTCCTACTTCTTTTCTCCGATCCTCAATCGCATTTGGCATCACCAAGGTTGTTCCCGCAAAAGCTCCGTAAATGCATCCCTTCATTCGTAGAGTTCGGCTTCTTTTTTGTCGCTTTGGTATTCGCCTCTGCTCTAGTGACCGGAGGCTGGGGATGGGTGCGGAATACTTGGGGAGCAGGGTGAGCTCTTCCCCCGTTACCTTTCTCATTCGCGTTACATCCTTGACTTTTTTTGGCTCAGATTCCTACTCCCTGACCTGACGCCCAACCCAGGGCTCTGGTGGTACTTTTTCACGGAGATGTTCGAACATTTCAGGCCATTCTACCTGATGACATTCTCTGTAAGTGAACTGCCATAGAGTCTGCATCGGGTCCCTGACCCTGCGTAACACAGTTACACCTAACAATATATGTCGCCCCATTATGCATAAAGTTCCAGTGCGTGCTCTCATTGCCGTGACTCACCTGTGCTCATTCTCGTACAAGACACGACCCACTATATGCCACCTTCCTACTCCTTGGCGTCCTTGGAACCTTCAAGCCATACCCCACTCTATCAGACCCAGGTCTTTTCCTGAGCCTCATCCCTCTTTTCCCAGAAATATACCCCTGTGCGTGTGTGTTCTTCTCTCTACCCACTGATACTAAGAGATCATCCGGGCGCGGCAGATCTTCGCTACCCGGTCGTAACTGCGCTTCTGCACCTACACGCCTTTCTGCTCCTACCACTTTTCCACCATCTCTGGATCGGGACTGGCACAGGCAACGCAAATTTCTTCTATGCGAGCACACTTGTGTTCGGTCTTGCCAACGGCGGCGCACTCTTAGACTGCGTCTGGGCAGGCCTCCGCGTCTCCATAGGTGAGGAGAAAGATGGGTGGATAGTTACGCAAGAGTAGAGTTTTCGCATGGCGCGTGTTACAAAATTGCACTTAATTTCCCTGTAACTGAGGGTTGGCCGATAGAGCTTTGGTATTCCCAGAGACCACTTCAGATTCAATTTTGTACGTCCCTAATTCATGTCGCTCGTCTGGTAAATATGTAAGAAACAAGATGACAAGCATTTACGGTCCTTCGCCCTGGCGTTTCACCCATTCCACCAGCGCACTGTAAAGCGTAATTGTAATTATCATAAATATGCGTTTCAGGCAAGCCTCGGAGAATGCTGCTTACCGGACTGGTCGCCCAGTCATGCCCTTTTCCAGGTAAGGTGTGGGGCGTGTCGTCTGTGCCGGAAACATGAGAAAGGTATTAAACTCCATTAAGCAAGATTCCTTTACCTCCATGGTGCCAGCAATATCGATATGCGCCCAACGGAGCGGCGCTTCTTTGTCACCAGTTCCCGGTTCGATGCCATCAACAAATGACTTGAGGAATAACGCAGCGGTGCAGGAGCCAGCTGGCCTGCCACCCGTCTAGAGCGCAACTTGTGTCAAGAAAGAAATATGAATATCAAGAGACGAGATCTTACGTTGCACAGGTCAGCATTCGAGGAATGAATCTGGGGACCAAATTCTTCATCCAGGGGCAGTCGCCAGAATCGGTCGTACTCGGCCTCCCCGGCGATGTGTAGCTCCTCCCAAAGTGAGTCGGAGGTCTACACGACCAAGGTCAGGGTACTTTATACCAGATTAGTCACGATGTGGGTACAAGACGTACAGAGAACACTCCGGAAAAGGCTTCGCCTAGCGCAATACTCACGGCTCTATGAGAGAAATGATAGTAAAAGTGGATTGTTTAAAAGAAGAGGGGTCGAACCCGGTAAGTGTGGCCACGTCTATAAGCGTATGGGGCTTGTAGGTTGTTGAGGTATAGTATAAAGCATCTACAACCCTTCGGTTAAACCGGCAACAGACGAGGGACGCGTAAGATTTCACCTGAAAGAATAAGTCGACCCTCAGCATCAGTGTTGTCGACCTCGACGGATTTGCCGTTCATCGCATATATACTATATACGCGGTTGAGCTCAGTAGACAAGAAGTTCCAGAATGTGTGCTTACATATCGCCAGGCTTATTCGCACTTGGTCCAGGCAAATTTTCGCATAGAGGGGTGACCACAACAAGGTTAATACTGAAGAAGACGAGGTTATACGTCTTGAAGTCAGAAATTGCGTGTAGACATACGGAAGACGGAGCTTCGCAATGGCAAGAGCCGCCGACACGACCGCCGCAGCGCCACCTGCAAATCACTATCAACTTGCGCGCGAGCCCAGCGAATGGCCAACACTCACCCATATCGCCACGCATCAACTTCATGCCCTATTATGCAGATGGTCAGTTGACACAAGAGCACACTAGCAAGAACCAGGTACAGACTGCTGACGGCTTCAAACTGATCCCGCCGGAGTCGAAGGTAATGCCTTTGCCAACAAAGGCAATGGGCTGATCCTCCCTTGCGGCCCCATTGTAGTGGCTGAAATATTTCATTGAGACTTCCAATAAGATAAATTCTCGACTGTTGTCTCACATTTCCAGGAGCTTAGCAGGCTCCGATGTTCCTTTGGTCACAGATAAGAAGGTCCTCTGTTACGGTAAACTGAATAATAATACGGTGTTCAGTCCCGGGCTCTACGCACCATTCCCTTTTCGGCGGCCCATTCTGAAAGTGACAGTCGTGTCAGCCCGGGACCATGAAATTCACGACAAAGAAAGAGGCATCTATTATAAAGAGGACGAGATCCCACCTTCATCACGGACAGTGATTTGAGTATTCGGAACATTTGCGAACTCCGACTTCACCCTCTCCGTAAAAGCCTACGGGAGAGAAGTCAGCTTAATCCACCCTTGTGGCCATGCGCTTGGATGCGTACTGTTGGTGTTAGCAAGTTCGCAGGAAGCTCTGCGAGCTATGGTGAAGGGGGGGAAAAGCTCAGTGGGCTTTATTTCCTGTCACAAAGAGACGATGGGTACCGTCCTAGCAAGGTTCTGGGCATCCGCATAGATGACACCAGCTTCCCACTCTTTCGACCCCGAGTCTTGTATTGGTTGGAAGGATAACTCCTGCGGGACATTCGCCTCGTCTCCAGGTTTATATGGGGACGGAGGCGAAGTCTTCAGGGTGAATTTATACTTGGCAAGATGAGCGGCCACAGCTACGATGAGGGATCGGATGAGTTTGATTAATTGCAAACACTCAAAACTTAGCTCGCCTGCAGCGTGCGCATCGGTAGATGTGTCAATGACGATATCTTTGGTTCCATCGCCGAGTTCCTTGACCTGCTTGACGCCGCTCCCGACAGCCTTCCTCACCAGCTCTCGCCTCGCGTCTCCAGTTTTCTTGTCAAAGCCCTCTCCGAGGGACACGACGGCAGTTGCGTTGATCTTGCCCTGATCTGCGCGAGGAGTGTTATAGAAAATTCGGGTCGTCCCGACTTTGGGAGGTTTAGAGCCCGTTGGGGCCGTGTTCCAGAGCTCAACGGGGTCAACCGATGACACTGTGGCAGAGCCAGGTTGGGAGGCAGGATCGATAGGGAGGATGAACACCTTGGTCGACATGGTCCTAATAGAGGAGTACGATCTTACATTTGCGCCATAGAGGCGCAAACCTCGAGCGGCTCCGAGCATTGTCCAGCTGACGCGCAACCGACGTAGTGTGTGGGTAAGAAACAACACAGTCCGACATTTAATTGTCTCGATATTGATTCATCAGGATGGTGACCCAGGCAATGTCAAATACTCTTCGAGCTCCTAGCGATTGACACAGCCCGAGACTGGCCGTGTTCGTAGACGAAACATGTACCACGACAAACTTCCGATGGACAAACTCTTTTTCCAGCTCTTCCCTCACTGTCTCTTTGCCCAGACCCATACCCCGTGCCTCTGGTCTCACACAGACTGAACTGATATCGCCCTCCCTCGATATAAAACACCAGGCTTGCGCGTGCCTCTCTTCCGACGACCTAAGGTATGCTCTGGTGTTCGGCGCGCAGGCCAGCGTTGCCTTGTTACGCGGCACCGTCGACGTTTGGGCCACTTCATCCAAGTCCTCCATTCCCATTCTATTGAAGATTTACTTTGATTCAACATCCTCTGAATAGCCGTCGAGGTTTCCAGCGACACTCAGGGCGTTGGTGTTACCGTTCAAGAAGTACTACGGACGTTACGTGAGGACCTGAGAATGCCATCCCTCAGACGCGAATTAAACAAATTGGGCGCTGAAGAGCGGGCTGGGAGTAACGCCGCGTTTAGAGAGATATGCAAGAGCGAAGAGGAGCTCCGCAAGGCCCGCGTAGGATTGACCACTTGGGCAGTAGGGACAGGCTTCAGATTTTACCGAAATTTGGGCCCAACGGCAGTGAATTAATCACTTCGTCTACACTTCCTACGCCTGCGCTACGCACTGCGGAATCTTTTTGAGTTGACTTGATAGACTTCCTTTGGTTTCATTTTTCCCTTATCGGCTCACCTGTTCTTGATATTTTCCAGGGATGAATCAAGAGTTGTAGGCCCTTCAAGGAATCTGATACGCTAAAGGGAGATGAAGAGCGCCGTAGTGATGTAAGGGTCAGGGATGGTGGGTCCGGTGAATGGAAGTTAAGTATGATGGTGACAGGGAGTCCAGACTACGATGATCGCATGTACACTGTTTAAAAAATAGCAACAAAATGCATAGGAAAGATTACATATATAAGCCAATAGCACTAGTACATACTAGCATTGCCCACCACCAAATCTGAAAGTTTAAGATAGAACTCCTCAGAGTCATATTTATGTTTCTGATATAAAGCTTCCAAATCTTTAATGAAGTGAGCCCTTATTTCTTCATTATCCAACTTTTCAATTGCCTTGGTAACATGCTTCCAAGGGGTCTTTGAATGCTGCAAGGAGAGACAGCCAATAAGGCAAACAACTATATAAAAGAAAGCATAAGCAAATAGGCAAATTAATACTGAAACTTACGTGCAACAAACTTCACATAGAAGTAATCTATAAAAATATCCATAGAATTTGGCTTTAACTATAACAAAAATAACCTTATAAATTTAAAACAACCAAAAATTTGAAATTAACATACCCAATTTTCAATGGCAGATGTGATTTCAAATCTATATTGCTAAATAAAGCATATAAGTAAATAAAAAAGTTTCAAAAAGATAGATTAAAATCTAAGTAGTATTGATTAGGAGCAATATATATAAATGGCAACTTACAGCCTAAAAACAAGGCAAGGATAAATATAATGTAAGCAATATTGAATAAGAGTAGCAAGCATAAATAGCAACTTACATCCTAAAAGTAAGATAGGGATGAATATAAAATAAGTTAAAATAGATTGGGGCAGTAGCATAAATAGTAACTTACATCCTAAAAGTAAGATTGGGATAAATATTAAATAAGTTAAAATAGATTGGGGCAGTAAGCATAAATAGCAACTTACATCCTAAAAGTAAGATTGGGATAAATATAAAATAAGTTAAAATAGATTGGGGCAGTAAGCATAAATAGCAACTTACATTCTAAAAGTGAGATAGAGATAAATATAAAATAAGTTAGATTAGATAAAAGTAATAAATATAGATAGCAACTTACACTCTAAAAATAAGATAAGAATAAATAAGATAAGCTAAATCAAATAAAAGCAATGAATATAGATGACAACACACATTCTAAAAGCAAGGTAGGGATAAAAATAATATAAGCAATATCAAACAGAAGCAGTGAGCATAAATAGCAACTTACAATCTAAAGTTGTGTGAAAAATCATTAGTATATAATATTAATAG
This sequence comes from Russula emetica, assembly GCA_015178925.1. Taxonomy (NCBI): domain Eukaryota; kingdom Fungi; phylum Basidiomycota; class Agaricomycetes; order Russulales; family Russulaceae; genus Russula; species Russula emetica. The sequence continues at coordinate 749,369 of WHVC01000010.1, read as the reverse complement.
ATAATCTATTAGGTTACACTGACCAGATTCCAAAATGGTAAGAATTTCAAACTCTTATCAACAAGCTTATGTAAAGCTGCTCTTTTGTTCATTTTAGTTGCCATTTTAAGTTTTGAGGAAATAGATGCTCTGAAAACATAAAGATAGGTGTGATATAATATTTATAAAAGAATACATACAAGTTTTGTTTAAATGTCAATTGGCATGCAAGTTTCATGGAATTTTGCTGAGCCATTGCAAAAATAGAGGCAAGAGCTTCATCATTTAGTGCTTCAAATGTCTTCGTTACTAGTAATTCACAACCACTCCCTTTGTCTAAAAGGCTTTGATATTATTATTATATATATTATTATATAATAATGACTCACGATGTGTTTGAACAATGGCTGCAGGTGAATGTTTGGCATTTTTGAGGGGATTAAAAACATTCATTCTTGCATAGTTCAAGATGTCACTTTTTGGCACCTGTCTTCCTTTATATTCACCTTTCACTCTGTCAACCAATGCCTCATATTTGGTTAATACTGCAATCACTGGAACTGTCTTGGCTTAGCAATGGTGACAATATTGGCCAGGTTAATAGAAACTTTAATTACCATTGTGATTGACTTTCTCGAGAAATGCTAGCTCAAACTCATCACTAGGCACCCTTGGAGTGTCCATTGGCATGCAAAACCTTCAAGAGCTTCATATCAAGGTCATAGCAGTTGCCAAATACTTACCAGATTGCATGAAGGTGATCTTCAATGCGTGTCTGCTGGGCCCGGTCGTCAATGAACTTCTGAATATACTCTATACGAAGCTTGCTTGAGTCGTGTCCTTCTCCAGCTTCCGTACCATGACAGTCTGATTCTGCTCCAGCTTCTATCCCGCGAGAATCGTGAAAGACAAAGCGTGGGCTGCTCGGGTATGTTATCTCGTAGTCGATCACGCTCATTCCACGCTGGAATTTTTGTGAGTGGGTGGGAAAAAGTGGAGGCACCTATCGACTCGACGAACCTCCAACCCTGCCTTGACAAGTGTTGGGTCACATCAGTTTGACTACCGATATTAGATATATGAGGGAAGCCCATACCACCAAGCGTCCTTCTTTATCGCGAATCTCTGGCTTTGCCCCTACATCACTGCCGGTCATATTCTCAAGGATCGTGGTTTTTCCAGCATTCCGTCGACCTATGATCAGCACGCGAAACCGATTAACTGATCGACTGAGGTGTCCGGATGAGAGGTCCATGTTGGTGAGGTCTTCGGAGCAGAGTCGAAGTGACGATTCAGGGGACAACATGGAGGTCTACAAATTGAGTCAGAGGTTCAACGCTCATCGCGCTCATCTTCGAACAAAGTTTAAACGCGATCAAACCTTATTATCCGCTGGGTCGCATAGAATTGCGGCTATAGAGGCCAGTAGTCAGCCTCTTCTACATTGCTGTACCAGAACAGGACACGTACAACCATTCTCAACGATCAAAGGCATTTGTTTTTCGTGTAAGAAATTCTCTATTGCATCCGCAGTCAGAGTTCCCTATGCGCGGGCATTGCTGGTTTATTTCGGGTATAAATGCCAGCATTTTGACTTGGACATACCACGCCTTCGATAAGCCGAAGGTCATCGTCATGGGCAATGGCGATGATGTCCTCGGCTGCTGAGATGTCCTCGTTACATTTCTTTTGGTACGCTTGAGTGCTATTAGAATGAGCGGTCATATTCAGGCGGACAAACCTGTATGATGTAATCTAATATCCCGACGAGCGGGTCGCGATACTGGTACCAAGGCGTCAAGCTTTCTTTCTCCATCACCTTATACAGGATAAACACTTACCTTTGAGCTATCTGGAATTCGTGTCACTTGTATCTCATCCTCCCGACGGTCGTCAGGGTCGTCAGGAAGGGGTTCTGCTGCAGCCCGCATTGGTATGGTCCGGAAGAAAATGCGCTTTGCACGAAAACCCCTGATAAAGACGCATTGGTTCTGAGGTAGAGGTTCTTGAACGTTCTAGTACAACGAAGGAAATATAAGTTAACGGCGGGAAGACATGGCCTGGGGAACGGACCGGGTCGAAACGACTGTTCTGATATTCTACGATTCCACGAATGTTGCGCCAAAAAAATTGTGCTCCGCCGCCATCGGACTTTCTGGCCTCCAGAGATATTGTCGCGGCGTCCGAGTCCACTGACGTGCGGCCATCAAACGCGGCAGCAGCCCATGATGTAACCAAAGTACACCCAGTAACAAGAATGATGTCTTCCATTTGCTCGACGGCCAAATTCATCTTCTTGGACCAGCGGAACCAGCTGTCCACGTTATCTCTGATGTATTTCTCGAACACTTTTATGGGTAAAACATCTTTGCGGTGGCCCTTGTGAGGAAGAGACAAAAATGCTCCATGATGCTGAGCCCTGCACTGATACATTTGACCCATGGCACTACAAATGCGAAAAATTATAAATGGACTTAAGCTGTCCAGGACAGGATCATGACTCACTCCTCGTGTGTGTCAGCACCAATATTATCTACTTTGGACACATGAGGGGTGTAGTACTCTCCTTCGCGAATTTCATTATCACGGACATTGCCGAAACAACTTGGCTCAATACACTCGTACTTCTCCGGTTTTCCGAGTAGTTTGTTCGAGGGATCGTCCCAGGGAAGCGTCACATTGAACATGCGTATGAAAGCCCCGTTATCCAGATAACCAACATCGCCGATCGAAACGTGGCCGGGTTGTTTGTGAAGATTCTCAACAGGCTTCGGATCCCACAACGCAAGGCCATGATAGTGGGACGAGAGTTGCTCCCGGTAAATGTTGTCTACTGACATGATGGGAAGAAAGTGGAAGGGGAGGGTACTTGGCCATCAGGGAGATGACACGTTACTTGGCGTGACTTGGCCCGATTGGGTGTTTGGCCGCATTGGGCACTTATTGGGCACCTTGGCAAATTGAAGCATATTCGCAGTACAGTAGTGAAGGTTCGATTAGCTAAAATTTCACTAAGCTCCAATTGAATATCTCTTGTTGATCACTTCAGATTTTGAATAAATTTTCACCAAGGAGTTAAGGAAAACCCTACTGCAAATATGCCCTATAAAGGCCTGTTCGGCAGCGATAAGCTGGGATTACTATAGTGTTCGGCGGAATTGAAATTGCATGTAGAAGTTGAAATCGATTTTTCTTGAATTTAAATCACAGCATTTCTGCTCCGGACTTCTACGGGATATATTGTTATAGGTCTCTAGCATGTACATGTAAATTGGCTAAGGTGTGCTGTCTCAGGAATATATTGCGCGATGGTTACCGAGAATGAGAGTCAGTGATTTCTGTCAAAAATGGATCCTGCAGGTCCGAAATTGCACCGAATCACTCTGGAAAAATTCTGTCGTGATCATAATACATATATTAATGTGGTCCACTTTTATATTCATTACTGTGAGTTGTTGTGCTCATGCAGTGAGCAAGATGGTCCATGAGCGTGACAGACACATCCAAAGTTCAAGTGCCGCTCGGGCCACTCGGGCCGCTCCGACAATGCTTCTGGATGCGCCACTGGTCACATGCCCACCTCTGGGTTGCCGCGTCTCGTTTGTCCCTTAGAAAATCGGCAACGCGTTTTGCCGCTCTCGGAGTTTGAAATTCTTCGTGACATTTCTGTGACAAAGATAGCCAGGACACTCCTTTGTCCATTGCATGAGCACAACCCCTCACAGCAATGAATGTAGTATTGGAGCACATTAATATATGTGTTATGATCACGACAGAATTTTTCCAGAGTGATTCGGTGCAATTTCAGACCTGCAGGATCCATTTTTGACAGAAATCACTGACTCTCATTCTCGGTAACCATCGCGCAATATATTCCTGAGACAGCACACCTTAGCCAATTTACATGTACATGCTAGAGACCTATAACAATATATCCCGTAGAAGTCCGGAGCAGAAATGCTGTGATTTAAATTCAAGAAAAATCGATTTCAACTTCTACATGCAATTTCAATTCCGCCGAACACTATAGTACTGTCTTATCGCTGCCGAACAGGCCCTATTAAGCCAAGACATGCAATTCCGGCAACTCCCCCAATTCTTTCGCCAAGTAACTTACTGATGGGGACCTCAGGTGAGGAGTGATCCAGAAACTCGTAGATTCCCCTGTCCTAGTGTACAATATATACGGTATACGGAGTCTTGGCACTATGTAAGTGGCTGCCCGGTATTAAGGTATACTGTAGCAGTCACATACTCGGCGGAAGTAGAAAGTCTATGGAGAAAGCAAGCTTGGTGAAGGTGCCTAGGTAGCATCTGGAGGAGATGGGGATATATGAGGCGATGCTGGAGTGGAGCGAACCGACCATCAAAGTATCTTTCTCCGGGTGCTTGCGACTGATGAATTTAAGCATCTGTTCGAATCGGGCGTACGCCGTACGAAAGTGTTCTTCATCTTCGTCCCTGTTTATCGTGGGAGCTGCTTCCACCGAGGACCAAAAAAGGAACTCTGTCTCTTGCCTGCCCGTGATTCCAAGTACCCCGACAGCCCAAGCGCTTGACTCGGGTGGGGATTTGGTGGGAGGAAAGGTAGCCAACACCGTAGAATTAGGTGCCGGGGGAACCCCCACCACGTACAGCTCTGTAGATGCATGTGGGAGGTGTGCCTTTAGGTGGGGTAGTATAGATGAGGTCGCATCTAGATGTATATATACATTATCGTCCATCGCATCGTCGATGGTGATGGTGAACGAGCAAGGGTCGGATGAGCAACCCAAGTCGGCAAATTCCGGCCAGTGTGAGGACGCGTAAGTCGAACGCGTCGATATCCTCATCTTCATATCTCATCCAAGCAGACCCCACCCGACATCATGGTGTGTATGCTATTATCCTCTTATTCGACCGCTAAGTCTGGGTTTTATTAGGCTAGACGATATGACAGTGCGTGACCACTAGCGCGAGATGCACAACGATGATACTTATATCTTATCCCCAAAGCTCGCACAACTATATTCTCGCCTGAAGGTATGAAGCATATCTCATGCTGCATCCACTAGTTAACCGCTTCATCAGGTCGGCTATACCAGAGTGCGCTCTCCTTTCCTTGACTTGAGACAAATGTTCTTACCCTTAGTCAAGTCGAGTATGCAATGGAGGCCATTTCGCACGCGGGGACTGTACTTGGCGTTCTAGCAACAGATGGTGTCGTTCTTGCTGCAGAGAAGAAAGTGACAGGAAAGCTACTCGATCTTTCAGAAGCGAAAGATGGCGGGTATGGGGGTAGTGGTGAGAAGATATTCTTGCTCAACTCGTACGTCTAGTCTTGTTCCCCGCTCATATTTCCCGAATGCTAATTCTCAAGAACAGAAACGTCATTGGGGGTGTCGCTGGCATCACTGCTGATGCGAATTCCCTCGTCAATTACGCTCGATCCGCCGCGCAGCAGCATTTACTCAGATACAATGAAGACATCCCCGTTGAGCTTGCTAGCTCAGCGCTTGTGTGATCTCAAGCAAGGCTACACACAATTCGGTGGTTTGCGACCATTTGGAGTGTCTCTCTTGTACGCAGGATACGACCCGCATTACCAATTCCAGCTCTACCACTCGGATCCCTCAGGCAATTATTCGGGCTGGAAGGCGACTTGCATTGGCGCAAACAACGGTACCGCACAGAGTTTGTTGAAGCAAGAATACAAGGATGATATCACCGTGGAAGAGGCTATTGGTTTAGTGATGCGGACGATGAGTAAGACGATGGACAGCACCACTCTAGGCAGTGAGAAACGTGCGTCTTGTCCTTAGCTTTCTCATGGGGTTACACTGAGACACCTGCACAGTTGAGTTTGCTGTCTTAACGGTTGACCCGGTTACAAAGGAGGCCAAGGCAAAGATTTACCGACCTGGGGAAATCGATGCCCTTCTCGTGAAACATGATCTTGCAAAGAAGGATGAGGATACAGAGATGAAGGCTGCTTAGATAGTCCACATTGTATAAATTGACGATCACCCTCTCTATGACCGTATGAAGTCGAGCGGGAAGTCCGAGTCGAGACGCAAGAAAAGATCCAATACACTCAAGAGTCCTCATCTAATAAAACGTATGTGCATACAACAACACAGATCCCCGTGCGACCTTTCAGTATATCAATGGCATGCCATCCCTTTGCCCAAGTCACTACCTGCAAGGACGGCATCAACATCCATCAGAGCACCGAATACAAAGTGACCGATGCTAGCTCCCAGCACCACGGCAAGGATTAAATAAGCCTGAGGGAACATCAGCGGACAATCGAAGAGAATGAGCAAGGCGGGACCGACGTTATAAGTCATGAAAACGAGCATCAAGAAGAACGAGACGAAGATCTGAGCACCGTAGAGCACAGCGCGTAAAACCCGGGGGTAGAACGGCACAGGTGTGCTAGTGAGAGAAAATATGGGTTGTCAACGTTACGGTCAAACGCGAGGGTGAGTGAGGGCATACCAAGATGAAAGCTTCTTGCGACGTCCCGAGAGCAGGCCGGCGTCTTCAACATCTGCGCCAGACAGCTCAGGACTACTGCGGCCACTCACCACACCTTTATCGCGTCCCTTCCCGCGGGACAGCGCCAGTGCGATGCGCCGGTCAACGCTGCGCTGATATGCGCGGAGGTATTCGTATCCGAGAGAGATGAAGACGATGGCGATGAAAGAGAGGACGAAGACGAAGTGAGAGGATATGTGCCATTGCCTAAAGACGATACACGTATCTTCGATCTGCGTGTTCCTGCGCGGACGGACGATAGGTTGGTTCAGAATGGAAGGGGTGATGCCACGTTGGAGCTCGTACGTACCATAGCATCTGCATTGAACAAGTCGGACCCATGTCCATATCGCCGTGTCCGCCGTGACCGTGATCCATAGTTATTGGTGAAGGTTAAATCAAAAGGTGGTGATAAGCAAGTAAAACCGGTAAAGGTGGAAACCAAGATGAGAAGATGAGAGGTGAAAGCAACTTTGATTGATTACAGTACAACTGGCCAAAAATTTATTTTTCCAAAGCAAGCAAGGTCCTTCAATTCCAATCATTCCACCTCAATGAGAAAAAGAGAAAAAGAGCGGCGGAGCGGTCAATTTCAAGAAAAGAACATTCTGTTCGAGTTGGGAGTCCACCTACACTCTCCTCCATAACGACGTGCGCGCTCTCCACTGGCAGCAGCACATCGTGAAACTAGACCATGTCCAGCAGGGCTGCATACAAGCCACTCTCAATCCACGCCTCAGAATCCCCCTCGGACCCACATATATACCTCCCCCACCGCCGAAACCACCACCACTATCCTTACCGCTGGCGGCCGCGATGGCCGCGACCCCGGACATGCCTCAAGTACACACTCCCGATCGTCCTGCTCCTACTCCTCTTCTTCTATCTAACCTGGGAACTACACATAGAAATCGCGCTCTACTGGCGACAATGGATCAGGCGGGAGATCGAACCATTAACGCCCCTGCGAGGGTGTTTCAAACCCGAGCAGGTTTCCCCGGTCTATAATGTCACTGAACGACTGTATGGTCCGAAGATTACCGAAATTCACGCTGGAATGGCTATGCGTCACGGTCTCGACTGCTACGACTTTGCGGGCACCATCCGCCCATTACCGTCCTCCTCTGCGCTTGCGCGAGACCGACCACGTACGAACTACCATACCTATTGGCGCACCGACTTGGCGCCCTTCAGCGAGCGACAGGAATATACGCTCAAGTCTTTCTTCGCTACTCAGAATCCGCATTCGCGCCTCATCATGTGGTCCAATGGGGATCTCTCCAGCAACACGTTGCTCGCGAGTTACGTCGCTCGTTATCCAGGCGCGTTCGAGCTCCGCGTCGCGGACGTGCATCAACTCTCCAAGGGTACGCCACTCGAAAATAGCCCATTGCTCTCTAGCAGTGACAAGAAGGCGTGGCTTGATGGCGATCTGATCCGCTTGCTGGTGGTCTGGAGGGATGGAGGTGTTTGGGTGGACATGGACACCCTCCTCACTCGCGACCTTAATCCCCTGCTCGAGCACGAGTTCGTGACGCAATGGGATTGTTACGGTACGTCCCCATCATCTCAATATTATGAGAAGCAAGACACTGATGCCTCTCCAGATAAAATCTACCAGCCTCTCAATGGCGCCTTGATGCACTTTCACCAACACTCTCCCTACCTCTGCGAGGCTTTCCATCTTATGACAACTTCAACTCCACCACGTCCATCCTCCTCGGACTGGGGGTCTATCCTGTACCTTCGTCTCTGGCGCCGTCTCGTGGCAGAAGGTCTCCCACCATTCAAAATTTTACCCTTTTGCTTCTCCGATGGCCATGCATGTCGCCTCGACAATCGCCTCCCAGACCCATTCGAGCCAGACCCCAGTAACGGACATTGGACTGGGGGGTTGACACGCGTGGAAGACGGTGGCCTTGATCGCAAACTCAGCAATGTATTCGCGGTGCACCTGCATAATCGATGGGACAAAAGCTTCCCGCCAGGTGGTTGGGTCGACAGATTACTGCTTCGCAGGCATGAAAAGAAGTTGGCTGAGGAAGGGGATTGGTAAGTAGGGTGTCATGGATGGACGAGGATCTTCAATGTATATATCGAAGCCTAATGGTGGAAGCGAGCTAAGAAGAGCTTTCGTACTAAATCTGGGGACTTTCAGCAAGCCACCAAATGAAGGAAGAAACAGTCGTACACTTGCTCAAAGCCAAGCCCAAGCCACGCTCCTTATGACTGCAAGTCCGGCATCCGTCTGACCACCTTCCCCTCATTTCGCGCATGGACCTTCAACTTCTCAAGCAGTCTCGAGCGTCTCCATCGCTTAGGGGGCGTCCGTTTTTCCGTAGCCCAATAATAAATATCCCAGTCCGATTCATCCATAAGCTGGAAATTATTAAAAAAAAATAGAATTAGAACATGATAATAAAAACCCCCCCACACACACTCTCAGAGGAATAATATAGTATAATAAGACGCGTTTATCTTGTCTTGAATTGACTAGAACGCTAGGACGCACCTTGTCGAATTCGGAGAGCTCCCCGGCGTCCATCGTACCGAGATTCTCTTGCGCGAATGTGCTAAGGAGCAAGTCGTTCTCTAGCGTGCCGCGTTTGCGGCTTTGGTATACGAGACGCGCGCGAGTCGTTTCGATGGATTCTCCGCGGCGTGGTAGTGGTTTGGGAGGTGGTATGTTTGCGGGCGATGTTGTGGAGGCGATGTGCTCAGGGGTGTGGGGCATCGACCAGGGGTCCTTCCGCCTTACGGACGACGAGGATAGGTGTGTTGTGGAGAGGAGGACCCTGGGACGTAACGCAAGAGTGCGAGAGACGAAATGGTACCGGAAAATCGACATGGTACTTTTGGATGATGATAATGATGATGATGACAGGACGCGAGATTCTCAGTCTGCACTTCCGTAGTTGCTGTATACGCTTACCTGAGCTATCTTACGTAGCGTAGTTGGCCGAATATATTACGTTTCTACGTTTCTCCGATCCCCAAAACTCCACAAGTTACATAGAATGACTCTGACACCTCGGCTTTGTCGCACAACGATTTCATGGTATATTATATAACAGAATACAGTACAGTACTACGTTTTGGCAAGTGATAAAAGCCAACGATCCTAACTATCTTCGCTCTCGCCTTTGAGGTCTTCTATTGCACGCTGCACCTCCAGTTTCTCTAATACCGCACGGTGCAAACTTGACCGCGATGCACGCCCCTTAGTTCTAACTTCAGTGACGGCTTTCCCGGAATAGGTGGTGGGTACAGGCGATATTGAGCTTTCAGCAGCGGCACTAGATGATGCGGGTGAGGGGTCGGCAACAGGGTTTGCTGTCAAGTGTGAGGGGACGATGACTGGCGTCGGGCGCGGTGGTGGCGGCCACTAGAGAAGAGTAATAAAACGTTGATCAGAATTCCATGCGGAAAAGCCATGTTATTAATTTAACTCACACCCCGACGAGGTTGATTGAAATGCAGGGCCGCCCAAGGAGGATATTCGCGCTCGAGTTGAATGATGTGATCTTCAACAAATTTAATGCGATGAAGAAGTGATGCCGGTGGCGACGGTACTTTTCGCATATACCATCAGATCGATCATGTCAACGGTGACAAGCAAATCTTACCATATCGCATGGCCAGATGAGTCTCCAAATTTTTCAGTCTTTCGTCAAGACCAGGATGTCGACTCGCAGTGACCGAATGATCGCCCTCGACGGTCTTGTCTGCGGGGCGGTTGTTTTCATTCTTCATCTCCGCTTTCATTGTTCTTCTAAGGGGTCCTTCTTCGTTCTTTGCAATGTCGAATTTCATCATCACATCGCGATCCACCGTCCTGGCATCGGTCCTTGCACATGATGCGCTCTCGACTTGATCACTCTCACCCTCACCCGGACGTGAGACCTCTGGCGCCTCGCCAGTATGAAGGCGCCGATGTGTGTGTAGGAACTCTGCGCGGTTTGACGCGTCATTCCGGGCACGGTTTCGCGCAAGAAGCTCAGAAATGGACTTGTTAATCTGCAGAGATTCAAGATGAAAATGAGACCACATTGGTCAGGGATGTGAACTCACTGCAGACGGTGAACGGGCCTCCAAGCCTCTTTCGACAAGGACATAATCTAGCTTTCGATCTTCCAAGGGACGTTCAGGAGGATCTGTAGAGGCTGCTTGTACACTCAATAGCCGCTAGACCATCACGGCTTTTTTAAGTCATTACCGCACGTCTGGCACGTCCTGGGCTTAAACGCTGATAGACATACCGAAATGCTAGATTGCAAGTCGTGTAATGCCTCGGGCACGACCTTTTCCTCCCAGTCTGGATTCATAACAAGGATGTCGGCCTCTAGGCCTGCTAAGCACTGAGAAAGTCCTACAGCGAGGAAGAATGTTTTCAAGGCTGCGTCCCAGTATCTCGGGAACTCTTTAGGGGGTGGAGACGGGGATGGTGACCGTAGTCGCGTTTTTTTCTTAACGGAAGGACGCGGAGATGAGGAAACCTGAGCAGGCGGCTGGTATTGTTGAAATTGTGTAGGCTGGTAGGGGTGTTGTTGAGGATATGGGTAACCGTTCAATGGCCATGGTTGGCCCTGCCAGTTTGGGTGACCATAGTATGGAAATGCAGCCGTGTTAGGCACCTGTAAGTGGGGATGTGGGTAAAAGTGTGCATTAAATGACCCAGGCTGCTGCGGTTGAGTGGGTTGCGAAGAAGACATTCTCAGTGCGAATGCGATGGACGAATTTGAAAGCGCGTGAGTCCATCCAACACCTGATTCGAGGTTAGGGTCTCTGTGGTCACCAGCCAGCCGCGAACGTCGTCGAGACAGAGACATGAGCGAAGAGCTTCCTCATGAACTCCTTCTCTCCATAGGCCGTATCCTTGATATCAAGGAACCTCCAGAGACAGACCCTCTTGACACAATCGGAGGCCAGTTTAATGTCATCGAAATCATTAATCATTACTTCCCGGACGGTGCGTACGCATTCGAGGCTATGCGAGCTAAATCACCAATGCCGCCGTGTTGTTTTCTTAGAGGAATCACTTGGGCAACTGGATGCGGTTCAAGCACAGCTAGCGCAAGACGAACAGGATTTGCGTGAAGAGATTGCCCGACTTCAGGATGAATTGAGACTGCAGCAGGGCCATGGCAGAATTCAGTTGATTCAAGAGATGATATCCGTGTGTCCTGATGCTCCTTATCCTTTCTACGACTCTAATGAACACTTATGTCTGTGTAGGACCTTTTGGGTCAGATGTCTCTCATCCGGGAAAAGGCTACAGAGTCTGAAGCCATCGTCCGCAACATCACGAGAGATATCCAAGTCCTTGACCTAGGAAAAGACAACCTCGTACGGAGCATGACCATGCTGAAGCGGCATCAGATGCTTGGTGCGTTACCTCCGCTGTCACACAGAAACTGACAGGGATTTAGACCGCATCTTCGACGGCAACAGTCAATGCTCTATCCCAACTCGAGGATTATGTCAAGGACAAGAAGTACCCCGACATCACGCAAAGTCTATCCGTAAGCCCGTCGTCCACGGATGCTGTACATTACTCAACCATGGTCCTATGCAAAGGCCGTGAAAGAGATATCGGCTTCATTCAAGAAATATACGTCTGTTCCACGTATCAACCAGCTCTGGAGGCGAACCCAAGAGCTCCAGGGCGAGATACGAGCTCTTCTAGAGTCGGACTTTGATACCTAGTGAGCTCACCAAAAGTTGCTTCACCACATCGTATTTCTGAATAGTGCTGTTTTGAAGCTACCTGCAAACACCGAACTCACTCAAAGCGCCTACGATAACGGCGGCATGCGCAACGGCTGATATCCTGGGCCCTGATGTACGCGCTGCGCTCACTGCTCGATACACTGCACTTCTCCTCGCGGAGTATCGTCGAGTCTTTCGGCTGACAGACGAGGCTGGACAACTCGATAATATCAGTCGCCGCTACGCATGGTTTCGGCGAATATTAGGTACACACGAAACTGGACTTGGGCGCGCATTCCTGTCAGAGTGGAAGGTTGGCTGGTGGTTGTTGACAGGATTTATCGATATAACGAGGTAAGTCCCCATTCAGTCCTATTTGCAACTCCACGCGATCTTAAGGAATGAAAGGGGAGACATGGCTGCGCTGTTGTCCAAAGCGGGAAAAGATCTCACCGTAACGGTCCTCCTTGATGCCTTGCAGCAGACCAAGGACTTTGAATTGTCGATGGCAAAGAAGTTTGGTGCTTCTGTGGGTTCATCTCTTTTGTCGGAGAAGAATTCATTTTAACATTTTTGCAAGCTACAAGACATCCTCCAAGCAACGTCGCCGACACCAGCTCGACCTTTGCAGTCAATCAGTTCCTCTTTCGAGCCACACATGGGGGTATATGTACAGCACCAAGACAAGTGAGTTTTTCCTCTGCTTCCTGGGGCTCCGCATACCTAACACGTTCTTAGAGCTATCGCCGATCTTCTTGCTCCCCATCGGGGTTCGAACACCAGGGCATCCCTCGACACAAACCAAAGCAATTCTACCGCGGATGACGCAGAGCAAACAGCTATTGTCGTTCTTCCGTCATCGACTGAATTATTCTACGTCTACGGGCAGACACTCGAGGGTTGTGCAACGCTGTCGACAGGTAGACCGTTATTCGACTTGCTGGTAGTCTTCAAAAAGTGGCTTCGGGTCTATGCTGGTGAGAAAGCCCTCGCATGCTATCAAACATTGTTTATCCATAGTCGTGTCTGCAGAGGAAGTGCTCATGTCACAAATGCGGCGGTGGAGTTCTTATTTCCGTCTAATATGGCCTTCTTGATTGAACTGCTCCCAGAACTCGATCGCAGCCTCGCCGATCTATGGACGTGAGACATGATATGAATGAGCTGAGAAACGCTTGCCTTGTCATCAACACGGCCGAATACTGTCAAACAACGGCACAAGAGGTGATCGTCCCTGTAGAGTGGTACCCCGATCTGAAGCTAACAGTCCGACAGCTCGAGGAAAAAGTCCGTCAGCGAATTCATGGTGAATTTAAGGAGCGTATTTCGCTACAGACGGAATGCGATCTGTTCATAAGGTGCGCATTGGTCGGTAACCACATCAGGATTATTCCGCCTAAGGTAGGTACTGTAAAAAAAGTGTCGCATTTGCAGCTATAGTCGCCCTTCTTCGGGAGCTCGAAGCCGTTTGTGAGCCAGCTCTTATGTCACTGACGCGTACGACGTGGATAAATCATGAACTCGTCACCGGACAATCACCGTACATCGGTGATTTCGTTCGCGCTCTGGACTCCATCACGGAGGCAATTGTTCCGCTGGTCGAAAGCAAGAAATACCTACGGAATTTTCTCGATAAGGCGTCTAGGTAAGCAAGCACCGGCCGCTCACACCTCGTGTTTTCATTAAATAAACTTGGGGTGGGGGGGGTTAAAGTCTGGTTATCACGCGGTTCACGAATGCGCTCGTGCGAAGCCGACCGCTGAAGGAAAACGGAGCCGAACAGGTGCATACATAATGATTCTGATAAATGCCAGCATATTACCTGACTAGTGCACGATTGCCAGCTCCTGATCGATCTATCAGCGCTGAAATCATGTCTGTTGAAGCTCCCTGGGGAAGCTTTATTGACTCCTGGGTAGGTAATTAGTGAGACGTCCGAGCAGCCCCCTGATCATTTTTTTTTGACCCATCCAGGTATACCAGAAGCGTTACTAGAAGTACCCAACGATTGGAAGCGTTGCTCAAGGTCATTGTCACGCCACAGGTCCGCTGTCTTTCTAAATGTACGTTTGACATTGATTTACGCCCTGTTTACACGCAAGGATCCTGCCGAAGGCTTTATCCTTAACTATACACTTCTGATCGGTGATGCGTCCTTCTCCAACTTCCAAAAGGTGTGTGTGTCGTAAACACAGGTACATCTTTTATCGTGTGATACTGATACCAAAGCCCATGTGCATTTGCATACACAAATTTAATTCTATATCTATCGATTGATTTACTTTTGTCAAGATAATCGATTTGAAGGGTACGCCACGCTCAGAACAAAACGATCTCCTCGACTTTTTCGTTACCATCACAAGCACAAAGCCCGAACTTGAGCAAACATCATTTCTCACGGAACTAGATATGGATCCTTCTTCTACGACGAGCCTGAGCGCTCTCGCTCTCACCACAGCCCCGAACAGCAGTCGAGTTGCGTCGCCTGGCATAGGCATAGGTGGTAGTGCTGGCGAGGCGCTCTTCGGATCGCTCGCGTCACCACCAATTAGCAACACGCCTTCTGGCGCTGAAACCCCACCTCGTGGTGATGCCAATGCTGCAACTAAGCAGGTCTTTTCAGACATCCGGCGATTGATGAGTTTTGCCGTTAGACGGGACACAGCGCCGCAGTAACTTAGTAGTACTGTATACTGTAGAAAATCGGTCCTTTTAACTTATCTAGGGCCTAGGCATGCGCCCTTTGTTGGACGTCGGACCGAAGAGGTCAAGTGTGGGTTGGATATCAAATAAACGTGCACATGAAACAGGAGCGGGCTTCCAACAAGGTTTTTGGTCAGGTTACTTTAGTACTAGACTTGTTCCCAGGTGAGTGGCCGGTCGATACCAAGTTTGCGCCGTTCAAACCACCGCGTTTTCCGGCCCGGTACCCAACCCAAGTCTGCCTGTGCACGCCGTAACGCACTGCCCGCAGCGCCTGGTACGGTCTCCCCGGCCTTCAGTTTGTAGTCTTTGATGCTGCGGAAATACTCCTGCTGCTGATCCGATTCTCCGGCTCCAGATTCCTTCCTTTCTCTTTCTGAGTGCTGCTCGCGAAGGGTTTTGATGGCTACTGGACGTGCGAGTAGTGTATCCTTAACAAAGGGCATCAATCAGTGTGTGAGTGTGAGGGATAGATAGAGAGAGAGAGAGATAGGATTGGTTGAGCGTCATGCGCCCGCTCCACCCCCCCCCCCCCCCCCTGTGGGTGTGCGTGCGTGCGTGCGTTGTGCGGGCCCCGATAATTTATGTTAAACTCGGACGTACCATATGCTCTTGAACTTTATCCCCAAAACGCTTGACGTCCTCCTCAGATCGATAACGCAACGCCTTTCGAAGATTCCATCTTGTCCTCTGACGCAACTCGCCCTCACCCTCACCCTGAACACCAAGCGCAAGCGCACGCTTACGCTCTCTCTCAATAGTCTCTTCAACATTCTCTACACCCCCTTCGACCAACGCACGAGGTTCCGATCGAGTCTTGATCAACCTAGAAGAAAGTACGTCCCAACCCGTAGCACGAGCCGTCATCTCAAATTTAAGATCTCTCGGTCCATCGACAAGTTCTAAAACGGCGTGAGGTGCATTATCCCCAGGTCGATGTCCAAATTTGTGTATACGCGTATAACCTCCCGGTCGATCCGCGTATCGTTTAGCGAGCGTTTCGAAAACTTTGGGTGTGAGCGAGGAGGGTTCGAGCAGGAATGAGTTGGCTTTCTTCCAAGACGGGTGCGTGCCTTTTTTCCCTAATGTGATGATCTGTGAAGGCGGCGAGTTCACAAGTTAACTGTTTGAAAAATCGATGAGGGTGAGAAAAACATGGACGACCTTTTCGGCGAGACGGGCAGCATCACGGGCTTTTGGGAGTGTAGTCTTCACCTGCTCATGTTGAATGAGAGATGTGACCAGGTTTCTAAATAGAACATATGAGGTGGCATCAGACGGTATGTTCGAGAAACGGGAAAAGCAAATAGAGCTTCACCGTAGCATCAACATCCGATGCGATGATGTTCTTGAGAATTTGCGAAAGGCGACGCCATGCTTCATCACGGAGCGTTTGGCTAAGGTAAGAGAGTTGGACAGCGGGCAACTCGGAACAAAGCCAACTTGTCGTTTTTGACGGCCCGGGAAATGCCAGCTTACGGTTGCGACGGGCCGCGTCTGTCATACATCTATTGGAAATTGGTATCATCATTGTTGTTGACAATGGACAGCATGTCAAGACGAAAACAGAAACTATTGTACATTGCGAAAAAGACAAATTGAAAGGTACAGACATGAAAGAGGGCGATGCTTGGTAAGACAAAAACAAAAAAAAAAGCCCCAATGGAAAAATTCTCAAGGTAGGTGATTAATGTGGTTGGTGATAAATGCAAACGAGATTCTAGGCAGAAAAAAGTTCAATGAGATGACAGTTCATTAAAGCCATTAGGCATCATCAATGTCATGAAGTTCATTTCTTCTGCCTTGCTGTGGAAGGGCCAGCAGATGGTGGTTCTTGATCGCGTAGTCTAGATGGCCCTGCACCAGGGCTCTGCTCGGAAAACTGACCACCCCCCGGTGCCGTGGGAGGTGCTGCCGGCGTACCAAACAGTTTATGCATGATGAACGGTGATGCATAGGAACGTTGTGGCAGAGGCGGGTGCGGTGGCGGGTGTTCACTCACAGCTGCGCTTGTTCGCCTACTCTCTGGCTCGCCTGGTTCATCGTCCGACGAATGGCGGAAATGAATATCTGATACCGTCACCGGAACACTCTCTGTGGGCGAGATGACAGAGCTGGTGCGGGGATGTGTGCGTAAAAGTGAGGAAGGATGCACGACGATGTTTGGAACCCTGTTCCCACTGCTCACGGCAGAAATAGGTGGGGCCGTGGTGGTAGAGACTGAACGTGGAAGGGTTTGAGGCTCATAGACTTCGGTCCGTACGCGTAACGATGGGATACTCTGAGCGTGTGGTCGCACAGCGCGCTGCGGGAGTGTTGGGAGCATCGAGAACTGTGTTCTAAGCTCTACCGCCGACTGGGGAATCTGCGGGAGAGGGCGGATATTCAAAGAAATCCGTGGAAACTCGATACCCGTGGGTGGCGTGCGCGACAAGTCAGGTGGTTCGCGGGGGAATCCCATCGCAAATGGGAGTGATATTCGTTGGGAGGGCAATAGAGGTTCGCTCCGTCGCAAAGAGCCGAAAGACGAGGACGAAGACGAGGTATTAAGGCCTGGAGATCGTACGCTGGGAGATGATGCCTGAGAAGAAGCAGAAATATCCAGGAAGGAGTAAGAAGGCTGGCTTTGATCACTGCCTCCCTGTGCTGGACCGCTGGCGACAACACCAGGGCGAGGAAGAGGGGGCGGGGACACCGCCGGCGTAAGCACGAACGTCCTTCTCTCTGTGTGATCCACCGTTTCGCGGTCTCGGGGTAGATCACTTGTGAGGGCGCCTTCATCCGTTGCTTGACCTAATACAATAGATGAAGGGGGGCGCCGCGTCTCGTTGTCAACACTATCCCCAGCAGAGATTTCATGTAAAGGTACTCCACGGCTCGATCCCCTGGGATGAGTACCAGGACGTCCTACGGAGACTGTAGGACTACGCGGAAGTTCTTGAACACTATTCCCTGACCAATCACGCTGCGAAAGTGAAGGTCTGGACTGAATTGGCAAGTCAAGGGTGAAACTCAAACTTTCACTGCCGTGGTTCGTGGGCTGCCGGCTTTTGTCTTCTGGGGACTTGTCTTCGTACATATCATCGATGTCGTCAACACCGGGTCCACGGACAATGTCAAGAACTTTCGAATGGTCGTTTCCATTTGGAGCGACGAACGACCTTTTACGATGCAAGATACGGCCAAATTTACGTCGCCGTCGCCATAGAAAGAAGGCAGCAATGAGAAACACGAGTACTCCCAGGGCTGAGGCAACCACAATCGCTGCAATGGTGCCTCGGGAGATGTGCGATGAGCCTGAGGAACCTGAAATAGGATTCACCCTAGTGGAACAATTAGAAATTTGAGGGACGAATGAAATAATAAGGGACTATGCACTTACAATTGCGACGATGCAGTTGTAACGTTGATCGAGCCTATGGCTAAGAAACTATTATCCACATCGGTGATAGTCAATGTGTGAAAGCTATTGTTGAGTCCTGTGCGAAAGAAGAGTGTCGTTGCCACCTCGGAGGAGGATGCACCATTTAGATTGACAGTGTCATTATCAAGTTTCACAGAATATTCCCCCGAAGTTGAACCACGGAATCCCAAGACCGACACAGCAGTGCCTAGTGATAGTAGTGCAGATGAACAGTCAGAGAGCTAGTCAGAGGGTGCAAAACACGGGCCGATACAAACGTACCGGAAAAATTGAAGTTGACAAAGTCCCCAGCATGAGTAGTAGTATGATACGTATTGTCTAGCGGAGACAACAAAGAATTGTTCAGGTATGACCACTGGCCCGTGAACGGGAGCGAGGTATCGTCAATGACCGAGCTAGAGAAGGTGGTACTAAACCGGGTATAGTCAGTATCCGAAGTACCTCGGAGCGCGCGGGAGAACAAAAGGCAGTGGTCGTGGTCGTCTAGAAACGGAACGCACTTTGGTGATGTGGAGTTGACGGTGATAAGCGCATTGTCGATCGCGATCAATGCGGATGTTGAGTTGGTGGGGTTATGGACGATGAGCGACAAGGTGTGGTTACCGGGCTGAAGGCCGTCATACTCCGCCAATAAGGTTCCACCGGATGTGGAAGGCGAGATGGAGGAATTTGTACGACCGTCGAGCTGAAGGTCGTATGTGATGGGTCCTTGAGCGATACCGGATAATTGAATGCCGTTTCCTGCAGGGACAGAGATGGAGACGGGGGGAAGTGAAAAAAAAAGTTGCATGATGGCGTACCCCACCATTGAATGGAAAATGCAGCACCATCTAGGGATGTAACATGAAAACTGGTACCGTTTCCCAGCTGACCGGGGAATGTCGGGCAGGCGGAGATGGAGAAGCATGGGTTCCAGCCCTCGAAAAAGTTGGGTATTGAGAGTGTGTCGGCGAAGGGGAAGTAGGAGAGGATGGGGGAGGAGTCATCGATGAGAAGGCTGAAGGAGTCGGCCATGCATGGGAGAAGGGTGAGGGAGGAGAGGCCGAGCCGGGGGGGGGGGAGAAGGGGGGACTGGACGGAGGCATGACGAGTTAATATGTCAAGGAGAGTGGCACATGGTGGAGAGTGCGCCCGATCTAAAAGCTCGTACGGCGCTCGAAGCACTCTCGATTCGAGTTTGTAAAATAAACGATGACCCAACGAAACAACAACACGGATCATAAAATTTACCCTTTCCCCTTCCCCAGACATCTTAATCTTACAATCTTATCACCTTCTGCTCCTCCTCATCCTGTTCCTGGCCCAGCCTAGTTATCGTGCCACATCACGCATCCACGCTGCCAACCTGTACCCACATAACGGATGGGGCACACAGCCTCTCCCCAGGGGGACAGGTTTTCACATCACCCAGATCAGACACCGCGATCATCGAGTTGTAACTTATATCCGACGTTAGCACCGTTCATCCGCAACTTGGCAACAAATTCCTGCTAAAATGCGATTCCATGATTCAAACAGTAACAGCTCCCTCGAGATCTAGAAAGCAACATTCGTCATACTACCATGCATGTATCTCACGGCGCCAGCGCAGCACCCAATCAAGGACAATGTTTTACGTCTCTCGGGCAAGGTGGATGGGTGGCTTCAGCGCTCCGATAACGAACCGCAGCCACGTTTGCCAAATCGACCACGGTCCCACCATCAGAGTGCCTGCGCGATGCTCGGGACATTAATTGAGGAAGAAGAATGAGCGGCCGAGCGGCCGAGTAGCGCCACACAGCCTCTCCGGATCGATGACTCAGACAGATGGTCACATTTAACAGTGCCGCCGCCGCCGGCACAGTGGACTCGCTGCGCCAGATATATCTAAGCGGAATCCATCAGGATCTTTTCGAGGCGTGCTTCCCTGCATGGAGCTTTTCTCTGCAGTTGACAGCGGCGCAACTCAGTACTAGTGGCTGACAACTCTTCCGCGGGTCTCACTAGCTTACACCATCGCTCTCCCACCATTCAGGCACACGCCGGCTTCCCACCGCTTTGCCAGCCCATCTCATGACCCCTATCCCTTGCTTGTAAAGAGCGATTCCGATTTCTCGGTAAATGATCACATCTCTTTCCACCGCTGGCTCGTGGTTTTCCTTTTCTAGCGACAGCTGTTCACGTGTCGATGCTTCTTACAGTGAGATGCAGTAACTTCGTAAGGGTTTTGGTACTCAGCCTCCTTCTGATCAGATACGCCACTGGGAGATGCAATCCAGCCTGAGACTTATTATAACGTCCCCACCCGTGGAATCCACTTTTTTTTTTTAGTCGTTACGGCTATCTCGAGTAAATCTGCGTAATTAATTACGATCTGATGCCTGCTGGCGCCCAGCGTGACTTTCGCTGTCTCATCTAATGCACACACAGGCTTTCATCATTCTCATCCTCCTTTGCCCTCAATCTCAACCTAGTGTCCTACAAGCGCCCCAAACTCTTCCGCGTCCCTTCCACGTAAGTTGAAACGCATAAGTCGTGGCAACCCAATTCAATTGGCATGTGTTTCTAAACCTGAATTGCTACGGGCTTCTAACACCGCGGACTTCCTTCCTTAATTCTTGGCAAACCAACACATGTCTTACAGGCGCACCTACCTTTGGACCAACCTACCCTACCCGAGCATTTGCGCAAATCGAAACGAAGCAAAGCACCCGCGTGTTTTTTTTTATGCCTCGTTCATTCACCTCAAGGCAAAGATGCTGATCAGTCAAGACACGTGGCCGGTCGCGCTGGACCACCACCTGACGCTAACTCTGAAAGATTCGAACGTCGGCGCGGCGGCCATAAAATCAGTCGTCAATGCGTCAACACTCTTATGGCATTAGTCAACGGCGTTGGATTAGGAATGCAGTCGAGCTCTTTGAAACGCGGTCTTATGTTATGCCGTGACGGAACGCGTACCAGCTATATACAGAACGCGGTTGGTACGAACTCGTCACGAATCGGTACATATCCCCGCATATATCCCCGCATAGGACACACCGTCACCGTGCACGCACAATATACAGTAAGTGTGACCTTTGCTTACTGTAAGCTGTCTCATACCGTAAAAGCTAGCAGCCTTCACTCCATATGGATTCGGGGGTGCAAGGCCCGCAACGGAGAAATGGGAATAGCGCTGTCTCGGCGACACTCCGCCGATGAGATATTACAGTAATAATAATCTCACACTGCAAAGTATAGTATAGCTCGAAATCAAGGGGTCTTGCTGCATAAACTCCACCATCACGAGCTGAATATATGAAGGAGATCCTATAAAATGCCGGGTCTACAGTATTCTGTGGCGCTCTTTCGCAGACGAGGATGAATTGCATAGATTCACAAAATATAGATGTGCCCACTAGGTAGGTGTGTAAACGTTTTTGCGTGACCCTTGAAGGGGCGTTCTCATGAGGTTCTAAATTATCATAAGAGCGAGGTTTACGAGGGCCCCGGGTTTTCGGACTCATCGCCACGTTGCTGTAGATACCATGCGACAGGCTGGACTCCATATCACATCCGCTGAGGCGATGGCAATGGCTACCAGGGGGAATGTACGCGAAGTTACGTGAGAGACAATGAGAAAAAAAAAAAAAAGACCAGGTTTCATTTCATGAAATGTGATTGTCTGGGAATGGTGGCACATGCGAGAGCAGCGATGAAGTGAACAAACAAGTGGCCCGGGGATAGAAGGGACATGTACGTCCGGTCTATTTGTGTATTTGTGGAGTTAAGTGCCAGTGGTTGCACGGTAACGCATATATAGGGCTTGGCAAGACTCTCCAGCCAATACTAAATGAAAGGGCTTAGCCTCTCGGGGATCGTCACTGGCAGAACATGAGCCTGAGAAAGGTGTTGTCATTTAAGAGCGGGTTGGATACCCGCAGCAGCAGCAGCAGCAGCAGTAGCATGTTTCCAAGTCGGCGTGTGTACACATGTACTACAGTTGCGAGGGGCCAAGCGTTCATGATGACAATGCCATGACGTATGCGGACCCAGAGGGGCTTGAGAAGTCCGAGCGAGTCAAGGACATGACATGAAAGGAAACAGAAACGGATTACCATGGCCATGGCTTTTTAGCTCTATAATTTATGAAGTGAAGTGATAGTGGCCCGAGTTAAGTACAGGAAATGAACGATTCATTCATATGATGGCCTACAGTAATTCAATGATTGCCAAGGTGTTGGCCCGGGAACGTCCGACGAGATACAGATACTGTACTACTGCATGTATGACCGCGGGAAATTACGGCATTTGGTATTCTTTGTTTTCCGTATAGCGTAATGTGTTGTGAGCGACCCGAGATAGATTGAGAAAACATCCGACTCGGAGGGGAAAGCTAGAGAGAAGAAGATGAATTGAATACAATTTTTTCCTAACGGATAATCGATAAGCTTTGACTTTGATGAGGATGTCGGTCCCCAAAAATCAATCTGGGACATCATGGCATGAATAATAAAAAAACGTTATTCACGAAACATGCGCGTCTTGTCCCCCCCCCCATCATGATGAAATGTCAGTGGTATCGAGGGACTCGGAGTACTAAGTGGGTCACCCACAATTGAATGCGTTGGAGTTCATCCAAGTCAAGTCACCGTGTGCCGTGCGGTCTTAAGAACTAACGAATTTCCTCATGTCCCAAACCGACCTAAGTTACTGATTTCATGGCCCACCTTCTAGTTCCTGTTCATAGGCAAAGGGAGTACTGTAGCGACGACAATATAAATGGCAACCGGGTTTGGGTTTGTCACTGGCATGGCCCGGGCGTAAGCGGAGGTCGAAAATTTGAGGAGCCAGAGAAAAAAAAAAAGAAAGTTCTCATTCTCCAGAGGAAACTGATTCGGAAGGGACTCGGAGTCGGAGACAAGGAGGATATACTGTACAGTACTTACTACAGTACACCTAATTAAGCTAAGGCCTTAAGGACGCCCGCGAAGGACTGGTGAGTCCCTTTATTCGGTTACCCTCCTCGTCCTCGGCGACTGAAGAAGGAAGAAGTCTCGTGAACCCAAAAAGGCCCTCGATTGAATCAATCAATCACTCCGAGTCACTGGCATGATCATATCATATCAGGGCTTCTCCTCAGGCTCTCCGAGTCCAGCCGTTCTTCTGTAAAGAAAGAAAGAAAGGGCCTGCCAGTGGAACGGAATATCTGCCAGTAACAGCATGTAGGGCCGCCCTATAATCTTGTTTTCGTTACCTGCCCCTACTACTGTACCCCGTCGCGTAGTGGTAGTAAGTACTACGCAAGAGCTGAGTCTCGAGTCTCGCGCTCGCGAGGACCCGGGGCTTGCTTCGACGTTCATCTTCCCTTCGCTTCGCCAGTCACGGTGCAGTGCCACTTCTTCTTCACCACCTTTCAATTCACCTTTCAAAAGTTTTCCAAGTCCAGTTCCCCGGCCCTCAATGGCATGAGCATGAAGCTCCCACCTCAGCAGCCTCGAGTACTTACAGTAACCGCGATTATTGGTTCCGGGATCACAATGAACCCGTCGTCACGGTCGTTCCGATTCCTTTCCTTTTTTTTTTTTTTTTTTTTCATTTCACTTCTCTCTGATCGAACCCGGCCGGGCCTCAGGCCTCAGGCTCGGGAGCTATAAATGCGGTTTTTGAGCCCACATCGTTCCCTTCGTGATCGGGAATCAGTCGGTCGGTCAGTCATTGTCCATCCTGACGCCTTTAACCACTATTGGACGTCCGAATTGGGGTAGTATTTCTCCCGTATTCCAGCTTGATTCCAGGCTACTTGACCCGCTTTCTCCCCTGTTCTCAAACGATGTACAGTATGGCAACAACAGGAACCTCGCGGCGGCTTAAATTCACTATTATTGTGCTTTGTATTTTTCCAAAAAAAAACTAAAACTTGCGGAGCAGAACAATATTCAAGACTAAGCTAGGAATGTGACATGAAGTAAAACTGCGATATGTGAGGATGTAAAAAATGAGAGTGAGTCTAGAATAGAAATTCGTTGACGTTGATGAATGAAAGGAGGATTGATTAGTGAGAGGAGTCCTGGCCGAAACGAATCATGGAGCACTTGCACTGAGATAGGTGATGAAACTTGTGCTGGCACCCATGAAAGGACATGCTTTCAACACAATGTCCTCCATCGAGCCAGGCCGGAGCTTCCGCTCAATGATGTCACTATATTTCTGAACTTTTTCGATATATTTATCGCTGTGCCTTGCAAAGAGAGCACCTCCTGCCGGCGCAAATATGCCCAGTGCATGTTCAACCTGGCAATGATGAAACAGATTAGACGACATATTTTTTATTTAAAAATAACAGTAAGATATTACCGCCGTTACACAAAGAGCGAGCGCACCCTTTGGGTACATCCGCATGGTGTCTAGTTTGACAGCAATCTCCAGTGCCTCCCAGGAATCAGCATCCAAGGTCCTTAGTATGGTCTCAAGGTTTTTGACGAGCTTCTGTTGATCACGAGAAAATGCGCGCTCAAATTCCGGGATCCGGATTGCGCCCGAGATACTGTCATAATGTCCAGCAATGAGTTTTAAGATGAACGGCGACCGAAACAATCCATGGGACTTCTGTACACAAGTTAGCTTGATATATCTCATAGCATTATAATATCACCTTTTGTGTTTCACCCGTCGTTTTCGCATACATAAACCTATTGTTTTGAAGCAACCTGCTTGCGTTCGATATCGTCTCTTTGCTATAAAATCCTAGATCCTCATAATTTGACTTGAACATCTCAATGGCAGCCGAATCGAAGCTGCCCTGCCAACTGTGGACACGCGTATTCGCCTATTGGCAGTCAAAGTAACGGAAATAGTGAGAACCACGACGAATGGCGAAGAGTGATAACGTGACTCACCATGCGATACACAAGGCACTTTGCATCAATGACGTAGTCAATGTGCGGATAAATTGCCCTCCAGATGACCTGCAATGCAGCAATGCTTTCGTCCTCGTCAATGATCCATGGCTTGACACGTGTACCGAGCCACTTCTTATACGTAGGAATGAACTTCTTATACCAGTCATCGTATACACCATGAGGGAGGCCGATATTGGTGTCCTTTATCCGGTGCTTAGGGCGTTCAACGCGGGGCTCATAGGTACGAGGCGGTATTATGGTGGTGGTCCCTCCATCTTTGATAGCCAACTATAAGAGAAATAAAATATGTGTGAAAATGTAATGGACCACAGGACTTTTGCCCCCCGCGCCACGTACCGAAAAGTTGTGCCGCTCCCCCAAGACTATGGCGCGATATTCACATGTGTCATCTTCATCTTCAGAATCACGATCTCTCCAGACAAGTCCTTCGGTCGCCTGACTAGGGGGGTCTGAATTGGTGTACTTTGTCTGACGCTTACTGCTTTCAAGGCGGGGCTTCTTGGTAGGAGGTGCAACGCTAGTGGACTTTTCAACTCTTGACTAGAAGGAAAATACAATTAGTATGAAG
The DNA here is from genome assembly GCA_015178925.1 of Russula emetica. Taxonomy (NCBI): domain Eukaryota; kingdom Fungi; phylum Basidiomycota; class Agaricomycetes; order Russulales; family Russulaceae; genus Russula; species Russula emetica. The sequence continues at coordinate 723,583 of WHVC01000010.1, read as the reverse complement.
ATGTAATGGACGACAGTTTGCTCGCGTACCCCCGCCATCTCCCGAGCCCGCTTCCCTAGAATTTCGCGATCTTGACTCGGATATCCACATTTTTCATCTTCCTTTTCAAGACTACCACATCTGCAGACAGAGCCCTCGGATACCTGACTTTCGGCGTTGGAATTGATTGTGGCCAAGCTAGTAGCACGAGTACGAGTGACGGAGGGCCTAGCAATGGATGTGATCCACGTCTTCACCCTATGCAGTTCAGAGGACAATATCTGGCGCGCCTTGTAATCCTCGCAATCATTAACACAATTATGCACAGTTAACGTTGATTCCGTCAGCAAGTGAGGCATGCGGGGAATACAGTAGCTCCAAACGTGGTAAGAGGTTTGCGTATCGTGTTGACTTACGTCAGCCAGCTGCAGCCTTTGTTGGTCTGTCACGTGACATGGCAGGTATGTGAGATAAGCATTCTCGCGGCCAAAGTTCATTCTGCGCTCAATTGACCGGTGCCGCTTTCTTGCCATCCGCTCACTGCATTCCTCGGCACATACAATATCAGACTTCGTTACAGTGCGCGTTGAGTCTGCTCTGTCTTGCGCAAATTTACAATTCGCAACGACCTGTTTCGTTGGCATCCAGAAGTTCTCGACGTGCTATGATCATCAACTCATCCAGATTGACTCGGAGTCATCCTTGTTCAACACCCACCGTGACATTCCCGCCGTACGCTGTGGCATGGACAGTTGCACTTGGAAGGGTTGGTTCTGTCAGGCAACAAATTCATGGGCGGCGGCCAGTATCTAGTTGACTGGTATCAATGACCTAGATCGTAATGCTACAAACATTATCGCTTTGCAGCAGTCGAGGCTGACACTACACTGATTGGTATCGCGTGTCTGAAAATATGCGTAGGAAAAGCTGTCCATTGCGTATGACCTTTCCCACTTCTTTGATTGAGTACGTGGGACTTCTTCCACTGTTCCCAACACATTCTGACCGCGATTGGAGACCTTGAAATTTGGGTACGGCAGCGGGTATGGGGGAATCTCATTACTGTAACGCAGCCCATCGGTCACGTCTCCGATGCTATCTGGTCAAGCGCGAGAATAACTTACAGTAAGCTTATCTTGCGCCTGACCCAGACGCGTATGCGAATTTCGATATCTCGGTGAACGCGCGACTCTTTGTTTTTGATCGGCTGCTTGAGTGGGAAGCTGAGCTGATGTTTAACATCAGCTTCCCGCTCAAGCAGCCGATCTTCGTTGACAATACGCCTTCAGTTTTCCGAGAAGTTAATAAATGCAATGATTCGATTTGCGTTTGCGGTCCCTTCCTTGCACACGGTCCAAAACTAAAGAAAGCGCGTAACACCCATCAAACCCTCACGTCTTCCTTCCTAAGCTGCTAACTCCCAGCTCGCTCAGAGTACCTATACATAGATGCTAATACAGTAAGTTATTGACCACATCGCGCTTGAAGCCACAAACCTTGTCACGTCGCGCAAACTGCTCCGCCTCAATTCTTTCTCCCTCTCATCAAGCCCCAAGCACCCGTCATCAGGTGGATCCTCAATGAACGAAGTCGTTCTTCCCACCAGCGTTACGGGATGCGTAACCAACCACGACAGCCTGTGTGATCTGCCGCCGACGTACATCTAAAGACTCGCGGGAACTGCCCGTGATCGCCGCGGTCAACTACTAGATTGACGGCTTTGTTTGGGGAACTACTCAGTCCCCATTCCGGATACGACCATTGACGGTCGTCTCCTACTGTCTTTGAGGAACATAACTATGTCAACGACGACGGTCGGTAAGTGAAAATTTGCTGCTGCTTAGTGACGGGCGAATTATTATGTTGGATCCACTTACTGTACTGTAACGGAACGTCGCGTCGTGTGACGGGAACTTTCATTGCGACGACGACAGTGTGAAACTTGTACATTCGAATGGGCAAAGTGATAAAGTTGATTCATTCAACCCCCACTGGCAGTCCCCATCTCTTCTTTGTTTGGCGGTTGCCCAGTGAACGTTGAATAACGTTGAATGCCGAATGCTCGACGCGCGCACTCGGTGCACAAAGATCGAGGTCAATGCCCTCGTTACCAATCACGTCAATTCATTTTCTGCATACAAGGCCGCTCCCGCTCCCTACAAGGTGCGGCAACAGAAGTCCACAGGCCATCAAGCAGTGATTGCGTATTATGTAAGATCTATCCATGGTTGATGTTCTACTATCGCTGCCACCGGTATGTCTCAACAACGCCCGCTGCAGCCTCAGCCTGCAGGGCATGAGATGCCGAACGGAACTTGAATCGGCGACTGTGACTAAGTGTGACATGTTTTTGCAGATCCCTGGTTTTCGGGCACGTTGACGGGGATTCGTTCTGCTACTACAACCTTTATGGTCCCCAAATAAAATTCATACATAAGTAGCTAAGACCTATGGTTATCCATTGCAAAAGACCTGATCAAATTCCGTTGACTCTCTGGGGAGATATGTACGATTTGTCTCAGATTTTGCATATCCCTGGTTACGATAGTATGTGATCTGACGATGACTATCAATCATTACAAGACTTTGGGCAAGAATACAGCTTCTCCAGAACACATCCTCTAATCTACGTCCATTTCAGTCGGCCCTTGTGCTTCTTCTGTCTTCGCCTCTGGTTGCGGGGTTCCCCCCTTCGGTGGAGGGTTGGGTGTTTCCGCACCGCTACGAGGTGTCTCTGCGCCATCGACCTTCGGCGGCTTGGGCTTCGGTCGTGTAAGTATCGGCGTCGCAAAGTAGATAAGCTCGTCCCGCTTCTTTGAGATCTCAGTAGCGTTCAACACTGGATCGACGTTCTTCGGGCGCTCAGCTTGCCGTACGGACTGGTCCTCTAGCCACTTCTGGATTGTCGCAGCCTTTTCGACGATCGATTGTTTATCCTTCTCGTCGATATGAGCAAACCGCTCCTCTGTCGACGTTGCTTGCGAGATATACTGATTGATCGTCTCCCGTAGTTGAGCCGCCGCCTTTGGCCGTTCTTCAGCTTCACGCCATCGCGTCGTAATGGGATCTCCAAGCTTTTTGGCCGCCTCGATGCGGGAAACGTAGGCAGATTTTGTGGCATCCTCGCCCTCCTCCGAGTAAAGCCAATCTTCGTCCTTTGATAATTCTACGAGCAATGCATCCTTTTCTTGCGGCTGCACAAAGGGCGCATAGCGATCCTCCAGCTTTGACCGCATGTCATAGATGTATTCCTCGAGCGCATTCTTGCGTTCCTATGGCGGATTTGACGTCAGTCAATAGACGGGCAACGTGCGGGAAACGTACTTCGGTATCCTGTACTAGCTTGTCGTTTGCATACATCGCGAGCTCTTTCTCCCTGTATTTATCTATCACAGAGGAATCGAGTCCTCCATATCCAGCGACGTATGCAATCGGGTTCTTCTTGACGACCTTTTTCTTTTTCGGCGGCTCCGACGACTCGCCATCGACTTGCATCTCCTCTTTCTCTTCAACCTCTTCTGTATAGACTGCCTCGAAAGAGAGAACGCCGTGCAAATTTAGGCGTGCCTTGACACGAACGGTGGTGTAATCGCCTGTTGGTGATGGGCCGACGTCCTTCACAGTGAGGCGCCCGACCCAAGGATTAATGGTCCCTGGGAGTGAGCTAGGATCGGCGTACACCGCCTCAATGTCGAATGGGGCCTTGCGGTAGAAAGTGAGCACCTTGGTTGATGGTATACCGTTACCACGGGGGAAAACAACCAGTTCTGTGTCTTCTTCCTCCTCCCCATCAACGATGCTCCTCTCCCAGCGTACCTTGATGGGATAAATGGCAATGTCGTGGACCGCGAAGTCACGCACGCGGAAAACAGGTGAAAGGGTTGCGCAAGCAAAAGTAGAGCCCCTAGCACATGCTTCATCCTGGTTGAGTGTTGTTGATAGCGACTTGGTGGGGAATACGGATTGGATTTTAGCGCGAACGGCAGGAATACGTGTCGAGCCACCAATGAGCTCGATCGCGTCGACCTGCTCAATATGCAGACCGGATTCTTCGAGGGCACGCTGAAGTGGCGCAGGAATGCGGTCAAGAACGTCCACGATGAGTTGTTCATACTGGTCCCGCGTAAGTCTTGAAGAAGCATCAACGTCGTTCATAATAGATTCAACGCTGAGAGGTGCCTCTGCGTTTGCCGAAAGGATTTTCTTGAGTTTCTCCGCGGATGCATACAACCGGAATGTTGCTTTGGGGTTCGAAAGTACATCGATCTTATATTTGGTCTTGAATTCCTCCGCAAAGTACCGGACGAGAGCATAGTCGATGTCACGACCGCCCAGGTGCGTGTCGTATGCAGTGCTCTTGACAGTCAGCTGTCCCTTAGAGAAAGCGACAACAGCGACGGACATGCTCGAGTGACCGATATCTACGAAGACGACATGTCGCGGGTTCTCGGGGTCCGGGAGGTCAGCTTTCGTGATACCATACCCAAATGCGACGGCAGTGTGGTCGGGAATCAACCGGAGAGGGTTTAAACCCGCGATGGTGGCGGCGTTCAGCAGGGCTCGTCTTTGCACATCAGTGTACCAGCCAGGAATGGCAATAACGACGTCAGACACGCCAGTTTTGAGTTCTTTCGTGGCAATGTCACGCAATCTGCCAAAGTACATGCCTACCAACTGGGCGGCAGAGAAAGTGGCCGACTCCCCCAGATGGTTGACCTATATGCGCCGAAAGGGGGTCAAAGCTGATGAAAGGAAAAGTCTCCAACGATACTTACCTGGACACCTACAGATCCATCTACATCGACCAGGTTTACGTGAGTGAACCTCCTCTCGACTTGCTGAATTTCGACATCCTGTACTGTCCGACCAAGGAGACGCTTCAACGAGCCGACGGTGTTACGAAAATTTGAGATCTCCTGAGTTTTTGCCGACTCGCCAAGCGCACGCTGCTTGGGACCGAATGAGACAAGCGACCTGTGAATCGGTGATTAACCAGGCCAGAAATTAGTAATAGGGAAAAGCTCACGGTGTTGCACGATTCGAGACTTCGTTCGTAATGATATCGATGCCTCTGTGTCTTGCAACACCGATCTAGATTTACGCGTAAAGCATTAAGAAGTGGTAGCAGAGGAGTCAAGGGTGGATAACATGCCTTGCTGTGGAGGGAACCAAAATCTATGCCGACAACAGACATGGGGGGATATCAGCAAGAGAGATGGGAGAGCGAGAAAGAGAGAGGTGGGCAAGGGCACAGGTCATGCTGCAGCCGCATTTAATTTTTATTTGGGATTTGATCAAGTTATCATCGATGACCTCTCGTTTTTTCGCGAGCCTTCCATGCCCTTCCATTCCTACCAAAGTTGAATATGTAATAACTTACAAAAGTTCGATCACACCGGCGAAAACACAAAAGTAAACGAGGGTGGTCAGCTCCGCGTACCAGTTGCACTCTACCATGCACAAAGTTCTCTAGGTAAGGTTGAACACAGACATCCCGCCCTACTACTCTCTTCCCTCGCTACGCTTCGCGTATCTATCTTCGGCTGGTGATACAAACAATGCTGGCAAATAGCGGACAAAACGAAATAAACGTAGATGATAGCAGTCATGCGGTGTAGCGATATCGGGTATTGTAACAGCTAGTAAACGTCCCTCGGCAGAGATTATGGGCGCTGGTGTACAGGGTATGCTATCATCGTGCGCGGCCAACTTGCATCTCCATCGGCTGCTGAGGATATTGCGGCGATAGATCGTGATAAGGCTGCCGCATCTTGTCATCGGTTACACCCGCGTCTGCAGCTGCCGTGGCGGCAGTGGGATCCCCAATGCCCGCACGGGTACCCCAACCAGTCTACAAAAATGTTTAATGCTGAAAATTAGTCAAAAGTGACCGTTCATCTTACCTCATGAAGAGTGAACAATGCATATATCTTCATGATCGCGAAGTAGTACCCAAACAAAATGAATGCAGGGACGTGAATGATGTCTTGAGGGCGGTACCAGAGATGCGGGAGGAGCTTGGCCGTCCGCGTGGCAGTAAGCCAGACGAGGTAGCTCAAGATCACGTTCCTAGGGTACTCAGTCGCGTGACATCGTCAGTCGTGATACTAAGTACCTACCACCACGGCAAATGGAAACCACCGTTATCCGTCGGCAGCGTACTCTTGTAAACAACGTACCCAACGAGAGCAGGGCCAGCGAGAAGAGTGAAGGGATTGAACAACTTGTCAACCTGAACGAGAAAAACCTCAGTGCTTCAACAAAATGGTGGGGAACGGCGAGAAAGCATTACCATCGTATATGCTACATATGGGTGAATAGTCCATATGTGCCGTTCCATGAAAAGTGATCGCATATCAGACCGCCAGGTGTTTCTGGTCCATCGAAGGACTTGCTTCAAGAATCGCCAGTTGGGCTTCATTGTGCTGAGTAATTCCGCTTCTTTACAACATTGCACATAGGTACTCCAGCCGTGGTTGACCATCCAGCGTGTGAGAAACTTGTCATCACCCGAGTTCAGTTGGTATTTGCCCAGCCAGTAATCATGGGTGAAGCCGTGTAAGAACTCAGGATCCTTTAAGATGACAGTACGATACGCCGCTGTTCGTCCAGAGAGACATGGAAGGCCACCATCGATGTGTGTCGACGAGGTGATCTCAATATTACGGATAGTGAGGCGGAACGCGGCGAGTACTTCCCATACGGTCATGTGTTTGCCAATGGATTTCACACGCTGTGACGTGCCGACGCCGCCAACCTTCTGATCCTCGAAACATGCCAAAACGTATGGAAGGAGCGTTGGAGGCCAAATAGCATCGTCGTCGGCAAAGACAATAATGTCCGTCGTCGTATTTTTGATGCCATGGGACATTTGAAGGCGCTTGTTTGCGTATGGGACCGTTAATACACGAATGCGCTCAGGGTCGACGGCATTGGCAAGGGCTTGTAAGGGACCAAGCATCTTCTCTTCTGTGATGATGATAATCTCTTTGGGTTTGCCGACGAGCCAGCTGTGGGCTGCCTCCTTGAACTCCTCACCAGCATCAATGGTGGGAACAATTATGGTAACATCTTCCGAGGCGATGTAAGTAGGGTTCTCAGGAAGCGGGACGGGTCGATATGCGTGAGATGCTGAAATGCGGATTAGGTACCAGAGATAGCGGTAGAATCTGTGAAGGGGATTTGGCCTCGTAAGGAGCTGATGCGGCTGACGAGTGTCTAAGGACTAACCCAATGACGCCAAAAGGTACGACTGATGACGGATGAGATCAGTGGCAAAATTTTAAACGGAGTAAGTGGACACACATATTGGAAAGTCGTCTCTTGTCAGGTATAGCATCGAGCCGAGACAAGCTTGAAGGTGATTAAAATGGGCGAGGGGAGTTTAACAGCGTTATAGATGAGAGGGAATGCAGGATAAAGGAGTGGTGTGGGTCGTCTAGCGACGAGAAAATACCGTGGGCGACAGTCGAAGGGGAAAGGGAAAGACAGAAGGTGTCGTCGGCGTGAGGACAGAAGGCAGACCTTTCAAGACGCCGGGCGCTGGCACTTCCATGACACCACGGCCCGGGAGCCTGCCGCAGTCATGCCGCCACACGACAACGACAATGACCGGAGTTCGATTATTTTCTTTCTAGTTCACGTTCATATCGTAATATTGCTATGAGCATGTATCAATTAAAACTCCCACAAAAGACAAAATTGATAGTGATTTTATAGTACACATGAGGTGTATGGAATGGGGGAAAGGAATACCTGTGAATGAATGGGGACATTGTGAATAGAGCAGGATATCGCGAGCATTGACAAATAAGGATGTGGTGGGTCCAAGCCGAATGGTTCATACCCATATTACAAAGTGTCGATGACGATGTCATTCCATTTCCATCGCTCCTCAAGGTACCCCTTGGCAGTATCCTCAAGGAGAATCTCGTTGCGTTTCTGAACGTAAACAGACTTGTCCGTGACTTTCTGACGCAAGACCGGGATGTATTCATTCTCGATGGGCTGTTCCAACAATTCAGAAAGATCCTCCACAGCTCGCTCAAGATCACTGTAAACAGGCTCGAATAAGTGTGTGACTGTCGAGTGCAGGCGAAGATACAGACCGTTGGTTATCTTCAAACATTGCTTTCTGGTTGCCATTCTGGAGATAATACGCCATCGCATACGTCCACTTGAGGGTAGTACGGCAATTCTCGACAACGTCGACAGCCTTCTTCATGAACTGGACCTCAATCCAAGTCAGGTCGGTTGTAAGCTGCATCTCCTCCATCTTCTTCTCCGTCTTCATATAAAGCTCGACCGACAACTTTGCCGACTGCTCATGGTTTGCCCAGCGGTTGTAGTACTAGGACGAAAAGAATAAGCTACATTATTCACAACAAAAATAGAATATTTCTTACGTGAAGGTATCTTTCCAAAGAAGCACGGCTCTTAGATTGAGCGTCACGGGCATCAATACCTGACTTGTCGTCATACCGATTGCAAGAATACCAGGCTGTCCCGTGTTCGGCCCAGGGACCTATAGACATAGAGATCAGGACAAAATTAATGTTGAGGCGTATCGAAATCATACCCATACACACCCAGCAAAACTCGTATTTGCACTTCTTGCAAGTCATGTGACTGGAAGGTGCAGTTAGCCTTCGGAATGCTACGGGAGAATGGGGAGACCTACTTGCAACCACCATTCTTCTCGATAGTACTCTGACATTTGCTACATTCCTTGGTATTGCTCTTGATCCAGTTTGCCGTTTCGCTATCATCGCGGCACTTCTTCAACCACATCCTTGCGATAGCACACAACACTGGTCGATGGTCGCCGTCGATGTTGCAACCAAAGCAGAACTTGTGTTTCGGATCCGCCCCACAGGACACCGTTGGGACAATAGTAGACAATGCGGAACGTGATGACGCTGTTGGACACGAGACACTGCGATCGCAGGACGGGTATGGACAATACTTGAGGTTCTTGTTACAGGCAACATAATTGCGAACCAAGAGTTCGTCGTAGCGCGCAGCAGTGTCTTCATCGTCACCAAGCACCTTATGGACAAAGCGGTCAAGTGCAACAACCCCGCAATTCTCCGCCATGCACATGATACGGTGCTCGCCTTCATCTCGGATTTTACTGACAGTGTACACGATCCAGCATCCTGTGCAGAAGGTGTGACCGCAGGATAATGCCAGCGTGTCAGTGGCAGTGTCATCGAAACATATAGGACAAAGAAAGAGTTCGGATGAAGACGGCTGCCCAAGCCTCTTGGAGGATTTACTGGAGCGGGTTACACGTTTGGAGCGATCGGATATTGGGTGTGAGGGTTTTGGAACGGGAGAAACCCCTGCTGCAATAGAAATCGAGAACTCATTATCCATGTATTTCTCTGTGAGCCGATCTTTATTCCAGTCCATATGGCGGAGAAGAAGAGCAGCCACGTCGTTCTGTATGATACATCGATTGCAAAGGTAAGAAGATCCTTTTCGTCGATAGACACACATAAACTTACGTCGACACCGAAGATCGTGCTGATGTATTCGATATCAACCACCATGAGATCCTTGACCTGCTGAAGGGTCAAAGGCTTGTAGTCCACTTCATAAGTTTTCTTTCCCTCTGACACAATTTTAATTTCGTCGTCATAAACTTCGTCCATTCCCACGTCCTCTTCAGAAGAGGCAGAGCCTACCATGCGGCGGGAAATGAGTCAAGACTAGGTTATAGGGAACAAGGAATAGGGAGGTATCACATACCACCTTCGACGTCCATGGACTCCTCATCATCTTCTTCGTATTCGTAGTCAGAAAATTCGTAATCAGAAGACATAGTTAGATGGAGTGGGGTGGAAGAGGTACTGTAGTGGGGTAAGGGTGTGCGCAAGGGGCTTCCGGGGCTTCTACAGCCGAGCGTCACGGTCTGGAAAATTCAAACCCAGCACCGGGCAATTCCATCGAGCTGCGGGCTGCGAGTCATTTGTTTGGCATGATCAGATTGGCTTTATCTCGAGTCACCTTCCACTCGACACCCGCACCATATCCTATACATCGTCTGTTTTCCAATTGTCGTGTCTCCTTGATGGAATCGGAATCTACAGGCACTCACAGGGACCCCGTCACGGGGGAGACGATTTCCAAGCAGTAAGTACGTCTACTTCCCGCCCTATGTCGTGCCGTTGCTCATCGATCTGTCTTGCGCAGGGAACTTAAGCGTCGCCAAAAGCAACGCGAAAAAGAGGCAAGGAGGGCGGAGAATTCCGCGAATCGGCCTCCGGCCCCGAACAAAGACAACACCACAGAGGAGGCTGCAAACGAGGAAGATCTTTCGCCTAATGTACGTTGGTCGTATTGATATATGCGCTATAACTCGGCGATAGTCCATGGGCGGATGCTTCCTTCTTTGCACTCGATGCTAACAAACATCATTTTCTTAGCAATATTTTGAACTTCGTTCTCGGCAAATCCAGAGACTTCGAGAGACACAGTCACCGAACCCCTACCCACACAAGTTCGAAGTTTCTCGCTCTCTCACTTCATACATCACCAAGTATGGGGCTGAAGGAGTCATAAAACCGGGAGAGAAGATCGATGGTGTCACTGAAGCCCTTGCCGGTCGCATCCACAGCATTCGGAGTTCGAGTCAAAAGTTAAGATTTTATGACTTACACAGCGAAGGAAAGAAGGTGCAAATCATGGCAACACTACAGTGGGTTCTCGTTGTTTTCATCGTTCTGCTACACTCGGTTGACTAGATCCAAGAGATGCTACAGATCAGGACTCTTTCGTTGAGACACACGAGATATTCCGTCGAGGGGATATTGTTGGTGTGATTGGGATGCCATCTCGCACAAAGAAAGGGGAGCTCTCTATCTCGCCTTCGCAAATGATCCTTCTCGCTCCGAATCTGCACCAACTTCCTTCCGGCCACTTCGGTCTAAAGGACCAGGAAACGCGCTATCGAAAGCGTTATCTCGATCTTATTCTTTCCCAAGACACGCGCCGCATATTCTATACTCGCAGTCGTATCATCAACTATATCCGACGCTTCTTTGACTCTCTGGGCTTCCTCGAGGTCGAAACACCAATGACAAGTATGATTGCTGGCGGCGCGACTGCCAAGCCCTTTGTTACCCACCACAATGACCTTAACCTTGACCTGTACCTCCGTGTTGCGCCAGAGCTTTACCTCAAGCAGCTCGTCGTCGGCGGTTTCGATCGAGTTTACGAGATCGGCCGTGTTTTCCGGAATGAGGGTATTGACCTTACCCATAACCCTGAATTTACGATCTGCGAGTTCTACATGGCCTATGCAGACATGTATGACCTTATGGACCTGACCGAGAGCCTAATCGAGGGGTTGGTAAAGTACCTCACGGGCGGCAGCACCACCCTCACATATCAACCAGAAGGCAAGGACGGCAAAGAGTATACCCTCGACTTCAATCGCCCATGGAAGCGATATGATATGATCGGGACTCTCGAGGAGAAGCTTGGCGTCAAATTCCCCTCTGGCGAGACATTGCACTCTGAGGAAGCGAATGTGTTCCTACGTGAGCTATGCAAGAAGGTACTCTTTTCGAAGGTGCTGATCTTCACGTAGCTCACTGACTCCTGTATTTCAGAATAACGTTGAGTGTAGCGAACCACGGACAAACGCACGTCTCCTCGATAAGCTTGTAGGAGAGTTTATCGAGCCTCTATGCACTTCCCCGGCTTTTATCGGTGAGCAGGCCTCGTCATCAACGTTGACCCAACCTCAACAGTTGTATTAGTCGGTCACCCGCAGGTCATGTCTCCTCTCGCTAAGTGGCACCGCTCACGCACAGGCCTCTGCGAACGCTTTGAGGGCTTTATGTGTGGGAAGGAGTTTTGCAATGCATACACTGAGTTGAATGACCCATTCGAGCAACGGGCGCGCTTCGAGGAGCAAGTGAGACAGAAGGCACAAGGTGACGACGAAGCGCAAGACATCGACGAGACTTTCGTTGATGCGTGAGTATCGCTCTCTTGATTCATGTACATATACTTAATTGGTACTGTTCCAGTCTTGAACATGGCCTTCCTCCGACGGGTGGCTGGGGCATCGGTATTGACCGTCTCGTGATGTTCCTCACTAACTCTACAAGTGAATCGATTTTGTTTAACCGTTTTCACATCGCTCACATCGTCCTATAGACATCAAGGAGGTCTTGCTCTTCCCTGCGATGAAACCAATTGAGACGGCCTCGAACGTAAACGTAGCGAACCCGGGGCCAAGTAACCAGGTTTAAAAAAAATTAACGCAGAAAAATTACGCGGATAGAAGTCGAGCGAGGGGCGTATTAAAAGTAATGGCCGTTAATGTGTGCGTCACCAGCAGTCATTGTGGAATACGTTACATGATACCAATGAGGCACGGCAATGAGAAACGAACTGTAGAATAGATCGCCCTGGGCGTCAGGTTGTTCAGAATTCATCAGCGCATCGATGATCACAATCCGCAACTGCGCAGGTTCCTCGCGACTTGGCGCCAGCTTCGCCGTAGAACCACTCGAGGATATGCGCAGCATGTCCGCCATGCCTGCAGGTCTGGCAAAACACGATTGCATCGTCAACACTATCTGGAGTACATCATCCAGCATTAAGATGAGATGCGACAATCAGGTAGCGTAGGCAAAAGTCCTACCTCGCATGGGCGTATTATGGTGTGCCAATTGTCCGTTCCGCGCGGAGTCAGGTATTATGCCCAACGTCATCAGACACACCGAGCAACGTGGTAAGGGGCGATTACAGGACGGACAGGCGGTGGCCTTCGTTTTCAGATGTTCAGTCAGTGAGGCCGACGACACTATTCAAAGGATGAAAACTTGTACTGTACTCACTCCGTTGGCCGTGTTGACAGCCCGCGGCTCGCTGATCATCTTGTTGCAAAAATTACAGCGGATCAGGATCTGGGGCGGAACAAGCTGGATGGGTTCGCGCTCGGCGTCCTGCGCGAAATCTTGTAACATCTGGCCCCGATCAATGTCGAGCTGACACCGATGATGGAAAAACTTCCATCCGTCCAAGAGATCACGGTACGCATCCAGCCACTGGTCTACTCGGGAGTCCTTCAGCTGATGCGGGTGTACATACGCTCCCAAGATTGCTGCAGTCTGCACGTCACCCGTCCGATCTACGTAATTCTGTAAGAGCTGCATTCCGGACGCGGTCAGACCCGTGACGATTATGCCTTCTACGTCTCCGTGAGATACAGATGCCTCGGCTATTCTTCGCAGGTAAGCTGAGAGCGCGTCGTCCTCGAAGAATTGTAGTGCGATTGCAAGACGCTCGCGAAGGGGGATGTATTCTTCTTCTAGGACGTCGGCCCAGTCACCGAGTGCTAGGTATGTCAACATTGCTCGAAAATATGGATCCTCCAGACGCATGATCAGACGCTCGTACTGGTGGCGTAGCTCTGGTGTTTTGGCGGATGCGGGCGTTAGAGCGGCAAGCGTTCCAGACATGATGTTATGTGAACTATCTGCAGTCTTACAGATGAGCATAGGTCAGATCGTCAGATGCACAGCTGCGGACCTTTACTTCGCATGAGGATATCTATGGCTTTGTTATATCGGCCTAAGAACACAAGCCAGCACGCTGCCTGTGACTGCCTACCATCTTTCTCCCACCTGAACAAAGGCGTTATGAGGCACCTTGCATAGAAGTTGGCAATAAATCTTACTTGTTAATGACAGCAGATATATCTTCATTCTTCAGGCTCCATCCACATAGTTGAAGTGCAAACTGACGTTGTGTCAGCTTTGCCGTTGGAACTGTGGGTTTCCAGTCGGGTGACTCTAGAGCGGCCGCATCTGTCTTATGATACGCGCTTAGAAGTAGCAGGGCTGCGGCGAAGTCGGATGGTACATCGGCCCGATTCCTGCCACGGCGTGATTGAGACCGTGATATTGTCTGGACACCTTCGACTATAAGGGGTTCTAGTAAGGGGATCCCTCGGGGAGAATTTGAGGAAGGCGCATCAGGGATAGAAGATTGAAAGCCCTCCAAAATCCCTTGTATACCCTGATTGGCAAAGTTATAGCCGTTAAGATGAACAGCAGGCACCTCCAGCATCCGGCGAGCATCTGCGAGAATTTGATAAACTTGAGGAAAATTGGACATGACCGCTTTACGCACAATCGACCCAGGACCACATCTCGACGAGAGCCCTTCCACCATGTTCCTCCTTTGATTCCTTGAGAATAGCCACGTTATGGGCAGGCTGTCGTTTAAAAGCACGAGATGAGACGAGGTCGTTCCGTTCAAGCGGTGACCATAAAGCGTACATGACTCAATCCGTACCCCATGATAACACGTTGTCGCATGATCATCGATATGTCCTCGTCGACGATGGCCTGTGTACGATCAATAGCACGTCGCCATGCCCGACCGCCAGCGTTTCGGGTACGGGACGAAGATGCATTTCTCTCAGACATTTTTGAAGTACCAGCGATAGGTCTCGCACTGGATGCCGGGGACGGGAGCGGGAGAGACGCGGGACCTGGAGAGGACGGAAGTTCCAGATTTCCTTTGAAATAAGGGGAGGCAGGGACACTCCGGTATGCTGGACTGACGGTACCCTCCTTTGACTTTGGCAATGGTAAAGGAGACGCTTTGGAGCGAGGTGAGGGTTTGGGGGAAGGTTTGGCCGATGTGAGAGCCGGGAAGCCATCCACGTCCCCACGTCCGAATGTTGGTTGATGCAGGCTTGATCGTGACGATCGACCTCGAGACATCTCGATGGGAAAGGGACTAAAACCAGCGCCTTCAGACAGAATGGTAGGCTGGATTGACCATGGTTCGGGAACGATATCCCCCGGTCGCACACTAGAGAAGATCCGATACGCGGAGCCGACTGCGATCGCCATGTTACCCCGTGAGCTCCATTCTACGTGAATAGGCGTATCGTGGATGTGTGCTGTCTCCAATTCGTCATCCTTAGTAATTGCCATAAGCGAAACAACCAGGGGATTTGCTCGGGTAGCTGGCATCAACGCAAAAGAATCAAGACTCGCATGGAATCGCCTAGCTGTTTGAAGATATGTAAAATTGATGACCTGTAGTTGTGTCGATCACTTACATTTGCGCGTATCAGACAGGACAAGAGAATATGATGTATTCGGGGATGGCTGTGAACTATCAGTTGTCACAGTGAGTGATCCACTCGCAGCACTCCAGGGTAACATGCTGGTCGCATTCGTCCAAGACATTTTTGGTGTCCGGGCCACATCACTTGCACGGACTGTGGGAGGCGCATCGAAAAGCTCCGTTTTGATAACATTCCAAAGACGAACATATGAAGCATCTTGACCAGGAGTCGCCAGAACTCCCCGGCGCACCGAGGAAAACTCCAGGTCTGTCACCCTACGCACACCGCTACTGTGAATACGCGTGCCATCGGCGAGCGCATCGCGCTCAGAAAATACCAACAAAGGAGTGAGCAGCTTCCGCACGTCCCAGATGGTGACAACGCCATCTCCGGCTGCGGCAAGATGATGAGGTTCAAATGGGTCTGGGGACAACGCATAGACACGTCCTTGGGCATGGGCGACAACAGGTGTGGAGCTACGGAGATCGAATAACCGGAGTAATCGCTGTGACAGACCAGCGACAAGCAGGTGATTACTCTGTGGTAACCAAGCCAGTGAGTGAACAGATTCGTTTTGCGAATGTGTCTGTAGAAGACGCGGGTCTGCACGAGAACTATGCTCTGTGCGAGGAATAGGGTGTTTTTGTGAGCGAGGAGAAGGGGGTAATCCAGTTGACGGTCGTGCTGGAGAGGGTGGAGGTGCGACGATATGAGTCGGCGAAGGTGATGCAGGTGATAAATTTAGAGTCGAAGTCTGAGTGTGGACATCCCATATCATGAGACTAGGATCGTTGCGTAGCCGCTCGAGACCGACGGCTAGATAAGGAGAGACTCCACAGAATGCAAGCGAAGTGCAAGCGCGGGGTATTTTGGGTGCTAAAGGAGTATTGCTGCTACGGCTAGTTGTATGCTCACGGATGTGGTGTGTCGATTCGAGACGTAGGAGGTCGACGCGACCGCTACCGTACCCGACCGCAATGAGGTTGTCTATAGTCGTGTCCGGGGACCAAGCAAAGCACTGGGTATCGACTCAGAAGTGAGTGCAGTAGACACACAGATTGACTTGACTTTACCCTCATCGATTGTAAATCTCGTTGGGACGCGACATGGTGTATCAAAGACTCCCCAGGAGACCAATCATACAGAGTGATTTGAGAACTGCCGCCGACAATGAACCTGTTCTGTCCGAGAGGGCTCCAGGCAATACGCTTCTCGGAATGGGAGGTCATACTTCGCAGAGGGGACCGTGGATTGGTTTAAAGAGTGTAACGCTTCTGAGCTTCAGTTCTTCTGCCCGAGAGGAGGTCGGGTCGAGCTGAGTTCCTAGGTGCCTTGGTGCCTTGACGGCGTTGACGCGACGGTGGCTCTCACTTCAACGGCTACTTCAACAACATGGAGAATCCTCATGCGGAACGCCAAGCTGTTCTTCTGGAGCGTATCGTCAAGAATGCCGTGAGTGTCACACCGCTTCACAAAAAAAAACGCGACGATAACCAGTTTCTACATCGTCAGGACAAGTGTACGGAACTTATTCTTGAACTGAACCACTGTGTTGAGGTCTGCCATGATGTACACCACGCGAGTCTGCGGGCTACACGTCTTACCACCGGACTTGATTTTACAGGAGATAATTCGCGCGAATGCCTATATCAAGACTGCTGCCGATCTGGAAACAAAATACCGCAAGAATGTACAGTACAACTTGGGAGCAACGTCCGCAACGGATGGTGAATCTCACCAAGCATCGGAGAGGCAGTGATACCATAAGGTCTACCTCAAATAAACAAACTATTGCATCCACTGACTCGTCAGTTAAATGTCTAGGTGTTTTGCAGAGGGAGATCATTCACATCTCGCAGTATGTACTAGTACCGGAACGTTGGATCGTCGTACGAAAGCCACCGGCTGAAACGCATCTGTATGAGAGCAGCTGTGAGTGCCCACATGTATTAACGGTTAGACTTGTGTATGGTCCCCAAGAGGAAAAAAAATGGAAATACATATGTAACGTCTACATTAGATGCCAGTGAACAAATGTAATGCAAGAGGACACCTGGCCCAAATACTCAAAAACCCGCCATACGCCTACCAGGGGTGACATTGTGGCTAGCCGCCGTCACCCTATGGGTACGTTCCTCGGATATCCTGCTCCGCCCCGGTGCACCGTTCAGCAAGCTGAGAAGTTTGCGCCGTTCAGCTGCCTGCGTCGGATCTTCATACACTGCTTGCAGACCCGGACTCATGCCATGGTCCGGCACAGCATTCATGGTACCATTGCCGGGTTCATCTCCGAACGCATATGACGTGGTATGGATATTCACCAACGGGGGATGGATGTTTGAAACACCCCCGCCAATATTCGCACTCGTGGTGTCTGGCAGTGGCAGGTGCGGCTGTAGAAGAACACGCGATCACGTGAGGGGCACGAAAATATGAATGGGAGTCTCTCTTGACTCACTTTGGATCGTGGACGCGCGCGTTTTCGCCTTCTTGGTGTCTCTGCATGGTCCTCGATCGCTATGGTGCCAGCATTGCGCTTTCCAAGTAAGTTGGAGATGCTCTCGTGTAGTGCCCGTGCAGCCGGGTCCGTCTGCTCTTGAGGCAGCTTCAGCGGCGACGGAGTGTTCGAAGATGGCACACGTTGAGCTGCCTCGTCATCGTCCGTATCACCCCCCGGAGTAGATGTCTTCCCTGACGAATAGGAGGATAAAGCAAGGCTTGGGTGCGCAGACAGTGAGGAGGGGGGTAAACGCGAGCTGCTTGGAGGACTTGAGGCCGGAGGATGCGTCGGTGAGGAGCTTGGGATAACCTCGTCCGGGCTATGGTGTAGCCTAGGCCGACCAAAAGATCCCTCTTGGTTAGCAAAGTCTGCATCTGGCTGCGTAGCTTCTGGCGGTGGGGTAACAGCGGGCTGCATGAACTGGAGCGAAGCTGTCGTCCCTTCCTCCTGCACCATGTTGACGTCCGACGTCTCAGCATCTGGCGCATGCGAATCCGGCACGAGAAACATCCCATGTCGAGGCAGTGCACCGTTCTTCGCAATATGTGATAACCAGCGCATGTCAACCACTGGCGTGCCCCACACCCGTGCCTTGTCATACTTCGCGCCCACCGCAGAGGGACACAATAGGTGGGTGGTCCCACGATTAAATGTCGGCGCGTGAGTCATCCCTTCAGGAGTCTAGTTGTCAACACGTTGTACGAAAATGCGAGCGGAGGGAAGACATTACCCAACGCGCGAGCGAGACGCTTGACCCACATGTCCTCTGCAAGGTCGAGTCCTGATGGGCTAAGGGTGACACCGGAGAAATGGATTGTGTGAGGGAGTGGAGAGAAGGCGGGGTGCTCCTCTATAGAGCATATTCGCTCGTGTGAGAGGCAACCCTCGAGCCAGCACTCGGTGCGATAGCGCGGTCTGAGTGCCGAGTCTGCCTCATCAATATATAACTTACTACCACTGAGTCATGTGTGAGCGTATGTGTAGGGACAAAGAAAGTGAGGAGAAAGAGTACCTGAGCAAACGCACGATCACGAAATCCACGCGCTTCTCTTCGTCTTCATCTTCGACCCACGTTCCACCACAGCTCTCGATTGCAGTGCGCACGCTCGCTGAACGAGCCTCGGCGCGTACATGAAACCTCTTTCCGGCGAATATCTTAGGCGGGGAGCCGTCAGGCTCAGGTGCCACCTGTGTAGGCGAATCTGGTCGTGGCAGGAACAGTGACTGAACTTTCCGAAATGGCTGTCGCGATGCAGTGGCAGGGGCGTCATCTGACGGTGGCTCTGTGCTCGGCGCGAATGACTTGGACCTTGTGAATTTTGCCAGTGCGCTACGGCCCTTGATCGATGTGAGCGGATCTGGAGGGTCCAAGGCTCGTGCCTTTCCCTTTCCCTTGGCGGCCCTTGACAGGGAAAGTGGTAGATCAGGAGTTGGGTTGAGACCTTCTGCAGGGGCAATTTAATTAACTCTGATCCGACCTTGGAGTACCCGCGCGGCGCGAGGAGACTCTCCCAAACACGCAACGTCGCAGAAGGAACACGGCGGGCAACAGCAATTTCCTCCTCCTCGAATGCATCAGGTACAGATTGTGCATGTTCCTGGGAGGGGGGCACAGGTGCTTCAATACTTTGAAAGCACGGTGAAGACGGGAGACGTCTTCGTTCGGGACGTGGATGCGTGACAAGATAAAGCATTTCCTCAAACCTCCCTGCGCAATGTCACCTGATATGATAAGTCAGACAAAGGAACCATACACACCACCGAAGCCGAGGGAATCCCAGAACCACTCCTCCCAAACAAGTTTGATGTCAGCTTCGCCTCGCTCGTTAAACTTACGCGCGTAAAGCATCTTTTCTGTTTCTTCGTCTCCAGAACACAGAAGATGAGTGACGCGCACGGGTCGTTCGATGTTCTTGACATATTTCCCGCCGTGTTGTGTAACTGTGCGGTTAATGGCGGTACGCCTGTCGAGGTCCTCGACTCCTGTAACGCACAGTGTAATTCCGGAGAAGGTTGGAAGACGGTGCTCCTCGACTTTCTGTGGGAAACGTCAAGAAGGATGAAGAAGGAAATAAGGGGGTGAAACGAACGGCGTCAAAGTCAAAATCATCGCCTCGCTGCCAGATCTCAAAGGTGTCGAGGATCCACGACGACTTTATTATGGGTATCTTTCGCTCTACTGCGCACTGGCATTGTATTCAATGATCATAAGGAGCACGCGTGTCGAACGTGCGCACCCAGTATTTTGGTCCTCCATGTTCATCTGCGACCAGATGTGTGACGTAGTCAGTAAAGGCAGCGGTAGTACTTGCGCCCATTTCTCCAGCTTTGGGGAATATTATCGACTGCCAACGGTCCCACTTAGACGAGGCCAAGGCGGAAAGCTATTATTCACCACGCACTCTGTCGATACCAGTTGTACAGATTGTGAAGCCGCGGTACGGCCTTGGACACGTGTCAACAAAGCTAGGCTCGAGAACGTCGGGTTCATCTGATGGCAATAGTGAGAGTGGCGGTGTACGTCGCGCATGCGTTCTTGTATCTTCCGGTCTTGCAGGCCGCAGCTTTACACCGGGTACCTACAGATAAATTATAAGAAGCAGAAAGTAGATAGGTTCCTAGTACATACCTTCTTTGATCTATTCACGCGACGATTACGGTTCATAATGTGCGTGCGTGGTTCGGCTCAGGTCGTCAACGCGTCAACGGACGCGCTTGCAGTGATCGCAGTTCGCACTGGTGGTTTCAATGAGCGCGTTCTAGACGCGTTCTGTTTGTTAGGTTAGGGTTTACGCGTCTTGATGTCTGACCTCTACCGTTCTGCAATTCATGCACGCATCGCAAAGCTTCCACAATTCCCACCAGATCTTCTCGGAGAGGAAGAAGGAGATGAAGAGTCTGAGGCAGCAGATTCATTCGGAGAACTACCTTCTATCTCAACCAGCTCTCCCGCTAGCCGCCTACCACGCACTCCAAACCCTGAGTACGAACCCATATCAGGGGCATCTTACTTCTCAGAGGCGGTGCAAGTCAATGCCCCCGCATCAAAGCTTGACTTCCGCGTGTATTATACTCCACCGCAAACTACGGATGGCAGCCCTGGGTCGGTCATGGTCTGCCACCACGGCGCAGGCTTCGCCGGTCTGAGTTTCGCGCTCTTCGCCAAGGAAGTGACCAGTCTGTCTAAGGGGGAGCTTGGTGTCTTATCCATTGATGCGCGGAGGCATGGTGCGTATCTCTAGCTTGTGATTGACGCAGTCTCAGATGTTGTCAGGGAAGACACTGCCAGTCGAGGGGTCTTCCGACGAAGACTTATCACTTGAAATCCTCGTAGAGGATCTCAACAATCTTTTGCAGGTCGTATTTCCCGATCAGGCCGCCGCGCCTTCGCTTCTTGTGCGCACCTTCGATCTTTGCCCTCGCAGCCTCGTTAATAATGCACTAATAAGCTCGTCGGACACAGTATGGGCGGCGCTGTTGTTGTAAACACAGTACCGCACCTTTTAGAAGCAAAATACCGCGTATCTGGTGTTGCTGTGCTTGACGTCGTAGAAGGCACCGCGGTTGACGCCCTTCCCCACATGCCTGCGGTTCTGAACTCCAGGCCAGAGGGTTTCGACAGTGTCAGCGATGCGATAGAGTGGCAGTATGTCCCTTCCTTCTCCATCGCGTACAACCCCATTAAAACCCTCAATTCTTTACGTAGTATCAATGCACATCAGATCCGTAACATCACTTCAGCCCGAGTGTCTGTACCCTCACTTGTCATTCCCACGCCCGAACCTCGGGCGCGTGGCATGCGTGCATTTGTCTGGCGTACACCATTGCGCACCACAGGACCATACTGGGAAGGTGTGCTTTTCTCCCACCGTCTCCCATGTAATATTGACAGCTCTGCACTGATGAAGGCTGGTTCAGAGGGCTATCAGCAGCCTTCCTTGCTGCACGCACTGCGCGTTTGTTGGTACTTGCAGGTACTGACCGCCTTGACCGCGAGCTTATGATTGGGCAAATGCAAGGCAAGTTCCAAATGGTTGTTGTACCAAACACAGGGCACATGCTTCACGAGGTGAGGCCCATGTTATAAGCTCAAATTCGCAGATAGACTGAGATATGGTGCTCTATGTCAAGGACGATCCAGTGGCACTCGCACAGACACTTGTAGAATTTTGGCGAAGGAATGAACGCGTTGTTGTAGGGATCAAGAGAGTTGGAGACCTATAAGTCACTGTGCAGAAGCCCCCACACACACATCCGAGGGACGCGAAGAAGCGTAGTAGTCCAATTTGCGACAAATCACCGCCCATTGGTTCGGTCAAATTAGACGGCCTGGGCGGGTTTGCGGTGTAAATTCAAACGATAGAAATCAAGAAGTAATGCCAGGAAATTGTATAACGTCGAGAACTCAGTGCGCCTGGAATTGACGACGTAAGATGCCGTGCAGGTAAAGTATGTTCTTTCTGAAACAGTCGAAATCCCATCGTGTACGTACTCTGGTTTGACCTGGCTGTTATGATATTTCCCAGAGGGAGCCAATCGACAACTTCTGCCTCTTATGCAACGACGGGGTTCCTGCAGAATACTTACCCACCATCCTATACTCTCGCGTCGACAACCCTTCAGACCTGGACTCTAAATGGGATATCAGCATCCGTTCTCGCATGTTTGGAAGCCCTAGTTCCTTTTCACTTAACTACGTTCTTGGATGGCAACTCCGTCCGATTCCTGTGACTAGATGGCTTAGAAGGGTAATAACAATCTGAAGTTATTGTTATTGCAGAGCCTCAGGGCTGCTCTCGATCGGATGTAACGTATCTATGGCTTGCTCCTATCATGACGCCCGTAGTGATCGTGTCGTCATTTCCGCGATGGCAGAAAGTGGCTGTACTTCCGAGCCATTCGCGATAACTTACTGTACGCCGATCATGGGTTACGGAGACGCCACGTCAATACAGCAATTTCGGATTGTCACGATCCCCGCATCTCGCATCAATTCGGAGATACAGACAGTACAGTATTGGTGTAAATTAAGTTCTGTGCAGGTGGCAACTGAACGTACTGAACTGGTAGTCTGACATCGGAGGCAGTACTAGTCCGTCCGAGACAAAGGAAATCACTCCATCACTACAGCACATGGTACACCCGTCCGGTATTGTAGCTTCTTTGGCTAGACTTATCCAACGAGACTTCCATTCACGAGAGACCGCGACATGCTCGTATCATGCTCGTATCATGTACATCGTCACCGGGGTCATGAGAACATTGGGCAAGGCCTCGATTGCCCGCCATGCATGTCCTCTCTTACAGGCAGTTACCGGTATCGATGAAAGACTCTATGACAGCATCAATTCTGACCTGGGGGATGACTTCGTATGGATAGTTCCACATGTACAGTACAGTCCAAGCCCAGTCGCCCATTGCCAAATTGTGATATACGTGGCATACAGTGAGGGACATAGCTCATTCGTCGACCACGACCACGCTCTCCGGCTTCATTTACATTTGTTTTTGGGATATACCGTCGCGAAAGGGAGAGTATGCGGATATACTACCGTCCCTACGGCGATGCATCGCATTCGAGGACGTTGATGGCAGTCATGGCACAGTGAAGAACCAATTGTTATAGTTCTTACGACAAAGAAGGAACACAGCATGGACACGATCAGATGGCAGACGGCATTGATGCGATGTCAACGATGTTATCGAAACGGAAAAACCATGATGGCTTGGTACTGAAGCTATGCCCGTATCAGCCGTTCCACGTGGTAAGACAATTAAGGGGATTCGTTACGTAATAGCGGTGATTGCCATACAGTTCGTATCAAACCATCTGCAGCAAATCACCGCTCCGTGAGGTCGATAAGGCGGCGATACGTTTGATTCCACGAGGATTTCATTGAATTACATTATAAATGCCCATATATGCAGGCGCAGTGCGTCGAAGTAATGGACTCATTTGTAGACTATAGCAGACCGGGATTGATATTCTACTGATCCATGCAGTGTTCACCAGAAAGCCGGGGGGGGCGCAAACGCCGCAAAGCGGGGATCGCGAGGTGATCGGGGAATGAGGGGTCCGGGAATAGTTGCGCGGTATAGACAGATTCAGTTCTGCCTGTGTTACTGTGGCTAGACTCATCTAAGACATATATACTTGCCAACCAGTCGATATCTCTAGCGATACTCGGTACTTGTTGTGTTCAAGCTCGGTGGTACCGGTCAACAAACCACCGATCCTTTCAATTTACTGTACAGTAATTGGAACTTCAAAGTTAGGATATTCGTCCCCTGGCGCTTGGTGTTCCGCAGCACTGCACCCGATACTATCTCTCCCGACCCTCGCTCGGCGACCCTGTCCCTCGGAGTACGAGACCTTTTGGACGTTGCTCATTATACCATGGGCTTACCCTCTATCATCGCGGCCCTTCGCAAGGCGGCGAGTGAGCCGTTTTCAGGCACTGACGTAAGTATTGTTTAAGTTTCACACCCCAATCCCGGTTGACTTACAGTACACCGTTACACAATTGTATTCTAGAAGTCCGGGTGTCAAAATTTTTTCACTTCTGTGAGTCGATCTCCTGCTCGATGCCCAGGGTACTGTACGATAACCGCTCGGAACTACCTAGTTGGCGAATGTCCGCGGCGAATCCCCATGTCCGATTCTCACTGCTAAAGAACTCTGCGAAACTTTATATTCAGGTAGTACGCCTTCTCTCGTACCCTGGTGGTCTGTGACAATTCACTGAGATAGTTTGCACCAGGAAACAGTGATTGTAATTGGTACGTTACAAGGTTTAGAACGAATTTCTCTCTCGCGTGTACATTCTCCCAGAGTTGGGTTGGTGGCTGGACCTTTTTGTTTCCAGATCGCAGCCTTAGCGCGGAGTATGCAGACCAGCTTCTGACATGAGTCGCGGTGCCGGTCGGGATGGGCTGGTTGCGCCTATAATTTTTCAGCTTGAATTTTCTTGCAATCCGAATTTCAGATGTCCTGGTTCACTGATATCCTCTATGTTCTCAACTACAGTGACCGCGCCTTCTCCGAGCTAGCAAAAGCTTGTTTGACCTGTCAATCAAAATTCGCACGAGTTCTTGCATGTACAGCCGCCAGTTATACGCCACCTTACGAATCTGCAAATATCCATTTGTTTCGAAAAGCGATGAGAACCGCGGACATCCCCAAATGGACGATTCGTGATACAAACGACAACCTTGATACTATGTCGGCCCCACAATGTACGCTTCCTCCAATTTCTACCTAATTCAATTTCCCTGATTGTGGTATGTATCACTACAGCATCTGGTGGTTGGTCCGCCACTCAAATCTTGACCCCCATCATCGTTGGCATCGTCCTTTGTCTGGCCTTCGCCTGTTTGTTTCTATACCAGAGAGGGCGCCTTTCTCGTCTCACATCCATCCATCCTTCCATGCGACGTAGTCGGCAGGCCCGCCACATATGGACAATTGACAATGACGATCCCAATGACGGAGCTTTGCACCACGCTCCAGACGCAGAAGCGACACCTATGATAAACCCAGTCCTGCATTGGCGTTTTTTATCTCCCAAAGATGATGCTACCGATCGCAAGCGTTTCAGCATTCGCATGGGGATGGGCGTCCTGACACCAGCATTCTCGAAGGGTATCGGTTTGATACGGAGGTTGTTTGGTTGGGGTCCTATCAAAGTGTCTCGCGTCCCAGTCCCGGACACCTTCGATCTCGAGGATCCCGTCACTAAAGCAGACCCCTTTGACACGCTCAGGAGTACTTCGTCCAGATCCTGGCGAAACGGGCCTTCGACTGTTGGACGGAATTCAGATTCCACGTTGGACCGCATACCCTCCCCGCACAATCTAATGAACAAGCCATCGTGGAGCTCTGCCGCACTACAATCGGTGCTCGATAATGGCCATGAAAACTACGAGGACACTGGGAATGTCTTCAAAGATGATGGCGCTATAGATCATGATCATGGGATGGACGCTAGAAATGGTGTTATGTTGATCTCTAGGGATGGGGATGACTTTTCTCTGAGCAGAAGCACGATTTCGGTGCCTATTGGCAGGGGCTCCATTGAGGTGGATCGGAGAAGCATAGAGGTTGTGCCGCCATCGCCGCCTGCAATCAGCAAACGGGTGAGCAAAAACTGTATGATGATCCACGTGCGACCCGTAATCACTTGACTTCATAGCCTTTCCGCCGGAGCCCTAGCATTGCAAGAAGTGCATCTACGCCCCTTCTTTGCCCCCCTTCCTCTGAAAAGTCTCACATCCGTCCCTTCTCCCCATCCACCGATGACTTATCCAACCTACGTTTCCACCCCATTCCGAAATCTTCTTTCATGTCGCCCACACATTTCTCCAAGCAGCCGGCCCCATCGAGTGGTGTGCAACCCTCTGGCAAGGATGCGCCTGGCATACTCCTCTTCACGACAGCGACACCGCCCATAGAACATGATTCTGTTGGATCGAGCCCCTATGGCTCACCCAACATGGCTTCTACCCGCGCACTACCACCCCCAAACACGTACTCGCGCCTGGGTCCCACGGGTTATTCCCCATCCGCTTCCCCGGATCTACAAAACTATATTCCGTCGTCTGCCGGACGGTCGCCGCCCGGTTCTGCGCACTATCTCCCGCCGAGCTCGGTTCCGGTGTCCAAACGAATCAACGCGTCGGATCCGCGAAACCTGATTCCCTCCGCGGTGCGAGGTGCTGGTTACAATCCGTATCAACATGCACGATCGGTTACCTTTGAGTGAGGAGTACTGGCTGGCTCAGCCACTGTAGACTTTGACCACGTCCATTAAGTGGGTGTGGGAGCTTTGTTACTGTTTCTTGATGACCATCTTCTGAAGAAGATTAAGAGAGCACTGCTGTCGCAAAAATTCATTGTTTTCATCTGGACTATCTATCACATTTAACTTAACACAATGCCTACTCTACACCCCCTGTTTTACATTGCAGTGTTTACTCCTTTACATCGAACGCATTTCTAGGGTATATAGTACGCAGTTTGTCACTTATCGGTATCTGTTTGTCTTTTGTCTCATTTGCATTTGTACGCTATAGAGAAGTTTTGGTCCAGACTCATTTTCCATTCGCAAGTTCCACTCTTACAACTAACGAGGATTAGTGAGTCACCCTCTGTTAATGCCAGTATGTCGGTTACAGCCACCGTTTACAACTAGAAGTGCAAAAGGAGGGAGGGAGGTCGAAATTAAACCTTGAAGGGCCTGGGTATAGGGAAAAGAGCAGACCCCAACCGGCCCAACCAACGCCCCTTAATTTTCACACATTTCACATTAACCACAGCCCCTCCCGGCGGCGACATGTTGTCTGGACCATCCTAAGACCCGGATAATCCAGATAGGATATAGGATGTAGGGGATCGCCTAATAATATCTGGGTCAATGGGGGAAGAAGAGTGAAAAGAAGATAGAGGGCTCGTATAGGGCGCAATACGGGAGCTATTTAGAAAGGAAGGAAATGCCTTTTATTGCCATTTTATTCAAAAGGGTGTATGTGACTTTGTGAAGTTACATGAAAGCCCTAGTAAAGCGGATAGGCCAAGTGTCCAGGTGACGCATCACATGGCACAATCCATTGTATCCTCTCTGATCCTCTGATAAACACTAAGGTTCCGAGGATCCGAATAAGAGAAAGATGGGTGGTGGGTTTGGAGCGACTGGTATAACCTGCGCGCTTCGAGAGGAGCGGAGAGAAAGGTGGGACGTTAGTCATTGCGTGATAAGTTATGAGGACACGCACGGCGCATGACTACGTCAATTACGAAAGTCGATGTGGAGCGCCGGCCCAAGAGGGTCGTGGACGCGCATACCTCACCCGCGCGGGTAGCATGCTTGTTTTAACGCGCGACACCCTGTGGAACGGCTCTGTGTTTTCTTGCGATCATTGTTTCGATGAGGGAGGGAGATCAGGAGGGTCAAAGATGAAGAGGAGAGAGAGAGATCGTGGACGGCGTGTATTTGGGATGTAGGATCAGAAGTCAGGATCAAAACATATGTGCCAAATGGATGCCGGCCATCACGATTATGTTGACAGAAAGTAGAAACCCCCATGTGTAAGGGCAGCACGATGCTCCATAGATGATCCCCGAGAGAAGCGTCACAGCATAGTGTTATACTATAATTGGGGAATGAGGGTGTAGAATGATCGTGTGAAGATTGAAAATGTTGAGCGTTGGCGGTGCCCGGATCAAGGGGGAAAGGCAAATTTCTGGATTTCTGGGGCGTGGCTGGTCACATTGGTGAATCATTGGAGAGGAGCAATGGTGGAGCAATTCGGTCCGAATGAATGATTTGGAAAAGATACCCTGAACCGAATTTCATTTTTTTCCTTTGGGTGCAGCACGCAAAGGTTATTCGTAATCGAAAAATCGCCTTACTGCCCTTCTGCGCAGTCGCAACCTTTTCCCAGTCCCCCATTATCAGGTCAGTGGTGCCCGCGCATTTGCCTCGTGCCGTCCATGAATCTCTCCATATTTGGGTCGCTTCTCCCAATCCGCTGTGCCATCTAATCCCCGAGTGTCGTGAGAAGAGATAACGTTGCGGGGAGGCTTTACAGATTTGGGAGGACATGTCCCGTCGGGCTTTAATAGGGCCTGACGATGTTAAGCGGCAAAGAGGGGCACCACTGAGGCTAGGAGGTGAGGTGTTCGTGTGCTTAACGGCTGGCGGTGGCTTGCCTGAGGCTGACGTATCTGTATGCTGTAGATATGGGTGCCTCGGAGGTGAGGGTGGGCTGAATGATCGAAAGCCACGACTGGTTTATTGTGAGTCTTTGTGACTAGACCTCGGGCCTGGAGGTCTTGCCTAAAAAGGAAACCCCCCGCCACGTGGGGGTGAAAATTTAGCGGAGAGAGCGTGTACTTTTACATACGCTTTCCCTTCCGTCCTTCCGTCTCTTTCTCCCCCGCTTTCTCCGTCTCGCCCGCCAATGTCTCCGCCTCCCCCCCCTCCTCCGCCTCCTCCGCCCCCGCTCTGCTTGCCCACCTTCACTCGCAGGGGCAAGAAAAAGAAACAGCAGCAGGACGAGTTCTTCGATGAGAAATCGGCATCCTTCCAACCCTCCGGATCGCACTCTCATCGCAGCTCAAGGAGCTCTCGCGGATCCAGAAGCTCCCTTCCTGCATCCCAACGTCCATCTCAAGCCGGGATCCCCTCTCACCCGCATCTGCATCGTACTCCCCCACCGCAACGATCACCGATGCCCAATCGAAAGCAGATATCACCTCCAAAGCCGAAAAGCTTACGTTTACGGAGGACACGGAATCTTACAACAATCTTCCCAGAATGGCGCCAAAGCTTGATCGTTCCCGCACAAAGCTCACTCGCTGGTGGCACCTTCCGAAGCAAGTTTGGCTACGGATGGGGGCTGGGCTTGGGACGCAAAGACAAAGACAAGGAGGACCTCTTTACAGAGATAGATCGTTCATCATCTGCGACTACCATTCTCCCTGTCTATCCCCGAGGAGAAGCTCCATCCTTCGTGATAGATAACGCCCAGACACCGACCCGTCACATGTCTCAGCGCTCGAAGGCCTCCTATGCTTCGAAGCAGAGCAAAGATAGCCAAGCCAGCAGGGCTACCAAGTCCAGCAACCTGTCCGGCGGGAGCAAACGGTCTAACAACTCACGCAGCGACTCCGTAAACACCCTTGTCGGGTCAGCCCTCGAACGCAAGGAGACCTACCAAGACCCCATACGCGAGCGCACCGACACGACTACGCAACTGGCGGAACTGCGCCAGCTCATGGCAAAGGACAATCTTGATTACTAGTCCGTCCCGTAATTTTAAAAAATAAATTCCCTTAACGCTGACGCGTCTCCTCGCATAGCATTATACCCTCCGAAGACGCTCATCAATCTGAATACCCCGCTGAAGCTGACAAGCGCAGGGAATGGATAACAAAGTGCGTAACTCCGCAGTCGTTGACTCATTCGAACATTCGTCCTTACTAATCTAAATCTAGCTTTATGGGCTCGGCTGGCATAGCCATCGTGTCAAAGACAACCGCTTATCTCATAACTGACTCCCGTTACTGGCTTCAAGCCGAAAAAGAGCTCGATGAGAACTGGCGTCTGATTCGCACTGGAATGGAACTTGGCCCCCGGAATTGGGTGGACTGGATGACCGTTCGTGCCCCCTTCAGTGTCTTGCGGACATTTGCGATTGACGCTCGGTTTTATTTTCCACTCTGCAGGACCGTGTCAGTGAATCAAGGGTTGGCGTTGATGCGCGCATGATCTCAAACGAGACCGCACAACAATTATACCCATTGCTACAAGCCAAGAAGTCCAAGCTTGTTTACCCCTCGCAGAACTTGATCGACCTGATCTGGGTAAACAAACCGGTGCGCTCGAAAAATAAGATTTTTGTCCAGCCTATCGAGTACACTGGTGAGTCGAACACTAAATGTCTTTACTCCGTGACTCATTCATTGGCAATACCCGCATGCAGGCAAAGATGCGTTAAGAAAACTTGTCAGCGTCCGCGAGTGGATCAAAACTTACACTCCAACAACTGGTACTTCACCGTCCAAGAACGCATCGTCACCGTCTCAGCGACACGTTGGCACCTTGGTGACCAGTCTTGCATCCATTGGTCGGTTTACTTTTGGTTTTTCATGATGGCTTGCTCATGTGACACCAATTCAGCCTACGTTCTAAATCTCCGTGGAGATGATATCCCCTACAACCCAGTGTTCGTCTCGTACATGTATATCGGTTTGGATCGCGCCATCCTGTTCGTTGAACAGGAGAAGATTGAACATCCTGTGCGCGAGTATCTCCAGAATCTCAGGGTCGAGCTCAGGGATTACAACGGCATTTGGTCTTTTTTGCGCACTCGCGAATGGGGCGAGGGTAAAGTCCGTATTGCCCCTAATCTCTCTTTCTGATCGTGATATTGATCGCTTCATAATGAACAGGTGATCATTTCCCCACAGACATCATATGCTATCTCGCTTATGTTAACACACTACCGCTATTCCATCGCTCCTCCGATCATTGAAGAGATGAAGGGCATTAAGAACGAAGTCGAGATCCAGGGACTCAAGCGTGCACACCGACGTGATGGTGCCTGTTATGTGCAATTCCTCGCTTGGATGGATGAGAAGATGTCCAAGGGTTTCGAGATCACTGAGTGGGAAGCCGCCTGGCGACTTACGGAGTTCAGGAGAAAGGCGAAGAACTATATGGGACTCGCTTATGAGACCATCTCCGCTACTGGATCCAATGCCGCCTTCCCGCATTACCACCCCCTCAAGACCGACAGTTACATCATTAACAAGGATACCCCATACCTCAACGATTCCGGAGGCCAGTACCGTGATGGCACATGCGATACTACTCGGACCATGCACTACGGTCGCCCGACTTTAGAACAGAGCGAGGCATATACACGAGTCTTGCAGGGTCATGTGAGTGGATATTTTTTTTTCATTCTCCATGAGAACGCGTGTTCATTTCTTGTACCCGTAGATCGCCATCGACACCGCTGTCTTCCCAAAGGGCACGACAGGTGCCCAACTGGATGTCCTTGCGCGGAAGAATTTATGGCAGGACGGTCTGAACTATCTCGTGAGTTGATCCACGTGTTTAATCTGTTTTTTGAGATTTCTCATCACTTTGATTTGATCGACAGCATGGAACTGGCCATGGTGTTGGATCGTTCCTCAACGTCCATGAAGGCTCCCACGGTTTCTCAAGCAACGTGCCTCTTGTTCCTGGTCACGTTCTCACCAACGAGCCCGGTTATTGTAAGTCAAACTCCCTGCACCTCATAATCGTCCCTCTCATATTGTATGTCAAAACAATAGACAAAACAGATAATTTTGGTGTTCGCATCGAGTCTGTCCTCGTCGTACGCAGTGTACAAACCAAGCACACCGACCCGGATGAAAGCTGGTACGGCTTCGAGCGGATAACGTGCGTGCCGATCCAGACGCGCATGGTGTTGGAACACATGCTCACCAAAGAGGAGAAAGAGTGGTTGCGCGAGCACAACCGCCGGTGTCTCCATTCGCTCGAAGACATTCTTCAGGACGACAAGCGTGCTCTTAAATGGCTGCGCCGCGAGGCGGAGCGTCCTATCGGTGTCGCGCCTGCGGGACCGGGTGGCGTCATCATCGATTGGGGAGAGTAAGAGGCTGGGTAGAGGGGGGATGACAAGGCAAAGCACGGCGTGCCTTGCCTCGCCTTTTGTCCTCGTCCCGGTCTCATGCCGCCGCGTCACCTCATCCTTTGTGCCAGCGCAGGATATTCGTCGTTCAATCCTGCGGCCTGGGACTGTATACTCATTTTGTCTCGTTCAAACCCGTCGACACCCGACCTTCTGTTCTACCCTGGATATCCCCGTTCTGCCGAGCTTCTCCCTCCCCCCGATAATTTTTGAAACATCACAGCGCTACCCCTTGATATTTGCGGTTTAGTTTTTTATATGATACATTATGAGTCCTGACATTTTAATCCCTGAGAAACAGTCGCAGGACGGCTCTCTCAGATGGATGGTTCGCGGATGACCCAGCTGTTCGGTTTTTCTCCCCTTTCCGCTGTAGTTTTGTTTGGCACATTGTTATTCCTTTCCATGCACTGGTATGGTTCTTTGTAGCCTTTATTTACCTTCCCACCCCCTTCTTGTTTATAGCTTTGTCGTGTGATGGACCGTGTGCGATTTTATACCACAAGAACTGTTGTGTTTGTTTCGCACGTATCTACCCCTAGATTTCTGCGTTGTAGATACCTCTTAGATTGTCTGAATGATAGCGCGTGTGATGATAAACGCAGTGTGTACATGCTCTATGTCATGAAATGGATATGGCAAAAGTACAGCAACAGAACAGTGTAATGCTGGCGAGGATATACTGATGGATGCCGCCGCCGAGGTGCCAAGTGGTGTGTCTATCGGCGGTTGGTCTTGCCTGCCTTGCGTTTCCCAGCGAAGAGATGCTTCGGCTAAAAAAAATCGTGTAAAAATGCAAAATAAATGTCATGTTGGCGTCGAAGATGAAACAAAGGGAAATTTTTTTGTAAAGAGCGCCGACACCGAGTGTCCAACCAAGAATAGGTAGGACGAGGGAGAACCCGAATGGAATTTCCAAAATAGAAGACAAACGCAAACGCACCATTTTGACTCTGATTGCGCGGTCGCTCTCGCCAGCTTTCGCAAGCATGTTGCGCCCGCGCTGTCCAAGATTCCGTAATCGCGTCGCCTTGGATATTTGCTACAAGAAGAAAAAAAAAACTTCTCATCAGCACCCTTCGAAAAAGGAAAGGAGGTGATGTTGTGTATAGCAACAACGCACCGCTTCGTCTCGCATGCCAGCGAGTTGCCGATTTGAACGTGGCGCACGTTTCCGAAGAGCGATGGCTGCGCCCGAGTTGCCCTTGCCCCGCTTATGTCGCGTGCCGTCGTCTTCGCCCTCGTCGCCATCGACATCCATCATCGTTTCATCTTCTCCGCCTCCTTCTGAGACCCAATTATCCCCGTCCTCATCATTGCCGTCGACGTCCATCCCGTCCTCGTCGCGCTTGCGCTTGCTCCCCGCGGCTCGCACCTTGGCGATCATCACGGCGCGTTCTTGTACACGGCTCGGATCGATGCCCGCTTTGGTCAGGTCGGTTGTCAAGTCAGTGAGCGTGCGGAGGCCTGCAGTGCGCGGAAGGCGCGCCTTGTTCTTCATCTTCTTTTTCCTCTGCGCCTCCATCTTGTGGCCAAGCGCGATCTTTGCCGCGGCTGCTTCACGCTCGTCATCCGAGTCGACCTGCCAACAAATGTATTTAATTAATACGTTTGAAACGCGACGCAGCTTCCTTGGACACGGGAACTTACCATGTCTTCGTGGTCTTCGTAAAAGCCCTCGGCCTCGAGCATCCCCTCTTCGCGCTCAAGTGCTTCTAGCTTCTCCGCAATGTCAGGGTCGATGAAATCAGCGATGTTCTTGCCATCCATGATTTCCGGGATGATGTCGCTCTTCCATTCGTCATTCGCGAGGTGGTAGTTCTCTGCGTCATAGTTCAGCACCGCAACGTCGCTGCAAAAATCATCGTACACACTTTTGATGTTGATATTGTATACGCCGGCACCACCCTCCTCCAACTCGATATCTCTCTCGAGCTTCCGCCGATCGGGATCATTCTTGTCGTACTTTTTGCGTAGTTTCACCACTTCTGGGATGAACGGTTCACGAACGACCTCATCGCGCGGCTTCGGTTGAGCCACATGAATCCGGTTGATGATGGTGTTAATTTTGTTGCCCTTAAGCTTTGCATCGACACGCTGCGCAAGGAGAGCATCGCAGGCCTTATTTTTGAGATCCATAACGCCTTCCTCAGAATAACACGACACTTGCACGCATTGGACGCCCTCAGCGTCAATAATGTCTTGCACAAGCGCGCGGTTATCCGGTGTAAGGTCTTCGAGGCGTGTGACATCAATCTTGTTGATAACAAGCATAGTAGGCTTGCCAGAGAACAACGGTTTGATGGAGTGGAATAGTTTACACTATAAACCCAGGTCTCAAACCAATGCATGAGACGAGCGAATCATCACGCACCTGTGCTTCGATGGTATACCCACATTGTTCACTCAGATCCACAAAATACAATACACAGGTCTTGAGGTGTGCCAACGCCGTGATACTCTGCATCTCGATCGTGTTCATATCCTCTAACGGGTGGTCAAGGATGCCAGGGGTGTCAATGACCTGCCATCGAAGGTATTTGTAGTCTAGGTGCCCCACGAAAAGAGATTTGGTGGTGAACGCATACGGCTGAACATCGACATCCGCGCGCGTGACCTTGTTGATGAACGACGATTTACCGACGTTCGGATAGCCGCATATAAGGAGGGTGCGCGTGTTTGGATCGATGGCCGGCAAACGTGATATATGCTGCCGGACCTGTTCAAGGTACGCTAGGGGATCTTTTTGACGACGCATGATAGTCGCCATTCTATGGATGAGTTTGCACCCCGTTTAGAGACCCTTTGGTAGTAATGAAAAATGCATATAGCGTACCGGCCTAGAGCCGCCTTTTTCAACTGCTTACACCGGTACAAGCTGTCTCCGAACTTGAGTAACCGGACGTAATCTTTTGCAACCTGGTCAATGAGATGCCGCGCAGTGCGTAATTGGCCGAGAGCGAGCTTGTAATGATTCTTATCATACAGTACATTCATCAATGAAGATAAGAACGGATGTAAGTCCTGTATACGTCCCAGGCGTAACTATTGGAGAGCCGCAGAAGCATAAGAGGGAGACATACGTCGAGCATGGGGAATTCGGAGAGGATCGAGCCGAGCTTTTCGTCAAAAGTATCTTGCGTGAATTTAACCTTGCGCATGTAAAAGTTACGGATGCGACTGATCTTGAAGTTTTTGTGAATAACCTATGGATGACTATGGTTAGTTGATGTCAAGGCAGAGGCGACCACTGGGGAGCGTACGGTGGGTGTTTTCCGCTGTGTCTTCGAGAGAACAATATCTAGGAAATCTGCCGCGGTTGGCACCGGGGCAATCGCCTTGAGGCCGCTCGTAGACATTGTAGTGAGCACGGAGCAGGGTGGGCGTTTGCTCTTGAGACCAAAATTTTGGGTTTTAATCTATTTCCCACGAGTGTTATCATACTGTATAGTGGCTCGACTGCATGATACAGTATACATTACACGATAGCAAGCAAAAGACAGAATAAATGCACGTCATCAAACTACTCTTTGACAACAGCCCTCATCCCTCGAATTATGAACGATAGTGGTGGTATGACAGATAAAAGGGACCCTTGGTAATAATGTGATGTGATGCAATGAGTGAGGAGGAAGGCTGTATTGACTGGACCGTTCATGAAACCAGCATTGACTGACCCAAGAATGACTTGATAACAGCTTCGTTAACTATGAAACAAGTCTGAGGTTCACCTAGTGGCTACAAAGCGAAGAAACGGGACCTACTATCGACAATGATCTTCTGAGTGGCCCGAGTATCCTGCAAGGTAACCGATGCGTCACAAAGCGAACACGGGCTCGACTCAGAAACTTACGAGCATAGACGTGAAATGCTATAAGAAAACATGGTCACATAGCAGTAACAGGAAATGAGAACAGACACATACAATGTATAGCTCTTGTTTTTGTACGCCCTTGCGCTTGTGGATCTGCGCGAAATGCGCGCGGAAGTACTCTGCTACTTCCTCATATCTGTTTTCGCGCTCGCCGTACGAAGTAATGCTATTGTGATGTCTGGAGTAAGTGGTTAACAAAACGAGAGCAGCGACTAAGCCGCACTATTTTTTGACCATTATGCCAGCTTGAAGCTTTCTCTTCAAGATGTCGGTCTGGTTACTCATTCGATAAGTGACCGAGCCGCACTCTAACGCCGAGCGTCACCGACCTTGTTCAACATTAGGACCATGCTTGAATTTTTCAACAATTTATTCGAGCACGTGGTAGTAAAGAGCTGTAGAGAGTCGTGAATACGATTTGTGCGTGGATCTTCTTCCAAGTACTATCGCAAGTAGGGCATCAGCACTGTCGAACCATCCGCAGTGACTGACTCACCTGATCGAAAGCAGAAATGGGAGCTAGGAAAATGACTGCAGAAGCTGAATAACGATAAGAATCGATCACGACAAAGACAGTCAAATGCACGTTGGAGTGAAACATGATGAGGGCGTAAATCGGGCCCACCCCGGATCTCGTGCTTCTTACACAGACAACCCAGGAAGACACAGAAGTGAAAAGAAGTGGAGTCTTCGCAAGACATTAACGAATGGGGTGATATTTACCGTCGTCGAAGTAAGGCACCCAGGCATGCCGCTGTATAAATGGGGTATAAGACAATCTTGGATGTTGTCATTGCTGGGTCCGTCTGCTTACCTGACCTCTCTACCAGGAAGGAGCCAAGGAGACACATCAGCAAAGAAGGGGCAAGAAGAGGTACGCTAACGACTCACAGAACCTCCCACATCATACAATATCCATGTATAATGGGTTCCGCCATAAGTGATGTCGAAAGAGTGTTCCGTGACACCCAGTGTCTGCAAACGTACATGCAAAATATCGTCTACCACGGAAATTAGATGCGGTGGAAGGACGGGAGTTTAAAGACACACCCGTTGTCGGTAAATAGTCGGGTTCTGCAAGTCGATGGATCTCATCTAAGAAGCTGGCGGACTGATGTGAGAATAATTGCCTATAGAGACAAGCGAATATGCGAACAATGCTGCCGACTCTTCCAAACGTAACCTCCGCATTCGAAGGAAGGTCTTCACGGCGGGATGCTGCCATAGCTCAGCGATATCGTATTGCAGCTCTACGAGCAGTCGAGCGGCCATGTTGCCCACAACATCTTGGCCTGAATTGGTTCTGGCCTGCATATCGGCGACCGGCCAGGATCGCGTCGAGGTTACAACAGACTGCCAGCCTGCACGAACAAACACGCCGGAGCGCCCGCCAGCGACGGTGACACCGCCACTAAGCTCGGAGGCCAGACTGTCCTCAATAGTTACTAACGGGAGAAGCTTGTGGCGGATACGTGAGATCTGCATTGACCAGCTCGGGTCAATATAGGTCTCATCATCCAGATTGGAACCGGTAGTGAGGTCCCAGTCGAGTTCATCCAAGATGGTGCGAACGGCCTTGATAGCATTGAAGTAGACAATTGGACGCCACGAAGGACGTTCGCGGTCTAATGTCGGAGAAGCATGGTATAATTGGAACTGCTTTTGTAGCGTAGACTTGCCGGACTCTGCCTGTCCTAGCAGAATGACTGCAAACGAGTCCCCGTCAGGTAATGGCAGGAACGAGGTATCTGATACAATGGAGAGGGAGGGACGGGGAAGTGACAGACCCTTGACATCCCTTCTTTGCTTCTGCCTCTTCTTGATGAGATCTTTTTCGCGCTGCGAAAGAGGATGAGACGTAGCGCGCATATAGTCAGACAAACTGACTTTGATATCGTCGTCGATGGCCTTACTGACGCGGCGGGCCTGGTCATGATCAACGACGCCGGGCATGGGGAGGGAGATGGCGGGAAGGAGAGAAGGGGGAATGAGGGCAAAGAGGGAGCGGTCAGGACGGAAAGAGATATATCATGACTGCTGGAGCTGTGCATGTACAAGAGGGAAATCATTAGCGATCATAATTCCCAAGGGTCGTTCCTTCCTTGGCGGGTTTCTGACCCGTTCGCTTGTCCAGCTGTGCGGCTCGAGGCACCGTTCCCCCACTCCTCCTCCGCTTTATTCCTACCCAAATTTTAAGACACCGCCGACGTAGAACAAGTCTACTATGGGATTCCGTCCAGGTCATGCGGCCATTCTTGAGCACCGTCGTGGGCGCTACGGCATGTCATTATCGCCGAGCCGTCGGAGGTACACAGTGCGTATGCCGGATATGTACAAATGAACGCGCCTGAAATATCCACAAATCGTTCTCGCCCTCGGAGGAAAGATTGAATGAGCAAACATATGCCGACTAACTGTCGTATCGTCCATATGGCACGTTCCTCTTTGGGCTGCATTTCATTTCC
The DNA here is from genome assembly GCA_015178925.1 of Russula emetica. Taxonomy (NCBI): domain Eukaryota; kingdom Fungi; phylum Basidiomycota; class Agaricomycetes; order Russulales; family Russulaceae; genus Russula; species Russula emetica. The sequence continues at coordinate 685,454 of WHVC01000010.1, read as the reverse complement.
AGTTGCAGTTAACATTTCTCCCTTGACGGCACTAGCAACGCAAACAGCCGGGCTCTCTGCTAACATGTTTAACCGGCCAGGAACCACCAAATATTATGTAACCAACTCAGTCCTCTGTTCACGTGAAATTTCACCCACCTACCCCTCTCTGAGGGTCTGACGGTACATCCCACCATCCCACGACGCAAAAATGAGTCAATTACAACAATCCAAGTCCTCGGTGGCCTCTCGTACAGCTTTCGACGTCCTTACTGTCGAATCCCCAGAAGAGTCGGAGGATGAGGTCGTGTCCGAACCGGAAGCGGTTGTTTCTGCAGTCCTGTGTGTAGAATTATCATCTTGAATTCACTCCCGAGGCTCATCCCCATGCTCGCAGAGATACGCAGGTTAAACCATCTAAGACAGCCCTCAGAAAGGCTGCGAAGGCGTCCCGTCGAGAAAAGAAGCTACAGAGCCGTGCATCACCTCCATCAGGGGGTGACACGTATGAGCCATTATCCCCACCGGCCACCGCACATCTTACGGATTCCGAAGCCGGGAAACCTATTCCCATTTTCAAAGGGCCTTCCTCCATTGAGCCCTCGGAGCCTTTGCCTCTCATGGCGAACGCTAACCCATCACGAGCCGAAGCACCTCCATCGCCACAAAATGGCTATACAACCAAGCCCAGCGAGGGCGCTCCACGGCCAACATCTCCCAGAGAACCACAGAGTCCTTCATCTGTTTCTCACCGCGCACAGCCGACAACGGTAGATCAACCTGTCTCGACAGTCTTGCGAGATCTCCGTTCGAGTTCCTCGTCGAAGAAACAGGCGCCTACTTTTTCTGGTCCCGTGCCCAGTTCACCGAATAACGTAAAGGGGCCTGCCACCTCTAATTTTTCACCACCTAAGACAGATGCGGAAGCCGAGAAGGCCAGTAAGAAGGGCCACAATGTTCTGGTCCGAACTCTGTGGACCTTCATCATGATAGGAGGCTTTTTGGGTCAGCGTGGCACCTTATACAGGGCAACGATAGACTAATATGCGTCGTTTTAGGTTGCTTACTTATGGGTCACATTTGCGTGATTATCCTTATCTTTCTTTGTCAAACACTCGTGTATCGTGAGGTAACTCGGCTATTTGCGCTCATGGATTCAAAACCCGTGGATTACGGGGGCAAAGATCCATGGAGCAAGACCTTGAGCTGGTACTTTTTCGCCACAGCAAATTATTTCCTGTATGGTGAGAGTATTATTTACTACTTCAAGGTACCTATCCACTGTGCGCTCTCTTGTTTTTCCCCCTCACGCCTCTTGATTGTAGCATGTCGTCTTTGCAGAGGCGAACTTCCTCCCGTTCGCCGCAAACCATAGGATCATCAGTTTTACACTCTACACAATCGGTTTCGTGGGTTTTGTCATGTCGCTGAAGAAGGGTCATCTCAAACAGCAATTCGGTCTTTTCTGCTGGGTGCATATGACGCTTCTACTCATCGTTGTCTCTAGGTAAGAAATCTGAAAGTAGGACTGTTGGGTGTTTTTTCCTCTAACGCGATCCTCAGCCACTTCATCATAAACAACATTCTTGAAGGTCTCATCTGGTTCTTTGTCCCCGCGTCCCTCGTCATCTGCAATGACGTCTTTGCGTACATTTGCGGTATCACCATGGGTCGCACCCCGCTTATCAAGCTCTCACCAAAGAAGACGGTCGAGGGTTTCGTCGGCGCGTTTTTGTGCACGATCGTCTTCGCCATCGTGTGGGGCACACTCTTCAGTCAGTTTAACTACATGATTTGTCCCGTGCATGACCTGGGTGTCAACGCATGGAGCAATATGAGGTGCACGCCGAATCCGGTCTTCGTCTGGCGCGAATGGGTCATCTGGAAACCCGTCGCCAAGTTCCTCTCAACCATCGTGCGTAACCCCCTCAGCCTTTGATAAATTTATGGTATTTATTCGTGTAGCTTCCGGGTGAGATCAACAAGATCTCGTATATGCCTTATCAGTTCCACCTGCTATTTATGGCATGTTTCGCCTCGCTGGTCGCACCATTTGGTGGCTTTTTCGCTTCGGGTTTCAAGCGCGCTTTCAACATTAAGGACTTTGGAGATAGCATTCCAGGACATGGTGGTATGACAGACCGAATGGATTGCCAGTACGTCGTTATCCGTCGTATATAGGACTTATTGTTTATTCCCAACGGCAGGTTCCTGATGGGGGTGTTTGTCTACGTCTACTACAGCAGCTTTATTCGCGAGCATAACGTCACCGTCGGCTCGGTACTTCAAACGATCGTCAGCGGTCTCACGATCGAAGAGCAATTAGAGCTCATTCAGGACCTCAAACACTACCTCCGCGGTCAGGGCATCACAATCTAACAAATTTACTCCCGACATGTCGCTGTGCTGCTTTCGCAAAAGTCATAATTTCGATTCTTGCTGTGTCATCCCTACTTTGAAAAAAAAATTATACTCTGATGTGTGTGGGCTTAAGTTTCATTCGGAAGTGCATGGGGTTGCAATACAAGTACGGCATAAACCGAAAAGGAATCCGCAGACAAATTATGAATTATGAGCGGGGCTTCTCCTGTGGGCCAAGCAGGTGTTTGAGCTGCAGAATTAGAATGAACGAGTCATAACGTGCGAACCTTCTTTTCTTTCCAGAGGGCAAGTAGACCCACACCAGACACCTTTACCACCTTGAATCGAACACCGGGAATATCACCCTTAGCCTTACCACGACGACCGAAACCGGAAATGAGGACTTCGTCGTTCTCATCGACAAAGTTGAGACAGCCGTCGTTCTGACGAGAAAATTTTTCAAATGTGAGTTTTCACGGATTCACTCAAGGGGCTAAGAGGAAGGACGCACGGGAACGAAAGCAGTGACCTTCTTCCCGTTTTTGATGAGCTGTACACGCACACACTTGCGGATGGCAGAATTGGGCTGCTTTGCCTCGACGCCAACCTTCTCGAGAACGATACCCTTTGCGTGTGAGGACCCTCCTGTGGGTGATGTTTTGTAGAAGTTTCCAAGGGCGCGCTTTTTATATGATTTATCCGCCTAAGATCGTGAAAAGGAGCCCCCCCACAGTCATGCAGAGAATCAGCGAATAATGTAAACGGGGTAGGCCCAGTGGGAAACGCACCCAGCGATTGTCCCGACGAGTATTCCTGAGTTTACGGGCTGCTTGCAATCCGCGAGGTTTGTTGGCTATAGGTTACAGTGGATCAATAACGGTCGAAAATGTATAAGTATAGACGACATACAGCCCATTCTTGTTGTTGCGGATGCCGATGTGCGTTGGTGTTAGTAGCTAGTAGTATGTCCAGGTGGAACGATGATGAACCTTATTGACCTTAACTGTTGTAGTTCTTTCCCACGATTTATCTCCATGTGATCCAGACCGATTCCAGCCATTTCCAGACGCCAATTCGGGGCCGCAATCTCACCATACTTGGATAACAAGCATACCATAGCGATCTGTCAAGCTGATATGGCTTGATTGTCCATCAGCGCATGTCACCTGCCGTGCGCCTCATGCGTAGTGTGCGTAGATGAACAAACGTGAATATTCTTTTCCGGCTCATCCTTCTGTCTTATCTCTCGACGTTCTTTTGTTCTCCATCTCCAGCTGGGAGCACATGTCAAAACAACATACATTGACCAGACGGTGGGTTCCTCCGATGCGATTGTCGATAATCATGCTTATTTATGGTCATTCCGAGGCACCCGTGCGTCGTCTTGCTCGGGCCGACTCAACACTGTGCCCCACCGTGTCCTTGTCGTTCGGGTTGTTCGGACGAAACCGGGTTCTTCTCTGGCACTTTCTGTGTTTCTTCGAGGCAGCTGGCCCACGGATCCTCAATCCGGACGATGCTTTGTTCGTCGTAGTCTCTGCCCCTTTCAAGTTAGTAAGGCCCTCAATTCAGTCTCAAAAGTAGGTTTCCTATGTCTCGCGCGCCAAGGTACGTGACTGTACGTCCATGTGCTCAGCGTTCCTGCGGTGTTCACGTGCCCCACAAGGAAGATTAAACACTACTACAGGCGCCGTCAGAACCTCCCAGTCTATTGCGACAGTACGCAATTGAAAGGGTACTTTTCCTAACGACAATATAGTACAGTACGAGATAATGGGTAAGGTAATCATTAAGAGAAGCATGCTCGACCCCTCGATAACCTACGCTCAGCTTGCTGTACTCAGCGTGAACATGAAACCGGGAATATTGCTTGGAACTTTGGAAGATTTCCGGCTTTGTCGGCTTCTTTCTCGGTGGCTAACCTAATAAAGGTCGCGACCTGGAATATAGTAGGCGCCTGATGATACCGATGCCCCCAGGGAGTCGGGTCGTAGGTACCCCATCTTTTGATCCGTTATATGTCCAGACATCAGAGCCTTCTGTACAAAGGAAAGGAAACACCTACACACTATATCCATTTTGTGTTTATCGCAGTCTTTGTCATGTTCCGTTCCGTGGCTTGATACGCGCCGGCCGTTACAATCGATTTCGGGGCCAGAGTTTATTGCAAAACTAAGTTTCTCCCTATTATTAGCAGCAGCCCTCATTAAAAGCTCAAAATTTGCCTTGCTGGCGTACAGAGAGTTCTACCGTGCTTTGACATACAACGTCTCATTACAACGGCAGGTCTTTCGTCATGGTAATGATATCTTGTTCGGGGCGAAATCCGTGCAAAACCCGCACTGGCACTCATTATGCCTTTTGCAGGAAGCAATCTGTACTTTCCCATGCACTCGGTTTGCGGCACCTTTCTCCGTCGAATATTCCCCGTGGCCACATTGTCCGGTAAACTCGGGTCCAACAGGGTCCAATCCGTACGGAAGACAAACCACGCATGACTAGCTGATGGTGGTGTGAACAAGCCGGAATATCACCAAAGACGCCCCAAGCCGAGGTTACTTTCTTACGTTCTTATTGTCCTTGGCAGTCCAGACGAAAGGTCAAGTAGTATCCTGATATCAAAGGTGGTGGCTTGACCTTGTGGAACCCACGAAAGTGATGCGTTAGGGTAAGGTACGTTGGATAGCTGTACTAGAAGTGTCTATTCGACACCCTCGGGATGCACGTGCAGTTGTGCAACGAGTTCACTCCGGTAATTTCTCTTCTGGAACTGACATACACGGTCTTTGTGTGGTAATTGAGCGCGTCCATTTCTTTTCGATCAAGCACGTCGGCTACACGTAATGACATCGACCGAGCACTAGTACCCGGCTACAGGCATGAGCGTAGGGGTCTGGCGCGTAATTAGATAAACATCTAGAATAACCGTGTCCATGATTTTAGTCGATCCTAATCGAGCCATACAACTTTCGTACTGCCCAGTAGGCAGCCAAGAAACCAATAGTACCTGCGCGCAAGCCACCATTTGAGTCAGCGGGAGAGCAACGCAAGCCAAATGACTAACCTGTCACCAAGAAATCGAGGATGACCAATAGGAAGAGATACCCTAGGTAGAGGACAACGCTGGAGAACGAATCAAGCGAAAGGCGTGACATCCAGTAGAACAGCCCGTAAGCAAGTAACCAGAATGCACTTCCGCCACCGGTAACGAAGGCGCGCCAGTGCCACCTAGTGACGAATGCATGGGTGATAGGGACTACGCCATCAACGGAAAATGGACGCACCGGTACTCTTCAGCGCAGAGAAGGAAGTATGTGAACAAGATCGTGACCGTCGCGGTGGTCAAGCCGACAACGCCTGCAGTCAGGGCAAGAAAACCGAAGGCGTAATACGCCCTAGAGGCGAATAAGCTCGATAGCACAAAATACAACTCTACGAATGCGGCGCCAAATGGGAGAATACCGCCCAATAGAGCTGTGCCCTGATTTTTATATTCAGCAAGGGAAAACATCACGCGTATAATGTCATACCCATGGTCGTAAGTACTTCGGCGGAGCGGGGATTTGACGAGGGATGGCATTTACTCTGACAGGGTGAGAAATCGCCTTGAGTAAAAAGCGTAAGTAAAATGAAACCTGTCGAAAACAGAGCAAGAGTCGCACCCCGCGCCCAGTCCCATAATATGCACCAATTGCGGATAACGGTGCAGAGATACCGAACCAAAGGAGCACTATGAGGAGCAATGTACCTGAAAGGTGGATATAATGGGCAACAGTGATGAAAATATTTGATGTAGGACCCACCAAATGGAACGGCCCCGGAAGAGCGAGCGGCAATCAAAAACATGTTGAGGAGAAAAACGACCGCGAAAATGAACCTGCCAAAGTTGAGCTATACCTTCATGACTATACGTCAAACGTACGTAGGGAGGACTGTCGCCGTTAAAAACGCATTCTTTCCACGTTCGGTCCCTCCGAGGGATACATAGACCCTACTCGAAATATAGCCTCCGACACTGCATGATGCAATGTGAGCTTTGTAGATCATATGATGCACCAGTAGGACGAACCTGCCAAAGAAAGTCCAACAGATCATCATTACTGTGGCGAGAGAACCCCGATTTGAAGGAGAAAGGAAGCCCAACAGGGCAAAGACTAAGTTACAATAGCATGAGCATCAGAAATGGGTCACGACAACTTCCTGGACACACCTAAAGTAACTCCAACCATGGAACATAGCTGTGCCCCATTACCTACGAGGGCGGCGAGCACTAGAGGATTGTTCGGGGTTCGGAATACTTCGCCATGGACAAGTTTCCACCCCCAATCCTCTTGAACGTCTTCCTGTGGGACTAGATTAGCACAACCTGTAGTAATGCTGCCTGAAGGGGTGTACGAACGCTGAGATCTATTGCATTGTACCGAGAAATCTGTGAAGCAGCTGATGATTAAACAAAAGGAAACGCGAGAAATGAAAGGGCGCACATCTCGAGATACGCTACGGTAGACGATCATCGAAACCATAGCGCAGAGGAACACAACGATCACAAGTGAGTTGATCAGGCTGAACCAATGAATACGGGGGTCAAAGATGTGAAGGTAATTGTCCCATCGAGTTGCCTGGTGGGAAATTGACAAACCACAAAACAAAGACTAATGCCGGGAAGAAAAACTCACCCATGGAGTAGAAGACTCCTGCATACCGAAATAATCAGAACTGCTTGTGGAACACAGGAAAGAGACATACATTCCACATTACGCGATAGGAATATCGAACCCGGTTCTCTTCCGCCTCGCCCAAGGTCAAAGGTGGTACCGTGGAGTCACAATCCAAGAGGCCGTCTTGGGAGCCGCCGCGGCTTAAAGAAGCAAATGATTAGGTGACGTATCAATGGTTACCAGATCTGCAGGTACCTCGAGGGCCACACAAGGACGCCGACAATACGGTACTTCCCGGGACTAGGAGTGTGATATCTGGGTTTCCGTAGGGTCGGTCGGGACATTGAGGTATGATATGTGGCATGAATCGTACCGTAAAACGATGTCATAGTGGTTATAAAGCTGAGGTCGCTCTTCGTTGGGACCATCATCGTTTCCGAGATTGAATCCCATATCGAAGAACATGTCTCCCGACTTCACGTCGATCTTCATCTCCGCAGCGGGAAGGCCGTCAATAAGCCAGTTCAGCGCGTAGTCCTCTCGTATACGATCATTGATGAACTTGGCGTCCTCGGCAGGGATGGAAGATACACAGAGGGATTTGCACGTTCCATTATCTTCCAACATTCGAACCTAGAAGAGAAATGAGACACGACACAAGGGCACGAGACGCTCCGTACGTCATATGGTGAGTCGAATATACGATCACCAAAGAGGATGGAACCTAGAGACTCGGGTTGTTTGTGAGGGCCACCCTGTGGTTCACAAAAGTGAAAACTTGGGTGGTAGTAGTCATCTAACACCTCCAAGTCAGATAAGCTTTCAAAGGGACTCGGGGGTTGGATGTGACATACAATTGATTAGCGACCTCTGCAACATTCATCCATGGATGAGATGTACAGCAAACTGGGAAATAGAATATGTACTCACCAATTTTGCATCATCTGAACCTGAAAGCATTGGAGTCAATGCATTGACAAAAAGGTCAACTTTTTCTGCTACTCTATAATCGTGCGGTGCTGCGCCGGGGAGGTAGAAAGCATGGACAGGAATCGAGGACGCAACAAGTGCGACTAGGGTGGCACGGGCAAGAAGTCGGCTCGCCGACATGCGTGAAGAGTATAAGAAGAATAGAAAGAAAAGAGGGATGGACGTGGCACTGATATGAGCGGGAGGTGTGTAGGCGGTTGGTGGACCGTGGACGAGGCAGACCTGCAGATTGACAGTCCACGTGGCCAGAGATGCCATCGGGTAGTGACGATTCTGATATCATGTATATAGTAGAAACATAGCAACAACACACCCGATGCTGGCAACAATACAATAAATTAACCAAGGTATCTAAAGTAGAGATGGTCCAACAACGGGAGCTTGGGACCTCACTTCGAGAGACAACGGAAATGATCGATACCCTCAAAGCGGCACATAATAAGGCGGCATCGTGGTGTTATGACTGAAGCGCAAAGACCGCGTGTTTGTCCTTCCCAGCTCGGACAATTATCAGCCGTCCACCAATCAAGTCCCCCGGTTGAACTCTCCTTTGTGCGTCGACAGTCTGGCCATTCAGATAGAGACCGCGCATTGCTACTAAGGATTTTGCGGCACCTATAGAAAATGAGCAGATAATCAGCCTAAGCTTTGTAGTGACTTACTGGCACTCTTTGTGAGCCCATGGTTGACGGTCAGCCTTTGGACTGTCGTCCCATACATCTCATCGGCGGAAATGATGAAAAGACGTCGGTCATCAGCAAGAGCTCCCAAAACTTCCTCAGCATCCAGCATGGTTACGTCCGTGCCAAAGAGCACTCTGGTAATCAGTTGAGCACGTTTCACACTCTCATCTAAAAACGGTTCAGCCGAAGAAACCTCGAAAAACTGACGAAAATTACGCGTGTGTACAAGCTCGGTTACTTCGTCAGCCAAAAGGATTTGGGCGATGCGTTCTTCGGGTCGTTTCTATGAGGTTGCCATCAGAATAACATGCGGCGTATTTCGTATCACTCACACTATGATCCTCAAGAACTTGCTGTATATGTTCCAAGGGTAATAGAGTGAACAATTTCAAGTACCGACCAACGTCAGCATCACTTGTTTTCATAAAGAACTACAGGTGGCGTCAGGTCAATGAAGGAAGCGCATCTAATAACACCCACTTGGTAAAAATCATACACTGTTGTCAGCTCTTCATTCAGCCAAATGGCGTTGCCTGCACTTTTGCCAAACTTTGTACCACTCGAAGTTGTAAGAAGAGGCGTGGTAATACCATATGCTCGTTCTCCATTCTCGGAAGCTTCGTTCGACGTCTCACACGTACGGCCGATTAGTTCTAGTCCGGCGATAATGTTGCCCCATTGGTCTGATCCTCCGATTTGAATGGTGCAGCCTGTCTTGTTGTGCAAGACGAGGAAATCATAAGCCTGTAGAAGCTGGTATGAGAATTCTGAAAATGATATGCCTTGTTGTGCGTTCAACCGAGACTGAACGCTGGACGGCGTGCGTCAGCGTATAGAGAATGCTGGATTGATGGGACCTGCCTTTCTCGAGCAATCATGCTGTTAACTCTGGCGGTTGTCCCGACGACGCGCATGAATTCCAAGACACCTAGATTCTTGAACCATTCAATATTGTTCATGACAAGTGGAGGTGCATATGAAGCCGTTGGCGAGGGCATTCGTTTGCCCATATAGTCGCTAGCACGTTCAAAAAATGTTTCGACGGCAACCGATAATCTGAGCATGTTCTTTTGGGTCGCGACCTCGTCCATGTGGGACCTCTCTGTGGATCGTCCTGAAGGATCCCCTATCAAAGCCGTAGCACCTCCAACCTATAAAGCCAAAAAGCCATAAAACATTGGTTTGAAGCTAATTATCTCGACTTACAAGAGGGATGACTTGGTGGCCGTGAAGCTGGAAATGGACCAAACACATCATGGGTAGGATATGGCCTACATGCAATGAGTCTGCTGTTGGATCTATGCCAGAGTATACAACTCGGCTCTGATCCTGTAGAAAGCCCTGGAGTTGTTCAGGCCTGGAATCGTCGCGTGTTCAACGAGGTCGTATAGGAATAATGAAGCTAGACTTGACAACTCACTTTGTAACTTGTGAAATAAAACCCCGAGAAGTCAGCTCTCCCATCAGCCCCGCCCCGGTAGCCAGATCGCGATGAAAGAGATGTGCACAACATGGTTTGGGTGTAACGCTGCGCAAGACCCGACGCAATACAAGCATGAGCTTCACACTTGTGACGTGTCGCGTCGCGTCGCTTCATACATCTTCCTCGGTGAAGATGCAAGTGCGTCTGTTATACCACAAAGATGCATTGCACTGTGGCTAGGGTCACTCATTTGGTTAATTAGTGGTCAATCTTATGAATAGGCTCTGAGTCATTGAAAAGATAGCTAATCTTATTTTCCTTTAAAACCCTTGAAACCCCTTGTTTCAAGGGAAATCAAGGACATTGAGGACTTCAAGAGATGAATTAATTTTATCTCTTGAATCCCCTGAAGTCCCTTTTCCCTTGAAAATGATTTTTAAGGGGTTTCAAGGGAAAATAAGCTAATTCCCAGAAGGTTACCTTTTTGCTGAGGGACTATCTACTCGGTCGAGCGGCTGGCTGCACGTGCTCAGTCGTCCTCTAAATCCAGCCATTCTACTTTACACTTCGCAATGCAGGTACTGCTGGGCTAACTCGGGCGGTTTTGGCGCGCCTGCCATTTCAGAAGTACAGGGCCTGGTACTCGGAGCTTGGAGCACGTGAGTATACGATCCGGTCACTGTGTCGACGCGGATCCGGTGTCAACTAGCGTTGGCTCGGTCGGATCTTGTCGTCTCTCTGGGCCTACTCATGAATACTTCACTCCTTACTTCTTCTCTCCCTTAATCCTCCCATGCTTCTTCGTCGTGTGTCTGTTGCTCTGCCGCCGGGTCGGCTGACGCCTCGCTTTCATTCGTCTCAAGACGCTCAAACCACCCCAGTTACCATTGGGATCCGCCGTGAAGACCCAGGGCGTATATGGGAGCGCAGGGTTCCCCTCACACCAGATGCCGTCGCAGATTTGGTCAGCCGGGATAATGTACGTGTGCTCGTACAGGAGTGTGAGCGTAGGGTCTTTCCACTGGAGGAGTATATTCGTGTGCGTACTATCTATGCTTGTGATTCAGAATATATCATAGAGTGTCGACGTCACGCAGGCGGGTGCGGAGGTGCACTCAACGCTTGAGCCCGCCCACCTGATTCTTGGCATCAAGGAAACACCCCTCCGTTCTCTTATTACGAGCCCAGTTCACTTAGTTGATCGAAATGTCCTAGTTCCGCGAACACACATTATGTTCTCCCACACCGCCAAAGGCCAAGAGTATAACGTGCCTTTACTCTCCAGATTCCTTGTTGGAGGAGATCGCTATGCTGACCCGAAGCTCTCGGGTGACAAGTCTCCTCCACAATTGGCGGCTCGTCTAGTAGATTATGAGCTTTTGACTGGGACAGACGGCAAGAGGACAGTCGCGTTTGGGTGGCATGCTGGAGGTGCGTGAATCTACGTGCTATGCCACCTGCGATTCATGGGCGTGTTCTTAGTTGCTGGGGCACTTGAGGCCCTCTCCGCGATGGCACACAAACACCTGGAGCGCGGGTTTGCCTCGCCGTTCCTAGTAAGTTCCCACCTAGGACTTCTGCGCCTCGGAACTAACGCGGCGCTTTTCTCATAGTACACCCCCCGCCCACACACCTCACCGCATCTCGAAGCCCATCGTACACAACTAAGGTATATTGGGAGTCAGATTGCCGAACATGGTACGCCGAAGAGTCTCGGGCCAGTGATATTCGGCGTTACGGGGTAAACAATCTAGCGCTGTATGACTGCGTGTGTCTAACCATATGGCCTTATTGTAAAGCAACGGAAATGTTACGCAAGGCATCCTGTCCATACTGTCGGAGCTTCCGATCGTCAATGTCAGCGCAGATGACCTCCCAGCGCTTGTCGGTGATCCAGGTTAGGTTTAGTTTCGCTTTACTTGAGACCCACCCATCTAACAATGTTATGCAGCCACTGACCTGCGAAATATTTACCTCGTCCATTCACTCCCAAGTTCTTATCTATCTCGTGCTGATGGAGCACCTTACGACCGCTCCGACTACTACACGAATCCCCAGGAATATCGTTCGTTGTTCCACTCAAAGGTTGGGGATTGCCATGTTCCCTTAATGATCACCTAGCTCATATTCACCGATTAGGTCGCACCTTACCTGACCCTGCTTCTCAATGGAGTCGGTTGGAACGTCGGTTTTCCTCGATTACTCACAACGTCACAGTTGGCTTCAGCGAAGCGCTTGGCTGCTGTTGGAGACATTTCATGTGATATTGGCGGCGGTCTCGAGTTTGTTTCTCGCGCGACGACGATAGATTCGCCTTCATATGATGTGAATGGTGTCACTGTAGTCGCTGTGGATATCCTTCCTGCGAGTCTTCCGCGAGATGCGAGCATACACTTCTCGGGAAAGCTCTTACGGTACGTGCGGTCCATAGTGAACGACTACAAAGGCATCAAAGGGGAAGATGCCGAAGCAAGCAACTCGGTGAAGAGAGCAACTATTGCCAGTGAAGGACAACTTCAGCCAGGACGTGAATGGTTGGCAGAGAAGGTCGAAGCGTGGCGTAACTCTCAAAGATCACGGATAGAGGACAAGCGTCCTACGCCTGACATCAGTTCTGGAAATGATGTGAAGATGAGGCGCACGGTGGAGAGGAAGAAGCGTGTTCTAGTTTTGGGCAGCGGTATGGTTGCAGGGCCTGCTGTGGACGAGCTAGCTGCAAGGCCGGATGTCGAGTTGATCATTGGTGAGTGTCGTATCCCGCCTGCTCTTGGTAATACCGGAGTAGTTGAAACAGGCTCTAGCCAGTAATTCCCGTCAGGAAGCAGAGTCCCTGGTTGTGGCTCATCCCAATGCAAGCGCTCTCCTCGTTAGCATGGATGATCGGACTCGAGTTAGCCAGCTAGTAAATGAATCTGACATCGTCATCAGGTAATTCTAAACCTCCTCGATTAGCACCACGCGTGTATCAACGATCCTCACAACCTATTACAGTCTACTCCCAGCCCCCCTGCACCCAGCTGTGGCAGACCTGTGCATCGGACACAAGAAACATATGGTGACCGCTTCTTACATATCGCCAGCCATGCGATTGTTTCATTCACGGTTCGACGTCCCATAACCGCCCAAGTAACTCCTGGACTAATCCTTTGCACAGTGCACATTCAGCTGGTGTTCTTCTCCTGAACGAGATCGGTCTTGATCCTGGTATCGACCACTGCTCTGCTCATGCGCTTTTGTCTCGCTTGCGGTCCGAAAACAATCAAGTCGTGAGCTTTACATCTTTCTGCGGTGGGCTCCCCGCTCCCGAAGCCGCCGAGGGTGTTCCCATCGGCTACAAGTTCAGTTGGAGCCCCCGTGGCGTCCTACGAGCTGCGAGCGAAGGAGCGAGCTTCCGTCTCGCCGGACAGGTACGATTGTCATCCCACGCCTGACTTTCGACTAATGTAGCCTTGGTTGTATAATTCTCTTAGGATTGGGAAATCCCGGGAGAGCGTTTACTTCTTCAAAACTTTCCCGATGTGCCGCTTTCGAATGTTTTGAGGTTTGAAGGTCTTGCTAATAGGAATAGTATGTCCTACGCAGAGACGTACTCCCTTAAGAACGAGGAAATCCGCACCATGTTGCGAGGGACACTCAGGTAGAATGAGACTATTCCCATGCCGCTGCTGCAAAGAGCTGGGCGTTAACAACTCTTCTAGATACCCCGGCTTTGCATCTCTAATGCACTCGTTCAGTGCTATAGGCCTCCTAGAGTCTTCCAAGACCATCGTGCTGGACCGTTGGTCGTCCCTCATCCGTCTCTCCTTGGAACAGAAACTCGGCCTATCCATCCCCAAGGATGACTTCCCATCTCTCAAATCCGCCCTCGCCAGCGTCCTTCCAGCTGACCGCATCCAAACTCTCCTAGAAGCGCTCGAGTGGCTGCATATCATCCCTGCCGCCTATTCATCATCACCATCACCATCATCCTCGCCACCTACACCTCCCGTGCCCGTGCCGAGACTAACCGCCGCGCCTATTACGCCCGTAGACGCCCTCGCGCTGTACCTATCACACACCCTACGCTACGCACCACATGAGCGCGACCTCGTCCTCCTACACCACGAGATCGTAGCGCGCGACCCTCGCAGCGGCGCAGAGCAAGTACACACTTCGACGCTCACGGCGTACGGAGACGCGCGTGCGTCCGCCATGGCGCGCACCGTTGGCCTGCCTGTCGCTTTTGCCGCACAGCGCGTATTGGACGGAGCTGTACGCGCGACTGGCGTGTGTGGGCCGACGGCAGAGGAGGCTGTGTGGAAAGGTGTCTTGGAGGGTTTGGAGAGTAGGGGTCTTGGGATCAGGGAGAATGTTAAATCTGGGCCGTCTATGGAGAGCGTCCTGGGTGCCGGGTTGCAGCAGCAGACACTTGCAGCGGGCTACTAGATTGGAACACTCCGAAACACTTTCTTAATAATTCAGCACCCATCTAGCCTTTACCCCCCAAGATTGGATTTTATTACAAGTATATAGTTGTGTAACGTACTCTAGTAGCAAGGGGATGATATACATGAAAGGATGTCCTGTCCGAGGAGCATACAGTACGCCTCCACGAGCACTGCAGCCAACGTTCACAGGGAGACGCTAATAGCGTCCGAATCGTGGGTATCTGCCAGTTCAACTATATCGATCTCTGAGGGAGGGTTCATTGATAGTAAAAAGCTCAAACTCTCGTGGTCCGTATCCAGCCCATTCTCGCTAGACACCTCCGAGCGCTTCGCACCGTCCTGGGCGCGTCTCACGATTTCCCATTCGACGCGGATGAACACCCAGATCCATCTTTGCACGAGCTCCGCAAGTTCCACTCAGAAGATGAAGAGCCTTCTCCCTGAGCATTTGCGTGCAGGTGGCTCGTTGATAGAGCGAGTGCGAACTTGAGGTGTATACTCAACCGTAGTCACTACATGTTGCTAAGTGTCCTACCTCTCCCCCACGCCTTCCAGTCATGTGATGTTTTCCCATGACACTTCTACAAGTCAAACCGCGAGTTTTATTATAGTACAGTACTAGTATATGTCATTTATGTGTGTATGAGAATACAAGAGGGAGTCAGCCAAACAAACAAGACTAAAAATGCATGTGTGGGAACAGACTGTGGTGGGAGGGCGACGGCCCGGGACGTTCAGCTCTGATGCTGAAGGAGCACCCAGGATCAATGTCACAAGCATCTGCATCTGCAGCACTGTCATCTGCACTGCCAATGATCGTACTTGGGCTGGTGGTCATGAACCCGAGCTTCGGGTTGGGCAGGGCGGCCTTGAGGCTGTCATATCTTATTTTTGACAGGTTGAACTTCTACCTATAGGTGCACCTCGCCAAGCACCTCGCGCCATTGCGGAGCTAGCTATGGCCCTTTTGGAAACCGACCGAAGAATTTTGAAAAAGAAATACGGGTGTTCTGTAATCTGCGCTGTGCCCACTTCTCTCCTGCGTCCTTTCGCTCCTTGCCTTGGCCCTCGCCACCGGGGGGCTGGAATTTCGACCCTGAATCGCGGAAACGTCACCCCATCAGGAAAAAAAATGGACTTGTCTACAGAGCTACCAGTCTATGTAGAGCTACATAGCTCTACATAGACTGGTAGCTCTGTAGACAAGTCCATTTTTGTCCATTTTTACTGATGCCGCTAGCATGCCGCTCAACAATGACGACATCTTTCCCGTCCTCAGATACGATCTGCATTTAGTTTTCCAACCACATAAAATGTCCGCGCACGGGGGTAGCTTGTCCACCCATCTCGTCTCTTTTTTTTTTCTTTTTCGAAATGGCTCCCCACTACGGTTCTCCTAATTCCGATCAAATGCTCGCGATGGCCTGCACAGTCATAGGCGTGGGCCCGGGCGGCAACACGTCCATGGTCGCGTAAGTTTAGTTCCCACTTGTCATAGCGTTGGGATTTTAGGTGCTGAAGGTTGCGTGGGTATTATTTCAGCCGCGTAGCGATATGCGATTACAGGGGTGACCCTCTGTTGGATTGCTATGTTGTTCCGACGATGGCCGTGACTGACTACCGTACATCCACAACCGGTATTACGGCTGCGCATCTCAACTCCGGTAGGACTATCAAAAATTAGCTTTTTCGCCTTTCAGGGCCTTGTTCATTCGAACTCCTGGACTGACTTTAGTCAAATCGCTGAAAAAGGGGAGGCGATGAGGTTCGACGCTCTTCAACTTCGCGTCGCGGAAATCATCAAAGACAAGGTCATCATCGGGCACAGTCTCTGGAACAATCTTTCAGGTGGGTAACCGTGACATTGTGTTTCAGGAGTCGGTCGCCACCGCACACCGTCGCTTCATTTTTATTTTTATTTTTAGTGCTTGGGATCCCGCACCCTGCAGTTAACACCCGTGACGTCGCTTTGTATCAGCCTTTTCGAAATGCCCTTCGATCACATAACCAGTTGGTTCGCTTACCGACTCTAACGCATCTCATGGGGAGGTGCCAAGAGGGCCAACAAAATCCCGTGCGTATAAATTTGACGCTGGTTTGGCACAGAGCTTATCTTTAAGTCGCTTGACCTTTTGCGCCAACTACTATTGTAGTTGAAAAATGCGCGCGCGGCAATGGACCTGTATCGTTTTTACGCCATAGAGTGGGAGACCGCGATACGTGATGGCCAGTGGCCGTCTGCCCTTCCGCCAAGCAATTTTTCCCGCTGTTATTTGTGAAGGCAAGCGGATGACGATAGAGAACAAAAAGAAAAACGGACTCTGAGCACCCAAATAGAGAACAAAAGAAGGTCGCGGACACTCTCTCCACTTTTTTTTTTCATTTCTCGAAAGTACTATACAGTACAGCAGTACAGCAGTTTTAGTTCTAGTGCCTTTTAGTCTAGTTACCTACCACTACCAAACCCATACAGTAAAGTACTGTAATAGTCCTTAGATTGGATCGGGTCTAAAGCTTAAGTCACTCTTACTTTTCCGCGCCACGTGTCTATCACTCCGTCGGACTGTCGGAGCCCGTACGTGTCCGATTGGTCCGATTCAGACCTAGGGCTCGTCACCGTATCCGTACTTCGGCTTTTACGGCTTGAATGTCGGCGGTACGGTTTACGGTTTAGACATTACCGTACCGGACCGAATATGTACGGAATATGCCGTACCGTAACCGTAAGGAAACGGCCGTAACGCCGTACGACGGCCTCTTTGAACATGCCAGAGCAAACTCTTCATGACCGCGTCAACCGCGTCCGTCTCGTGTGACGCCTCGACAAGTCAATTAACAAATCCAACTGGGACTCTGAGAAAAGCATGACACTTTGGCTCAGGGCAGAAGGATTGCTGCAAGTGGGCCCTTTCTTTTCGTCACTCAGCCTGGCCATTCAATATTCAATGTTGGACTTTTTCATGCTATTGGTGAACGAGGTATGATAGTTATGGCCCACGCCTTCTCTATGCTTAGTATCCGTGGATGACTACTTAGAGGGTCATCCCCGAGCCTCCGCGTGCAGGGCCCATACTTTCGACTTTAGGTCCGATCGAGGAGGTCAAGCCACCTGCAGCAGATGTCGACCTGCTTCTGGGTTCCGCAGAGGAAGAAAGTGGGCGCTTCCTTTGGAGCATACCCTAGATGAGGGTGGTGCTGTGCCGTCGATTCTTCTTCCACGCAGAATTCCCGCGCACCCCTTGGCATCTGCGCCTGACGCTGCACCGACACAAGGGTTATTCCAGCACTGCACTACACTGCAAGAAGAGCTGTCTGTGTAGCTCGCAAAATGGCCGGCCTGCTCCGGCGCAAAGCCGAGCATTTCTCAACCGCGCTCGCTGCGGACCAAGTGGTGCTTCGTAGTGCAGAAGAGAAAATAGGTGCAAACTACGATGTGATGGGATCACCGAGGTAAGAGCCTTGGAGCAACATGTTTGACGATAACAAGTGTCCTTGTGGTTACCGTTGCCTTTCTAGTCATGTTCTTTCTTCTTCGGTTCACATGAGTGATTCAATTTCTCCCGAGTTGTGTGATGTAATGCGTCGAAATGCCTTGAACTATGACTCGAGTGCCAACAGGCTGTGCCGCTGTGTATATATTATGAGTTCAACCTGATGAATGGTTGCATATGATTACAGTGTGAACAGCAATCTGTTGGAATCGTTCCTAATATTAAGGCCTGGCTGGACTGAGACCAAAAATTGAAATGTGTGATTATATGAACTGAGGGGAATCAGGGGATGTGCGTAGGGACGCTCGGAACGGAGCGGAACAACCTCATCGGAGCGCCCGTCAGCCACAACTGGATAGTTCTTCCACATTCGTTCATCAACACTTCCTTTTTCCAGCTTGCAGCCAGAGACTGTCCGGGTGCTTATGGTCCTTGAGAATCGTTTGCAGCTCGCTCGCTATTGTCTCAGTGATGATTAATGGTCACTTATGGTTTTATGCCTAATTTAGAATTTTACCTTATATTATCACCGTAATACGGTTCCATATACGGTTCCGGTCGGTTAGATACCGTAATATAATCGGCCATCTACGGCTTCCTTGCCGTACGGCAAACACCGTAACCGTAGTAAGCCGTACCGTAGCCGGCCGTAGCCGTATTGCTACGGTGACGAGCCCTATTCAGACCGCTGGCGGGCCGCGGGTTTTCACACGTGACATACAGGCGCATACACAACGAATTCGAATGTCTCAACAACCCCCCGCGGCGTCAGTGGACACCGACGAACAAGAACAACAGCAGCCACAATGTAGGATATGTCTAGACGGACCTGATCCCGACCTCGGCCGCCTTATTCGGCCTTGTCTGTGCAGTGGCACCGTCAGCGTAAGTACGGCAAACCACTTTCCCACCATTCATATTCGCACACTAACGCTAACCTACGCTAACCGAATAACATATCGCATCGCATCGCTCTCAAAACGCTTTCGGATAGTACGTACACGTCGCCTGCCTCCAGCGTTGGAGGAATACATCTGCCACCAATGTCTCTGCATTCTTTGTTTGTTCACGATGCCACCACCGTTACCGCTTCGCTCATACCAACTGGCAACTTGGAGATAGTCGGCCTTGCTACCAACCAGGTTCGTTCGTCCTGTCCCACTTTATGATTCAGGCAATCTGACACCACCGCTTCTCTCACGGGCAACACCCTCATTCCCACTGATTTTGGGCACATGACACCGATTTGAACAGGTGTCGGACCGTTGTTATCCGATGGACGTTCTCCGCACCAGCTTCCCCTCTATCCCAATACGATGCTCTTGACACTCTCGCGGCGCTATGGAGCTGGTAATGCTCCCTCCACGCTCCCTTGTATCTCACTAGGTAAATCGATGGCACACCTACGCCATCTTCACCCATGTATCTGTGACAATGAATGGGCCCGGCTCCCTCTTGTCGCAGGAGCGTACCTCCAAGAGCGCAGCACTCGGACAACCCACAGCGCGCTCTCGTGCTCATTCTCTTTCGTCCCAATCCAGACTCTCTCAACACTTTCAATTTTGATGCTGCACAGCCGCGGCCCACTCCCTCCCCGCCATCGTCTCTCCGTCGCCATACCTCTAGATTTTGATCCCCATGTTCCTACTCGCTATCATGACCTTGGAGAGAACTCCGTCCCATTCCCGCACGCACCTTCAGTTAGCGCCTTGTTGCACTGAGGCACATGCGAAACGGGCACGTGAGCTTGATGTCAACTTGAAAGGGTATCATCAAAGAGCTCGATCCGCTACGTGAGCGCGCTCGTATCACGCGGGCGGAACTGGACGCACGTAACGAACATGTTGCCCGACTGGAAGAGGAGAACCGTAGATGGCAAGAGCGCAACAGCCAGCTGCTCACGAAGGTCTGCTTGTTTGTCTGTCTTGCTCGTTGTGCTATCTCTACGCGTACTGACTCATGCGTTGCAGTCTGGGTCTAGGTCACGACACCATGTGATCTCGATAGAGCATGTGGCATGTACTATATACTCCCCGATCTGGGGACCAGCGCATATATTCACTCCTTTCCTTCTTACTATTTATTACCAGGGCCATATCTCTTCACTTCAAAGAAGTTTGTGACATGTGACCGAAGAGTTGGTCGTAACGGTACAGTAATCGATAATCCTCCACGTGGGCGTCTGGGTACTTGACACACCCATTGACACACCCATCTGGCGCTCTAGGCGTGGGGAAAGGCAGTTCTCCACCGCCGGGGAACACGAGGCAAACCTACGTCTACCTTCAACCACATCATCTACATCGATACTCCATAGTACTTACTCTCCTAGCATGTCTTGTCTCGCGCGTTTTACCTCTTTTTTTCGATGTACGAAACGAATTAGCCAAGGTGCAGTAAGCAGCGAGTCCCAACAGAAGAGGTACGTTTCATTGTCCAGTTATGTTTGTCACCGTACTAGTTAACAAACATGGCCCACGGGCAACAGTCCACATACGACATCGATCCACATCCTTGACGATTACTCACTTCTCAACATCTTTTATCTCTATCGGCCATTTCTTTTAGGTGAAGACCAGAATGTCAATATCCGTTTCGAGGGGGGAGTGGAATGGGCTGGGGAACGATGGTGGTATGGATTCGCCCACGTTTGTCAAAGATGGCGGAACCTCATCCTAGGGTCAGCATCCTACTTGGGCCTCTCCCTTGTTTGTACATATGGCACGCCTGTGGCAGACATGCTAGCACACTCACCACCCCTTCCACTCGTCATCGATTACTATTTCCACCACATCACTGCAGAGGACGAAGAGGCAATAATCCTTGCACTTGAGCAGCGAGATCGTGTCCGACGTATCCGGTTTGGTATGGTTGTTCTGAAACTGCAGAAGTTCATCGTGGCCATCGACGGGGAATATCCAATTCTGGAATACCTAATTTTGGCGGATCCACCTGAGGACAAGAGAACGGTCTTAATCCTTCCCCAAACACTTCAAACACCACATATACGTCACCTGACAATTGACTGTTCCATTCGGATTCCAATACGATCTCCATTACTTGGGACGGCTGCGGGCCTCGTCATACTCTCTCTTGCCATGGACCACCCATCCACCTACTTCCAGCCGACTGTTCTGCTCCAGTTGCTTTCAATGATGCCCCAGCTGGAGATCCTCCGGATCTTCTTTTACTTCGCTGTTCCCAACCGCGATGTGGAGAGGCAACTCATGCGGACGCCCGCCATGACACACGTCATGCTTCCTAACCTTCGCTCATTTGCATTCAAAGCTGCTAGCGCTTATTCAGAAGCGGTTCTCAGACGAATCACTGCCCTTCGCCTCGAGAATTTCCATATTGGCTACCTCCAGCAACTCACGTTTTCTGTTCCGCAGCTCCTGCAGTTCATGGGGAGAACAGAAAACCTCAGGTTCGACCGAGCCAAGTTCTACTTTTACAGCGAGCGGGTTTACGTGGAGGTCAATCCTCCTGAGACCAATATGCCAGAGGATGCCTTTTCCATGAATCTCGACTGCTGTCACCTCGACTGGCAGGTATCCTCCGTGGCCCAAATTTTTAATACGCTTAGCCAAATGTTCTCCGCGGTGGAGCATCTCACTCTTGCGCACGATGTTCATAGTCGGTCATCTGAAGAGCACAATGAGGTCGACCGCACCGAGTGGCGCAACCTTCTTGGGTCGTTTAGCAATGTAAAGACCCTCCGCATCGAGGATGGGCTCGTGAGGGAACTCTCTCGTAGTCTACCTTCGGAGGACGGAGGGCATCCTCTGGAGCATTTACCCGAATTGCAAGAGCTCACATATTCAGGGGGCGGCAACGCCAATGATGTATTCACCTCATTCATTGATGCTCGCCAGAACGCAGGCCGCCCCGTAACTTTGATCAAATCGTAAATAGATGGCATTGGAAGCTGTCTGTGCCCATCGCGAACAGGTCAACAAGCATCCAGGCCAGGTGTATCCTCGACATTCGGACGCGGTCCAGCATATGCGAATCAACGAGCTGTTTGTTCGCTGGTCGCCCGCACTGCTACCCACAGTCTTGCGCCCTACCGGCTTTCGTTGACATCACGGCCGTCGGCCACGACCATCCCATTAAGGGTCCCGTGATGCAAAACACCCTTTACCCACATTGGATATGTATATTAGTTTCGTACGGTCGTGGACTTTCTTAGACCCCATTTCCCATTTTCCGTTCTCCACCTTGTTTTTTCGGATTGACATTTCCTCTATGATGGCCACATGACATACCCATACCGCTCTTCTATCACTCTCTGAGATACGATGATATTATTCTCATCTTGTGTATGTAAAACTACCATCCTATCATGATATTATTTGTAGTGTGAGTGGCTTCCACTATAAGATAGATGTAGACATTGCTGAGAGTCAACAAGTGTCGTTGTCGTCTCGAAGGTGCCTGAGACGAGAGAGATGTGTGGATATAAGAACGCCTGGCAAGGCATTGTTAAGGAAACCATATTCTTTCAGGACTGCTAGGAAACGTCAGAAAGCCTTTAAAATAATCACATGGCCTGTCTGGGTCACTCGGTGTCATCGCCCATCTTCTACTAGATCCATGACAGGATGAGTCTCGAGATGTATCAAGTGGGACCTGCTTCTGTCAAGCATTCTTATGTTATGATGCAGGCTGTGAAACTGAACATTGCACCATTGTAAGTCGTGTTTAGAGGAGAGAACAAAGAGATTGATATAATCAACTGTTGAAAGTCGGAGGAACAATACAGAGAATCGACGGTGCTTATTAAAAGTTTGGGTTGGAATATGAATGGGCGATTGTTGAAAACGTGTACAGTAGCTGCAGCAGCTCAGGTGTGTTTGATTGTGAACTTGAAAGAATCGTCTTGTGAATACACGCGGTCTGGCACGACAAGAGGAGCGATCAGATTGTGTGACGCGGGTACAATACATGGACAAGACGGGGCCTACATGGCATGACGAGGAGCGATAAAGGGAGCTCCTCCATGCCAGGGGCTACATATATCACCGGGTCAGAAAGTTGACTTGAACGAGCCCTAACATGCCTAACATACCAGGACCACAAACTAGAAGTTGCCCGTTAACTGGCCCTAAAGTTGACTTTGAACCGGCCCTAAAGATATTTGGACTGGCCCTGAACAGAAGATCTTACAAACTAGATATAGAAGTCGCCCGTTGACTGTGACTGGCCCTAACGATCACAAGACCATCTTGCTGCACACAAAACCAGCCTATCAGCAGAACACCCCACAAAGCATATCACATCTACCCTTACCCCCCCAAGGATTTTATTACAAGTAATATGGTTGTGTAAAATATTCTAGTAGCAAGGGAATGATATACATGAAAGGATGTCCTGTCCGAGGAGCATACAGCACGCCTCACCGAGCAGTCAACGTTCACAGGGAGGCGCCAATAGTGTCTGAATCGTAGGTATCCGCCAGTTCAACTATGTCGATCCCTGAGAGAGGGTTCATCGATACTGGTAGTTAAAAGCTCAAAACTCTCGTGGTCCGTATCCAGCCCATTCTCGCTAGACACCTCCGAGCGCTTCGTACCATCCTGAGCGCGTTTCACGATTTCCCATTCGACGCGGATGAACACCCAGATCCATCTTCGCACGAGCTCCGCAACTTCCACCCAGAAGATGAGGAGGGAGCCTTCTCCCTGAGCATTTGCGTGCAAGTGGCTCGATAGCTTGATGCTCCATGTGAGGCGGAGCACCAAGTTGATAAATAGAGCGAGGGGATATACTAGGAGTGGATATAGGAGACGTGTTCGAAGGCCGTATGGATGCGCCACGGTCACTGGATGTGGGTGTGGGTTTGGCGAGGAGGGAGGTGAGGAGGGAGCGGATGATGGCGTTGTCGTGCTGTTTCGTGGGGAGGTGATGGATTCTTGGCGTTCCTGTACCACAGGGAGGACCGGTGGGCGAGGTAAAGAGGCTGGACGGGGACGTTTCAATTTTGGCGTGAATTGCAAGAGATCAAAGCCCCAGTCGTTCGTCACGTCCCACCAGAAGGAATATAAAGAGTTAATGAGGGCGAAAAGTAGCCTGAAAGTTCAACCAACACAGCGTGAATAAGGAAGGATTGTAAGAGAAACAGGAGAAAGACACTCCACACATACCAGAGACGGAAAAGCGCGTGCTCGCCATGCCACGCTTCTTCCATGGCCTGCTCGCCTTTCTCAGCTACAAGATCGGACACCACGAGTCGTTGCGCGGCGGACAAGTAAATGACGGGGAACGAGCTCGCGTATTTCAGAGCATTCAAGAGCGGACGGCGACTGTCGTTCGACGGGCTCGTGTATTCGACTACACACTGTCGAAAGCGCACGATGTACGGAAGACTAGAACGCATATTGGATCGGCGTAGTTCAAACCCGAGAAAGGCGCTATCGCGTACCTCATCAAGGTTGGCAAGATCCATCTATACCAACCATACTGCGTTGGGGGGCTAAGAAGACTACCTCCGGGAAGTAGGATGCAGAGCGAAAGCCAAACGTCGCCCAGGACTTTCGCATATGAGGTGAAGATGTCGGCAAAAACAACGTCTGAGAAGTATACCCGATGATTTGAGGGTGTCAATATGCACCTTTTAATACTCCTATATTGGAAAAAAAAAAAAAAAAAAAAGAGTGGGGTCAGACGTGACAAAACAAAAAGAAGTGCGGAAGTGAATTGAAGAGCGTACATGATGAAGGCGTCGCGTTCGCGTTTGTGCATGACGTCGTGCGGGGTAAACATAAATATGAGGACAACAAGAGCGCACACGGCCGGAATATACTTGAAAAAGTCGACGAGGGCCGCATTTCCATCCGTTGCAGAGTGATACATCGCCCACGCAGCGGAGCACCACAGGCCATACCAGAACGCGAGGCGATAAACGGGGGAAGAGAGTGAGGGTGAGGTGGTAATGGTATCCGTAGGCTGCTCGATCATCGCGCCGTGTGGCTGTGCCTGCGCATGATGTTGACCGTCGACGACAATGAGAGGGAGTGGAGTGCGCTCGATTGTGCGTAGGTCGAGTGCACTGGCAGCGTCCACGCCGAGGAGACGAAGACCATGCAGGTTCGCTGCCCAGCCGAGGATACCGACGCCTGCTAGGAAAAGAACGCGAAAGGGAAGGGGAAATGCTATGACGAAAGATAGGTCGTCCAAATCATTGTCCATTGTTCAATGTCGTTGGAACATCGGTTTGAGAGAGAGACTGCGGCCGTGGGGGGTGCGGGGACCGAGTCGTTCGCTATGTGTTGCCTTTGCCTGTATAGTACAGGCCGTAAATTGACTTGGCAAAAGTATACGCGAGCAACTGAGAGCGGACGGACTTGGGTGCCACGCGTCTCTCTTCTATAACATAACTCACTCTCACTCCGCACTATGGCCGATAGCAAACAGGGCGCATACGCGACAAAAGCTACTGATACGGACTTCCGAAGAAAATGGGACAAGGAGGAGTATGCAGAAAAAGCGCGAAAAAAGGACGACGAGGAGAGAGAGCGCATGCAGGAAAACGAGGAGCGCATGAAGCAAGGTACGGACGAGTCATGTACTGTACAATACATCCCCCAAGCTAATCACTTAGGGGATCTATTTATCATTGACATTGACAAGGCAAAAAGCCTATCAAAGGGAAGAGGAAAGATCTTCCAAAGGCTACAGAGCTCATGAAACGGCGTGAAAATGACCTCGAGCTCGACAAGAACCTGGGCAAAACTATGGTCGTGCAGAACCCAGGTGGTAGGGGTCCAGGTCAACCAGGCTTCCACTGTCAAGTCTGCAACAGGACGTACAAGGACAGCGTAGGCTACTTAGACCACATCAACGGACGAGCGCGTCGGTGACCCTTTCCTTTCCTTCGTCTTCCCCTCCCTCCTTCCCTCCTTCTCCCTCTTTTTCTCTCTGGGATATAAGCTGACTCGATTTGATGGGTGCCGCGAATGGATGGACAGATCTACGTGCCATTGGACAGACCACGCGTTTAGAGCGATCAACCCTCGAGCAAGTCCGTGCTAAAATCGCCTCACTCCGCGCGCAAACCAAGGAGGCATCTCAAGCAAAGGCGTTCGACTTTGACAAGCGGCTCGCAGAGATCCGCGACAAGGAGCTCGCCGTCCACGCAGAGAAGAAAGCAGCGAAGAAAGCCGAGCGAGAAAAGGCGCGACTCGAGCTCGCGCAGGGTGCCGCGGCGATGCAAGTCGATGGCGATAGCGACATGATGAACATGATGGGCTTCAGCGGATTCGGCTCAACCAAGAAATAATAATGGCTAGTTTCCCTTCCCGTTCCTTCTAGGATGCCCTACTTTTTATATCTGTATTGTAGTTACATTGTGTAATACAAGTCTTCTTTGCTTCCCCTTGCCAAGTAAGTACATTTTCAAGGCCGCACCAGCGACAGCAAGAATTTTGTTTCTGCAACTTCCTGCTCCTCCTCGATAATGATGTTCGAGCCTGCTCTGCGTTCACTTACATCGGCGGGTACGCTCCGTACAGTCCGCTCGATGACCTCTGCATGTTCTCGCATCGCATCACGAAGCTCCGCCCCAGCGCCCTCCTCGAATCGGTAGTACACTTCGATGTCGTCTGTCGCCTGCAGTCCCGCCTTTTTGCGAAGTTTCTGCACGCGACTGATAAGCTCGCGAGCCAGCCACTCGCGCGCGAGCTCTGGATGGACTTGGATGTCAAGGCGCACGACAACATCGTTGTCCGTCTGTGTCGCATAGGAGCCTTCACCTTCAGGTAACTCGATATACCGCTGTACGACAAGATCGCCCTCGACGAGCTCGATACCCGCAACTGTCAAACGACCAGTCTGCGTGTATGATCTGACGTCATCGCTGGAAAGACCAGGAAGCGTATTTTTGACTTTGCCCAAATTGTTGCGTAGTTTCCGTCCTAGGACTGCCCAATCGGCGACGGCGCGGTACCGCACCCCCGCGGTCGTTTCCTCCGAAGTGACAACGACATCGCGGACGTTGAGCTCGGATTGGATATATCTTTGCAGAGATCGAACGTCATCTAGGTACTCCTTCTCAGGGTGGAACACAAGTAGTTCTTTCAACGGGGTCTGAGGTGAAAATAAGCGAATTCCTCCTTATTTTGAGCTGTCCTTGCATACCTTGAGACTTAGATTATTGCGCTCGCGAATGTTTCGGGTGAGTTCGATGACAGTTTGCATCCGCTTCACTTGACGTTCAATAGTAGGGTCGAAATATTCTTCCTTTACCTCTGGGAAGAGCAGGAAGTGTACTGATCGTGTGTCACCTACACTGGGGTCCTCGGGTATGTATGCCCGCAATGACTGGTAGATATTCTCTGTAAGGAAAGGGGTGTAGGATGACTTTCCCGAAAAATTAGAAGGATGGAAACAGGAAACCGATAGCTATTTGCTCACCATTGTTCGACAGAGTGTAAATAATGTCTCAAAGAGCGTATTCAGTGCCACCACAGTGTCCTCTAAACCATCTTCTCCTTTGAGCCGCCGACGATTGAAACGAATGTACCAGTTCGTGAGTTCGTCGATGAGGTCAAGCAGTCGTGGTATGATCGTGTATAGGCGGTACGCAGCCATTTCCTCCTTGACAAGTTTGATGAGCGATTGACACCGGGCCAAAATCCAACGGTCCATGACATTGCTCGAAACGGGCGCATGAGCATCATATTGGAATTCATGTCCTACTGCCTTCTTGAGAAGAGCGACCTGGCCGAGGAAGAACCGGAAAGAGTTGAGCCAGGGAAGAAGCACCCGCGAGATAACCTCTCGCACGCCCTCTTCTCGGAATCGTAAATTGTCTCCACGGACTATAGGCGAGTTGACGAGGAACATCCTGCCGATGACAACATTGCCTAAGACATACGATCGAAGCAAGCGAGTTGCAAAGAACAAACCTTGTGGCATCAGCTCCGTACCGGTCAAGAACCAAGCTAGGATCGGGATAATTTTTTAGGCTCTTACTCATCTTCTTACCGTCGCTAAACACGTTGAGCCAAAGGAATCGCACAAATGCTGAAGCCATACAAAAGAACTCACGCAGCGAGGACAAGTCCAGTGACAATGAGATTCTGCCACGGAGCTCTTCCGAACAGATGCGTAGACAGTACTAGGAGGGTGTAAAACCAGCCCCGTGTCTGATCGATACCCTCAGAGATAAAGTTCGCCGGGAAGGTATTCTCGAAGAGTTCCTTGTTTTCGAACGGGTAATGAAGCTGAGCGTAGGGCATACTACGCGAGCGCTTTAAATGTCAACCCAGACGCGACTTTGGCGAGCACTGCTCACCTTCCGGATTCGAACCAACAGTCAAAGACCTCTGAGATCCTCTTCAAGTTACCTTTGCCTTCTTGTGAGGGAATAGTGATGTGATCGATTTTGTCCGAATGTAGGTCTGTGATACCCTTCACTCCCGATAACTCTTCGAGTTCACTGACGGAGCCGATCGCGATGACCTATACATGACATTGATGCTCATTCTCACCATTCAAAACGGGTGGAAATTATACTTCTTCAAAGTCATCAGAGACCCACAACGGGATCGGGGTGCCCCAATAACGGTTACGAGAAATAGACCAGTCGCGTGCATTGGCGAGCCAGTTTCCGAATCGATTCTCACCAACATTTGGCGGTACCCTGCGAAAAAGAGAAGGGGCGCAGAAAATTCAGGTCTGCTTGGGCATCGGTGAATAAGAACAGCTACGAACCATCGAGTCTCGCTGTTGTTCTTCACAAGGTCGCCGACGACATGTGACACTTTTACGTTCCAAACCGGAAAGGCGCGGTAGATGATGGGGGTATTCGACCTGTCAGCACGGCAGTCAGGAAGTGAAATCATCATTATGCGAGTCATCGTCCCAACCTCCAACAGAATGGATACTGATGTCTTTCCTGATCCTGTCTCACAAGCCGGCCCTTTGCCTTGAGTACTTTCATGATTTCCTTGTCCGCATCCTGGTGAAATGAACAATTGTATAAGCCCCGCGTATCGTAGGATATGTCGCGCAACATGCTGACCTTCACATACTGCCCTGCAAAATCTGGCACATCGCTCGTAAACTTACCAGCGTCGTCAATGGGGCACGGTGGCATCTCATCCGCATCGATGACTTCATAGGCAAGTGCAATACGATGATCGTCTTCACCGAAGGCGGGCGCTTGATGGACGATACCCGTGCCATCCTTATCCGTCACATAAGTGTCCACGACTACGCGAAAGGCTCTATCTTCGTACTAGGCAAAGGACCAGTGGTAAGAAGAGAGCGGCCCAGGGGAAGACAGGTTGCGCACCTTCTCCGTGAAGTACTCGAACATTGGAGTATACCTCCAACCTCTCATATCCTCACCACTGAACAGACCGACCTTCTTGATCTTGGCCTTTTTCGGGTCCTTGTACACGGCCACCAAGCGAGATTCCAAAAGGATGTAATTCTGGTCGCGCTCCTCGTCATGTATTTTGATATAATTGAAGTCGGGATGCACGCAGAGTGCGAGATTGGAGGGAAGTGTCCACGGCGTCGTCGTCCAGGCCAGAAGAGACGTCTTTGGGTCATCCACGAGTGAGAACGCGACAGTCACTATGGAAAATGCACAAAGATCAGCATTTACAAACGAGACAATAGCAGCAGCACCCACCGGCCGGATCGTTGACCTCCTTATAATTCTGCCCGGCCTCAAAGTTCGAGAGCGGCGTGAGCAACCCGGTCGAGTAAGGCATAACCTTGAGACCACGATAGACGAGGCCCTTCTCAAAAAGCTGTTTGAACGCCCACCAAACGCTCTCCATAAAACTAAGATTAAGTGTCTTGTAATCATTATCAAAGTCGATCCAGCGACCCATGCGCTCGACGGTAGCGCGCCATTCGGAAGAGTAGCGCATGACGATCGCGCGGCATTCCGCATTATACTTGTCGATGCCCATCGCGAGCACGTCCGCGCGTGACGTAATTCCGAGTTTCTTGTCAATCTCGTGCTCGACGGGTACGCCGTGCGTGTCCCAGCCAAAGCGCCGCGGTACGTGGAAACCCGAGACGTGTGCGTGGCGCGTGACGATGTCCTATATATCATTTGTTACGGCGCGCCAAACCCAGCGCCATCATCCCCCGATGAGCGAAAAAAGCAACATCCGTCGAGGGAGACGCTGCGTACCTTGATCGTTCCGGCAAGGAGGTGACCATAATGCGGCAACCCGGTAGCAAAGGGAGGCCCGTCGTAGAAAGAGTATATGGGACGTCCTTCGGAGAGCTTGAGGCTCGTTTTGAACGCGTCAATTTCGCGCCAAAACTTCAAAACTTTCTCTTCCTCCTCTGGGAAGCTGAAAGCTGATGAAACTGTGATAGCATCAGAAGATCAGATCCGTTTTTGTGATGACCAAGAGAGACACACTGTCGTGAGGCGGGAACATGACGATGAGAGATAACTTGGATTGTCTGCATCAATCAAAATCAATGACTCGTGAGTCGTGCCTCGCGATCTCGGCCCGTTTAACCCGTGTATATCGACACAAACAACCATAAATAATGCGTACATACAATCTATCGTTTCTACTGTATCTCTAACACACCCTGTGAGCCTGCTCGCCCGACGACACCTTCCCGTCCTTTCCAGGGGACTGACTAAACCCAACCCTTCTCGAACACTCCTAGAGCTCGGCGGCAATAGTATGGTTGTTCTGGCGCGTAGAGCAACGAGCGTGCGGGTTTAGCCATGCCTGGGCAGAGGCGTGTATACGGTTGAGTTGATGTCCGATAAGATACGCCGGGTCGCGAATGTGTGTGGAAACCGGCGTAAGTGGCGGGCATCGAAGGACCCCTCTGAGTTGCCCCGGAATGAAAAGGCTTAGTTGCCAGACCGGTCCGTTCAGCTAAGTTTAGATGGTCGTAGAGTATCTGTTGGGTGTAGTTGTTCTTCTTGCTGACGCGATCGTCTTTGCTGTTTTTGCTCATCCCTCCACTGCAAAGCACGTGCGGTCCACTCTCCAAGGTCCACGTCACGGCGCGTGTCTTCTTGCAGGAACGGATGGCTCTGCGTCACATCACTACGTGTTAGTAAGGCCGAGAAAGTTGCAGAATAAAATAACAAACCAATAGCTCGGCATATGATGCTCGGCCCTCCGGCCGCTTCACAAGGCATCTTCTCACCCAGTCGCGTGCAGCTTCTGAATAAATGTCAGGTAATTCGGGCGGATCGCCATGAATGATCGCAGTGAGTTGAGCAAAGACGTTCATGTACGTCTCCGGTGGATACGGGTATTTCCCAATGGCGATCTCGAGCGTCGCCAACCCGACAGACCACACATCAGATGAGACGGTGTAGGTGTAGGTGCTGAGCGCGTTCTGGGACTCGCCCCTGATGCGCTCGGGTGCCATGTAGCTTTGGCATCCAATATTCGTCTTGGCAAGCGATTTTTCGAGCTGACCGGATACTCCGAAATCACAGAGTTTGAGATCGCCTTTCTTGTTAAGGAGAACATTCGTGGGTTTGACGTCTAGATAAAAATAGTTGGGTGATTAAGCTGTATAAGCCGAGAAGCATCCCACATACCTCGGTGAATGATCTGCAATTCATCTTTGAGAAATTTAAGCCCTTTGACCATGAGAGAAACAATGCGGCCCAAGACCAGCTCGGGCACCCCGACCCCATACAGTTTATCCAGACTACCGGCATCCATATACTCCATGCAATAGTAGACACAAGATTCAATGAAGAACGCGCCGTAAAACTCGACTATAGAGTCGTGGACGGCGCGGTGCAGAATATCAAGTTCCATGATGATGGCATTTAACTTGGTATCGTCGAGTTCCAAGCGAATTTCCTGCAAACAGAGTTGCAAGTTAAACAAGCAGATCATGGAGGCTGAAGAGCGGTCTAACCTTCATCGCCATCACCACGTTGGTGGGTTTGTGTAGAACTCGCTTGACAGTACCGTAGGCACCGTTACCGAGCTCTTCACCGAGCTGGAGTTGATCCATGTTGATAAGGAAAGAGGCGCCATTGGAAAAGTTGACACCCGACGAGTGTAAAATTGCTTTGCCGTTGAAGTTAAGCGCACCAGACGGGTCACTGGCAAGAAGTGAGGGGGGAAGAACCCGAGGTGAGTAGGAGAGCGTACACGATCTTGCCAAAGTTAGCAAAGGGAGTGCTTGACACAGCCGCGGGACGGCGAGGAGGCCACTCTCTTTCGTCCGGGACGCCCACGGCCGGACTAGCGCCTGCTGCGCCACCACCAGGTTCCTGCTCACCGGTGATGTCACTAAGTTTGAATAGAGGCTTGTTACGTCGCGCGGCCATTCCGGAAGAGAGGACGGAACCAGAACGGAATGACGGGCGACCAGAGTGTGTTCGCAGCTGAGTGGTGGGTACACCGAGACTGATGCGCTTGAACGCAGCTGTGGCACTGTCGACATCTGATGATTGCGGTACCCGGTTTGCCATCTAAAAGACGTTACCGAATGGGAAGGGGCAGAGAGAGGAATGATGCATACTGCCGCCATTTTTGCCTGAAGGCTGGGGGGTATCGGGGTTGCATGGCTGCCTCTGGAGGCTAGGAGAGTGGCAGCGGGGCGGGATGTGGGCGGACTGGGTGGATCTCGAGAAGGAGTGGGGAAGACGGATGGTCTGGGAGAGGGAGAACAAGATTCGGACATTGTGGAGGAGGAGGAGGAGGAGGGGGAGGGGTGAGGGGTGAGAGAGGAAGGAAGAACGGTGCTCGGGTTGTAAATGTAGCGGAGGAGGACTCGGGATGAATGGAGCTGAGCTGAGCTGTGCTGTGCACTAGACTGCCGGGCCCCCGGAACCGCTGCCTACCAATGTCTTTCGTTCTCTCACCTCTCTTTCACCAGCTCACCCTCTCCCACTGGTACTGGTACTCCTCTCTTACCGCTCTCATCATTCTTTCTCTAGCCTACTCCCGCTTTCGCGGCCTTTTTGGCCAAGACAACAAAAATATGTCGCTCACAGTCAAGTGGGGACCCGAGCGGTTCGTACATTTCATTCCCTTGTGGCCCCCGACACGCCTCGCCCTTCCCGTGCTCCTTTTCATCCTTCGCCGCACACTCCCCATTCTCCGTCCCACCGCCTCCTGATTCCTGATCCACACACACACAGCCTCCAGATTCCCCTTCCACCACTCGATACCAAACTCGCCGCTTTCCGACAGACTCTTTCAGAGCACACTCACCTTGCCCCTAATGCCTTCAAACTCATCTATGCCGGTGCCGTCATGAAGGACGATGATGCCCCCTGTGAGTCTCCCCTACCTACTTCTGGTCTTCCCATACGCTCCACCCTCGATTCCATCGTGTTTCCCCATCCATCTATCCCCTCTTCTCCTTCCATGTCAACCGACTGCGATCTATTGTCATGCTCCCCATCTGATATTTGATATTGCGTCATAGCCAACCTTCACGTGCAGGCTAGATCCTAAACCAACACCCTACCCTTACCCCGTCATTCCTGATGTGCTTAACCTTATCCCTACAGTGTCAGCGTACAAGATACGACCAGGCGGTGTGCTGCTACTTCTTGACTCAACACCCGCGGTTACACCTAGTCCCGTGGCGGGAGTGGCGTCGAAGGCCTCCAAAACCGAAGCATCAACAATCGAAGTCATTCAGGCGGAGCTCGCCACCGTCCGCGGTACCCTCGAACCTAGTGTCGACGCGTTCCTTCGCACACCTACAGCCGATGCCGAGCACACGCGTCTCGGAGAACTCTTGCTTCAGGCACTACTCCGCCTTGATGCAATAAATATAGACAGCACATGGACCGAAGCGCGCCGGGAGCGCAAGGGCGCGGTGCGTGCTGTGCAAGGCGTTCTCGATCGCCTGGACAAGGGTTGGAGAGAGGCCAAGGCACAAGCACAGACACAGACAGGTTCGGAACCCAAGCGATAGCTTCGCCGCGTTGTCACGTTGTCGGGGGTCAGCTTGGCACCTTGTCTTGAGCAAGCCTATTGGTCGAGATGCGTCATATTAAAAGTTCGATGCCTCGTGCATCACTGAGCGCTTTTCCTGTACGCCAGATTGTGCTTCGACCCGATGGTATTTAGGGGAATGAGGTTGGTCGTTTAGGATTCGATTGGGGTTTGATTGCTCCAGGGTCCTTCGAGCAACATCGGTGTATCCTACATTCGAACAGACCCTTGTTCCAATCATAGAGATGCCTCTGTTCAGGTACCCTCGTTTTGGGCGAGATGTAAATGAGGCACGATGCCTGGCCTGTTAGACGTCGTCATTTTGTGCCGCTCCGAGTCTGGTTCGCCTCGTGCTTCGATAAACTGGGAAATCTGACCCAGATGTGAGTCTACACCTGTTCCCAACCAACATCTTATTATTGAATGATCTTTGACCTACGTCAGCTGGTTTGTAAACGGGTCCCGGGGTAGGCGGAGAATTGATCTGCAGACCTGGCCGTCATTTCGGGATGGGCGTGCGAACTACTCGTAAGTCACAGTGTTTACAGTCATTCGGGCACTTGTCAGTAGCGGTGCAGACCTACACACTGGCTTGGTCGCCCATTGCTGCCTGAGGTAAATTCTACCAGTTGAATGCTTTCTCTAGTTGTTGTGCACTTAACTTGCGTGCTGAGACTTGAATGCCCAACCAAAGGGATCGCAAGGTCCGAGTCTCACTGATAATCACGGACATGATGGTTCTCTCCATTCATGGCGAGTAAGATCAAATTGTTTGAAACCCCCCCCCCACTCCCCCATTCCCTGGGCTCTATCACGGAGAACAGATCCCCTTCTTACCTCGGCGGTTTCTCTTCTTAGCAGCCGTTAACCAGCATCGATTTCCGGGAGTCATGCATCAGAAGGTACAGTACATTGTAAATGCATGTGCGGCCATGCGCTTTGATGACATCGAGGATCAGCCATCATTTATGAGCAACTAGGTATGGGGTTATTCATCTATGATACCCTGAGCCCCACGAAGGTTTTGTATCGTTGCAAGAACCAAGAACTCGCTCAAAACACGTTCGTCTCGGTACTGCTGTAGATCCCACTGGCAAGGATCCCCATTGGTGAGTGAGCGCCCCGATGACGATGACGATGACGCAAGACACTCAAACTTTGCAACTTTGCACGCATATATTTTTCCATGTTCTATTTGCAGCCAGCCCCACCGTCGAGTCATCACTCCCTTCCCTTTATTGGGGAACGAAAAATCCCCGTTCCGAATCGCCATCCACAAAGCCGCCAACTCCAACTCCCCCGTCTCAAAATTATAACTTACCGGAAGCATACGGAAAGGATATGCCATTTCTGAATAATCAGTCGAATAGGGATCATCCTCATACAACTGACTACTCAGTACTCAGAAGTGGCAAGGGGTTCAAAGTCTGGCAAGCGCGTGGAACTTAAACTTAAAAGCCCCTCCCCCCCTCCTTCCCCTCAATGTGACCTCAGCAGCAGCCAGCAGATCTGTGGCAAAAAAATGATGGATAGATGAATGATTTGACAAGCGACAAGTGCTCCCGAGGGACCCGAGAGTTGACTCATCAACGAACCGCTCTCGGATCTCAACTCAAGAACACACGACTCGGATCCATCCATCCATCGTCAGCCAAGCCAAACCAGCCAGAGCTGAGCAATTTGACAATACAATAAGCGTCGTATGTATTCGCCGGGTAAAAAAAAAACGACTTTCGAATCCTCTACGTGACTTCTACTACGACCGCCAAAACACACACACGCCCTCTCTCTCTTTGGTACTACTGTACAGGTCGCCACCACACCTTCTGACCAGGTTAGGAAAGCACCGAGATCAAACTTCGATATTGAAGCAAAGCAAGAGAGAGAGAGGAAGCGCTCGCCACTTACTACTTCTTTCTCTTTCCCAAAAATAAAGGGACCTATCAGAAAAATAGCTCAACTGCTACTTTTGAATGGATCCAATAGAGGCCCCATGTGGCTATTTGAACGCCGTTGTGTGCCTACTATACTCGAGTACTGTGAGTGGTGTTGGTTCTTCGCCGCATGATTCCGCCGACATCACCGTGGGAGGCGGTGGATATGAGGTCAAGGCTTTTTGTCCACAGCTCCGTGCGTGTCACACGGAACAGCTAACACAGAGTCGTTCTCGTTTCCTGCTGGTCGCATGGGATGTTGCCTTACGTGTATGAGTGGCGTAGTATCAAATGTACAATACAGTAAGTTCATCTCAGAGCACACACAGTGCTTCGTCATTGGTCATTGGACGTCGTTGATAAGAGAAATGATATACAAAGTTGCATTGCATAAAAATACACGTGCGATTAGGACACATAAGGAGACGGCAATAAATGCACATCACGTCAATAGTGGTGGTGGCGTACAGCGAAAAGCAACATAATGCTCATAAATCACGCAAACGGGCCAAGCTGTCCTTGAACGCCTTTTCGAGTCGGTTCGCATGCTTGCACCACATCGAATCTTCGACGTTGTAGAACCGACAATTGTCGAAAATCAATTGTGCGTCGTCTACGAATTCTTCCAAGTTTGCGTACTTGCCACTCTCCAGTTTCTCTGCCATGGTTCTCAAATCTGTCACAACGAGAAAAAAAAAAGAAGTTCTCTTAGCTTTAGTGGGAAAAAAAACGGAGTTTTCTAAACAAAGGGAAGAAGTACGAACCCATGGGTTGTTCAATCACGTCGTAGTAATCCGCCGCGTCCGAGAGTTTTACGGGTTCACGGAATGGCCATGAGGATGCATGGTTCTGCATCTCCGACAGGAGGCGGTTCATTGTGCTCAGCTCCGTGTTCCTCGTCACGGACTCACCGCGCCTATTGTCATACAATCACTCGGTACATACGCTCGGCAACAATCGGATATGGGTTACACGCACGCCGCTGATATGTCTGGTATCCACCCGCTTTCACCTGTCAGGCACGTTAGACAGATGAGTGGCTGCAACGAGGTTAGGGAACAATAACACGCACGGAGCCCGGGCACATCTCGGTAATCGACGACCACTCCTTCTCCTGCGCCGTTTTGGAATTGAGGTAAACCGGGGCATACTTCATGACTCCTCGACATTTGGCGTATCTTGGCGAGGACCGCCTCGCGCTGCTGTGCAATGATGTCCCGTGTGGCAGTGTAGTCGACACGGCGCAACATTGTGCACTGCATGATTGTTCCACCTTCATAATCTTTGATGTACCCCGCCCAAACAGATCGATCGAGTGTTATCTCTTTAGAGAAGCCCTGCTTCTTGAAGTACCCGACTGCAAAATTGTCTGCGTAGGTTAAGAAATGCATCATGTCTGGATATGTGCGCCTGATATGGGCTTTGAAATGGTCCATCAAAAGGCCACCGTAACCCTATCGATGGCTCATTCATGAGCACCCGCTGAGTCAAAACAGTTAGCTGGAACATGGACAGCACCTTTTCTTGGGAAATGGATGCGGTTGCGAAGAACACAATTTCCGCAAAGCCTCTGTGGGGAAACGGGCGATAGCAGATGCCTCCGACGACCTTATATCCCCGCTTACAAATCGCAAGGCACTTCGAGTTGGAATCAAAGACAAGCCTGGCAATATATTCTCGCGGCATCACAGGGAGTTGCTTGCGAAACAGCGTCTTGAGGTTAGTGAGGATGACAAGAGACTGAGGTTGATTGTCATTCTCTACGGGTATAATCTCGATAATCCCTTTCCGCAGTTCGATGGCGGAGGGCTTTTCAAGCTTCATGCCTGGATACTGTGATTGAAACGTCAAATGATGTCAATTGTGCTAGAAGATTGACAAGCGCACCGAGCTCGATGATGACGAAACGGCCGTGTCAACGGTAACACCGGTAGCAAGGCGATCCAGCTGGCTCTCGTCCATCTGCTCCTCCATTTTGACTGCCACTTCGGATGCACTCTGGAGATCGATCTCCCCATTCATTTCTGCCAGAATATCACCTGATGGGGGCGGAATGGATACGGGTGCTGTTTTAGCAGTCGACATCGCACTGTAACCCTTGCCACCGCGACGGGAAGGAAGGGGCCTTGCGCCGTTGTCGAAGCGAGAGGACGAAGGGAGATTCATACGCGCGGTGACGGCGAGAGGTTGATCTTCGTCCTCGTCGTCCTCTTCAGATAATCGTGGTCGTTTAGCCAGCGGTCGTAAATCCTCGTCGGTCGGAGAGGATCCTTGGGAGAGTGGCCTTTGTCTCGGAGATGATGGGGCTTTATACATGGCGAGTGGCAAAATGTAAATATTGGTGATGAGAAAGGAAACCAGCCTCGTGGGTAATGGAACTTACCGGGAGACGCCGCGGGTTCGGTGAGCGGGCTAGCAAGCGATATGGCCATGCTCATTCCGTGTCGAAGGGCGCTAAGCGCACCATCTGAATAGGCAAAGTCGAGCAGCTTGTCTAATCCCTAAACACCGACAAGTGAAGACGCATGTAAGTATCTAAATGGGAGAGAAACCGGTTTGGCGAACGGTTGAACTTGAAACTCCGCACCTAGCAGCACGGGAAATATTACAGACAGCTTTCGAGGTGATCTAGAATGGCAAGCGCACCTCGAGATGTTGGTCTATACGCAGAGCTAATCTAGCTCTGCGTGTGTACTCCTCCTCACCGAGCTCCGTCGCGTTTGCACCATGGTGTTGTGGGTTGTGACCACAGCCACACAGACGGAGATATCCAATACCATTGTCTTCTTCGTCGGAGCCATACTGGGCGAGGTCTGTTAGGGAGTTTTCTGGAGGTTGACCGTCGCGGAGGACGTGGACGTGTGGACCTGGGTGAAGACCGGGACAATCGTCACAAAGCTCGCAGGGAGTGTGTCGTGCGATTTTTAGGGGAATCAGGTCATCGGAGAGAGCGTCAAAGGTGTTCGAGGCTGGATAAAGGGCTCTCATCATGGTTCCAACTAGTTCTCCCTAGCATTTCTATTTTTATTTTTATTATTTAATTTCATATCAGATCAAATCTTATCTCCCTGTCATGTCTCTTTCTCTGACGCTCATTCTTTTCCTATTCTCTCCTCTATTTGTATGCGCCTCACAATGGATACAATACCCAGAATCTGGAGTTGCTACCCTCACACACTATACCTTACCTGAGAACGATGTCGCCTCTTGTGGTTGCACAGCCGAAAGTACCCATTATCCAACAGCTGCGCTAAACCAGATGGCCTTCGGGAGCAGCACCGCATATGGTCCTTCCTGCGGACGCTGCTTCAAGCTTACCCTCCTCAATACCTTTCTTTCCCATCCCCCTTTCTATCCATCTGTAACCAAGAGTCTTGTCGTCAAGGTCACTGATCTATGTCCTCTCACTCAAGGCGGCTGGTGCAATGGAACTGTCAGTGGTCCAAACGCGTGAGTGTCAGTTCCCATGGTCGGTGTTGTATCAATAATGCCAATACGTATGGTACATCTCCAGGGCGGGGAGCTATCTCAATTTTGACCTTGCTTTTCCGTCGTCATCGATACCGAGCAATTTTTTCCCTTCTAACGTAACACTGTATGGTGAGTGTGTTCACAAAGTGAGCTGAAGAGCCTCTCTAAGCCTGAGCATGCTACAGGCTATTCTGTGTGTTCCATTCTTCGGTGCTTCCTTCTAGCGAAGACTGACGTATCTATAGGACTTTGGTGTCTGGAACATCAGTTACCAGAGCGTCTCCTGTGCCTCTAATTGGTCAGGCTCCAAGAATGCTGCGGCGCTCGGAAGTGTTCCCAGTTTGGGGGACGGCGGCTGCTGTCCTGCCGATCCCACAGTAAATCCCGGTGTGCGTTCACGTGTCGCTTCTACTTACCTGACTTGGCCGCAGGGGAGCTCCAATGACACATGTCCTTCATTTTCTGACAAGAGTGGTACACCGTGGGTCTCTTGTCCAGTCCTTTCATGCTCTAATACTGAAACTCTCTTAAATCTAGCCCCAATACTGCCAGCAGCAGCGCAGCCACTCGACAATTTGGGTTCTCGGTCGAGCTGGCATGGATTGCCACGTCATTAATACCACTAATGTACTCACCACATTGGCTTTTCAACCACTAGCCGACATGTACCGGTTTTGTATCACTTACTATTGTTAATCTATGCTATGAAATACCTAGAAAAGTGACTGTGGCCAGTTTGGGCACGCTCACTTCTCTGGATCCTCGCCATGAACTTTGCGGTATCGGCCATGGCTCCGCGTCGCAATCACGCGACGCAGCCACCGTAGGCCACCCACCAAGACAAAAATCATCGTGGCGATAGTGAAGAGGATCAAGCTGACGATGATGTAATGCCCTGTAAGGATCGAGGGCTCGTCGAGCATTGGCTCTTGCGCAGAAACTTCAGGAGGATTAGCAACGTCCGAATGAACTACCTCTGCGGAATCCGCAGGGGAGACAGACGCAGTGGGAGCGTTGTCGTCAAAGTCCTGAGGGTAAATATTTTTATTCGCATGCTGGATTTTACACAAGAAAGCAGCCAGCTAGAGCTCGGCATGGAGGGGTACCTGTTTGCCATCTGCATCTACCTCGAGAGGGAGCTAAAGGATCGAGATATGAGCGACAACGAGGCCCAAAAAAATTGTGCACGTACTTCACCACAGTCAACAATGATAATGTCCTCAACAGGGCGGTCGTTACTGCCTTTCGCAACATCCTCTGGAGCTTGTCTGAGCATCAAATGGAAAGGATATTAAACGGGCTAACCAATCTTCTGGACGATACCCATGCCCTCGATCACTTTTCCAAACACAACCTGAAGAAAATGAGCATCCGTGAAGAGGATTTTGAACGGTTGATCATAACGTACATGTTTCCCATCAAGCCAGCTAGTTATGACCGTGGTTATGAACTAGAGTGGATGTCACATTTCGTGGATGGCCGGTATGCATGCCATCAACTTACAAACTGAGAACCTACGACAATGTTCTCAGCATCTACAACTTAAGTCGGAAAGGGAGACTGTTACCATTTGAATCCGGGCCAGCATTCGCCATCGAAAGAAGACCAGGGGTGGTATGCTTGAGCTTGCTGTGTGGTACATGCCAACGTCAGGATGTACAAGTACAGAGGGCTCAGCACGCACAAATTCTCATCGGGGAAGCGGTCACCGTAGATAGACTATACGAGATATGTGAATGTATGATATAGACGCGAGATAAATACTAACCTTTCCCCCCGTGCCATCGCCACGTGCTGCGAGTAGAGATCAGCTACGGATGATCAAACTAAGCTGAGCCGAACAAGAACTCACTAAAGTCACCACCTTGAATCCTGTCACGAATTCAATAACGAAAACCCGGAGAGGCTCAGGTAGATCTACGTACATGAAGTTCTTGATAACGCGGTGGAATTTGGAGCCTTTGTACCCATAGTCAAGCTTAGTACCATCCTTCTTAACGCCAGTTGCCAGAGCACGGAAGTTCTCCGCGGTTTTGGGTACCGTCTATAGGAACATCGTCTGTTGAGTCTAGACACACAAAAAATGACCCAACACAACGTACGCCACCGAAAAGGCCCAACTCAACTGTTAAAATTCATCAGACCGGAGTTTGAAAGGCAACGACGAGAGAGTGAAGTGAAGTAAAGTAAAAGTAAACGCACTACGGCCCATGGGCTGGTCACCGTGTTGGATGTCAAAGTATATTTTACTCGTGATCTTCGGGCCACGAGCAGCCTCGGCGGACTGTGCGGAGAAGATGGCCGCGAATGACACGGCAGCTAAAATGAGGGATGCCTTGGCGAAAATCATACTAGGTGAGGTGAGGAAAGGAAGGAGTAGCGATGGTGATGCGCGCGCGCTTTCAAGGACAACCAACCCCGGGAGAGTCCGAAGACGCGACGCCAATCCAGCGCTAATTAGACATCGTCTATACCTAGGCACAGTGCCCATGCATCCAAAATGCTTTTAGTTACGTCTCCTTCTATTTCCCGGCACGAGGGGATCAAACAGATGTTATAAGAGAGGCATCATGTCTGACCATTCCAGATACCTCTCTTCTCTCGAACTTCTCGATGCGTGAACTCCAGGCGAGTTTCAACGTGGTGCCACCAAAATTCACCCTTACTGCCGTTCGATTCCGAATGTTACTATACCTTGATACAGTACTGTATACTTGATTTTATCCTCCATTTAATAAACACGTCAGAATGGGAACCCATTGCTTGATGGTGTCTTATTATGCGGATTTCAGGGATCACAACTACACTAACGCGACCGATAGGAACCAGTACTACGCAATATGTATGTAGCTAGACAAAATAAATATCTGAGTGGGAGCACAGATCGACACTGAACATTTCCAGCTTAACGCCTACGTTTCCCACGATCTGGCATCCTCCCAGTCCCAGGAATTGCAGCCGCATGCATTGGAGGTGCCACGTGCTGGAGGGGTCGTGGCAAGGGAGGCATAGCGATGGGAGGAAGAGCTCGGAACGCGTCGTGCGGAGCGGTAGGAAAGGCTCGTCTTGGAGCTTGCAAAGGGTTGTACGGTTGGGGCATTTGAAGAGGCATAGGGTGCGCCACGGGAGGATCGAGAGGATCGAGCGGAAGTTGGCGCCAACCGCCTAGAACTGGTAGACCATTATTTGCAAGGAGTAGTTGGGGATTCAATTGTTGTCGTTGCGCAGGTAACGCAGGCATAGGAAGTGCCACAATAGGATGAGCAATTGGCATGTGCGCATTATGAGCGTGATGGACTTGAACATAAGCGGGTGGAGGTGGAAACCGACGTGCTGCGCCAGGGCGGTGTAGCATGGGCGGAAGGTTAGGCTGAGGTGGGGGTGGAGGTGGATGAGGCAACTCCACTCGGATATCCTCGTCCTGGACGTCTGGGTGCAGTGTCTTATATTCCTTAAGGGCCTTGTCAGCTGCAGCGGCGACCTTGATCAAACGTCACGGCGTCAGAGTCATTGTTACCATTGTATCGTACAGAATTCGCACTTCCTTGGCATGTCTGTCCCCTGCGCTGTCCCACAGGGGGCACTTCTTCGAACTACTGCTCGCTGGTTGAGCATCACGGGGTCGCTATTGGTGTATATTGTCAGCAACCTATCAGAGGAAGCAGAAGATGGTCTTACAGATTGGTCAAAATGCTCATAGCCGTGAATAACTGAACGGCAGACATAACATGACATTGCACTGCAGTATGTGCAGATCATTTTATTGCACTGGAGAGTACCCAGTCAACAGCAAGCATCATACTAGCAATAGCATCGCTTACCCCATATTCCTTCACAAAGGCTTCACGGAACTGATAAACCTAGGCATAATAGAGATCTCAAATGTTCACGCACCTTTCTGGCATTTGGGACAATTTCGCATCAACGCTCGCGCTAGCGTAC
The DNA here is from genome assembly GCA_015178925.1 of Russula emetica. Classification (NCBI taxonomy): domain Eukaryota; kingdom Fungi; phylum Basidiomycota; class Agaricomycetes; order Russulales; family Russulaceae; genus Russula; species Russula emetica. The sequence goes on along the minus strand of WHVC01000010.1, from coordinate 642,172 downwards.
TCAGATGAGCCAGACACATTAGACAAACCTGAAAGAGCACGTACTCATTGCCTCTTCGATGGCGTGCTTTCCATCTAGCATCTTGTCTTCCTCCATTTCTAAGTTCCGTTCGGCATGAACGCTACGCATAAATGGGTGTAGTTGATCACACACATACCTTCACAAGACTTTGGCAGGTGATCCTAAACACTGAGAGTAAGCGTTTCCCGACGGAACTTCGTGAAAATACCCACTTCTTTCTTACACTTCCGGCAGCTGACCTTCAGACACGCTTCGTTCTGACACGTCAACACTTTATCTGTCTCGAAGTCCACGTCCAGGACGACCTTGTAATCGCAGAATGGACATTCCTCAAGGCCCTCAAGTTCTGCAAGTTCGATGTCGCGGCGCTGTCGAATCTGCTCGTATAAGTCGAATAACTTTGTTGGAAGGATACGGCGCAGCTCGGATTCTGGGAAGCCCATCTTGCAGCCAGATATGTCCATACAATGAAGTTCTGCGTTCTGCTCTCCCAGTTTTGTGGATGTGTAGGATGTCACACAGCCCTTACAGAAAAGGTGGGTATCTGTGCACTGAGCCATCTCGCTCTGAGAGAGAGCAGTCAATAAAATGGGAAGCTCAGCGTCCAGGAAAGCTTACGAAAGGATATGTCGTGAAACAACAACCACATTCGACCCCTTCTCCCTCTTCCAAATGTTCGGATGTCAAGTCTGGGACCGGTGAGCCTTGACGGGTTTCTAACTTCTGAACAAGCCAGGTATGCTCCTTCATGAACTCCTCCTCATCGTGAGATGACTTGTTACGGGCCTTGGCTTTTCCTTTGCCTGGATTGGGGGCGACCGGCAGAACGGAAATCGGACTTGCACCAAGCTGCAACAGAAAGAGATAGGCGGGGGCATAATGGTTCTCATGCGAGGAGAAAGTCTCAGAAATGAACGAAGCATCGAGGTCGCGAAAATTACTACGAAGATATTTCTATTCCACGCCAGTCGGCAATTTAAGAAGAAAGGAGAAAGTTGATACGCACTAGAGACAGATTCCGATACGCCCGTCCTAGACGCCTATCCGGAGGATGCGTATAGTCTACGCTCGTGTTCGTGTCCCCTGATGTTTCCTCCGCAGCTGCTCTTGCCTTTCCCTTCCCTTTAATGTCCTTGGGATATGACCGATCTTCTAGCAGAATATGAATTACAAGGTTAAGGAGATTGTCCCGGTTGTTGACACCAGTGTCATGTGCAGCAAGAAGGTCGAAGACATGCGCAGGTAGGACATCAGGAACTACCTCGTGCACCCGTTCGACAAGCCTCTCGTAGGGTTCTGGCGCGACATCTGAAGCATCGGCGGAAGCTGGAGGCGGAGATTCATGGGGCAGTGGATCATGTTCGGGTGGAGGGGTCTGACGGTCGGGCAGCTGAGGAGTACCAGTTGCCGCGGCCGCGGAGGGTGTCAGGGGCTTGGTTTCGGGTTGTACCTCTGGCTCCTGCTCGAGAAGAGCAGCATGGGCATGGGGCTTTTGGACAGGAGAGGTAGCCCTTTGTGGCGCAGCGCTTGCATGCCGTGATGCTGGAGTTTGGCCTTTTAATTTGTGTGGACGCCTAGTTGCCCTGAGGCTGAAATACCATGCTGTCAACGCAAATGAAAACGAACCGCAGACATGATATCGCACCTCGAAGCTCGAGACCGTACAACAGCAGTACTTGGCCCAGCCCTTGATTCCGCGGCCTCCTTTCGTCTCTTAACCCTCTTGCATTGAGTGCTGCTCTGACTGTCCGTGGAGTCGGAGAGCTCAATCACACTCTCATTACCATCGGTGTCGCGTTTGCGGCGCAATGGACGATAACCGGTACGGGGCTTTAGCTCTGGAGAAGGTGAAATATCAATCACGTCTCCCATTGTACTAGGAGGTTAGTGACAACGCCGCAAAAATACTGCGTCGGCTGTGGATAGAGCGACAACGAAAGGGGTTGTAGTTGCTGCACTGTGCAAGGATGGCCTGGGACATTATAAGGAACGTCACGCATTCAGATAGGGAATATGAAAGAAGCCTTACTGTGTGCTGGAGGAGTTGTGCCAGGGGGGCACGACAACATAGCCTAAACAATTAAAGGCGCAGCTCAGCTCGCTCGTTAAACAATCACGGCGACCCGTGACCTTACCGCGTTTACACCAACTGTTATTACTGTGCGACTACAGTACAACTACAACTACAGCAAAGGTGCCAAACTGGTGCCAGTCATTGAGGTAAACTTAGGGGTGATCACTAGATCACTGATCACAGTTTACACAGCCTAACAAGATATAATCTAACTTAGGAGAGAGGAGCGCCGGGCCACATGCATTGTGTGACAGTGAGCGTGACTAGAAATCAAAACCAAACTTGCCCACAGTGTCACACGGGATTCACCGTGACTACCGTCACGGCTCTCCTAGTCATTTTTCCCTCAATCTCGCTGCAAGCTTATTTTCTCTACAAGTCACGTTCAGGAGAAAGTAGATGTCTCCTTCAACGCCTTCGAAAGAGGAAGGATCACAGGATCCTGTCCCAGTCTCCGCAGGGGGAACCTACACTATTCGGGTGAGCCACATTGTGCTTAGTCATACGACAACACCTCATTGCGACTCCACACGGTCGTCAGGACATTTCTGTTGGCTGCAAGATTTATGCCAAGCGCTGGAATACAGATGCTTCAGAGCCCGAAGTACGACTTGCAGAGATTCTTTCTATTCGGGATAAATTAAACAATCCGTATCTCCGACGCCTTCCCTCTTCTGCACCCGCTTCGAGCAACGGCACATCCCATGCACCCTCCCCCGCTCCTGAGACATTTCCACCAAATCCCGAACTCGACAAACTCGAGTTTTTTGTCCACTGGGACCAATTCAACAAGCGCTTGGATGATTGGATCCCCGGTTCCCGGCTGGTCCTTTCACGAGACCTTGAGTGGCCGCGTCAGAAGAAGGACAAGAAAGAGAAGGAGAAAGTCGTGAAGAAACATGGCAGTCCCAAACGCCAGGGAAAGATGCCCAGGTCCAGCAAGGAACATGCCCTTCTTCGACGTGCCACTCTGAATAATGCTATGGGTGTGGGCAAAGGCTGGAATATGCCACGGGGTGCCAGTGCATCGCCATCGCCATCTCCAGCCGTATCGCCGTCGCCGACTCCTTACAGTTCTCTGAAGCGCAAGGCACCTTACGGGGATCCCCAGGAAGAGGAAGAGGAGGATGAAGATGCTATTGGGGAAACGGACGTCGAAATGGCCGATGCCGATGCCGATGCCGATGCAGACGCAGACGCAGACGGAGATGCAGATGCAGATGCAGATGCAGATGCAGATGCAGATGCAGATGCAGATGCAGATGCCGACGTTGACGCTGATGGAGAGCTTGACCCTGATGCGGATGCGGACGGTGAGGCTGACCCTGATGTGGACGCCGAAGCCGACTTGGACGCAGACGCAGACGCAGATGGGGATGTCGACGCGGAAGGCGAGATTGATCTAAGCGTGAGCACGCCCGTCGACCCTCCGCATCCACTCAGCTCCTTCTCGAAGGAAGCAGAGATCGAGAAACTTCGAACGAGTGGTTCCATGACACAGTCCGTCTCGGAGATTGCTCGCGTGAAGAATCTCAATCGACTCTCCATTGGTCGGCATGAAGTCGACGCTTGGTATTTCAGTCCGTATCCGCAGGAGTACGCGCATCTCCCCGTGCTCTACATCTGCGAATTTTGCCTTGCCTACTTCCCGAGTCAATTCATGTTAATCCGGCATCGGAAACGCTGTACCTTGTTGAGCCCTCCTGGGAACGAGATCTACCGACACGAGGACCTCTCGTTCTTTGAGATCGACGGGAGGAAACAATTGTCGTACTGCAGAAATCTGAGCTTGTTGAGCAAATGCTTCCTCGATCAGTATGTCCTTCTACTTTACCTTCTTTCCGATCTCATAAATACTTCTTCACAGCAAAACGTTGTACTACGACGTCACGCCATTCATGTACTACGTGATGGCACGTTCCCATCCACTTCTCTTCTCGTTTGCATTTATTTACTTTTCTGTTTCCAGTGTCAACGAGACTCCACGGGGTGTCATCTAATAGCCTACTTCTCCAAGGAGAAAGAGTCGGCCGAAAACTATAACGTTGCGTGTATCCTGACGCTACCTCAGCATCAACGACACGGTTACGGAAGACTCGTGATTGAGTTTTCTTATCTGCTCAGCCAACGAGAAGGAAAGTTGGGCAGCCCCGAGAAACCGCTTAGCGACCTCGGCTTGCTCGGATACCGTTCCTACTGGGCAGAGAAGATTGTTGAGACGGTCTTAACCGCTGGAGAAGAAATCAGTGTCGACGAGATTGCCCAGGCAACCGCCATCACACACGCCGACGTTATGAATACGTGCGTGCCTTGTCATGTCGACCCATCTCGGACCTTTTCACCGTTTTACTGATTGTCGCCCATCTCGTTCGTCCGTCAGATGCACGACCTTACAATTATTCAAGCATTACAAAGGACAACACATCATCTGTCTCTCAGACGCGGTGTTAGAACGGTATGAAAAGTCAAAAGCCAAGCGACGCCGCCGTATATTTAAAGAATATCTGAACTGGCGACCGCCGAGCTTCACTCGTGACCAATTGAGGTTTGGGTGGTAGATCTCTTGGCGACGCTGTACGCTCGCGGCGCTCGTCGACATAACAATCGAACCGTTCTTATCCCATATCCCCGGCCCTGGGCGGCTGAGACGCAAATGGCCCTCAGGGGGAGTGATAATCTAGACTCCAGAAAATCCTTCCCAGAGCACATTTTCCTATGCAACATAAACCATGTATTGAGTGTATTGTGAACTACTGTAATATATAAATCATGACTGCAAAAGAAACTTTGGGTCAAATCTTTCTCTCTTTCATAGACTTGGCCTTAATTACTGTATCTCTGAGAAAAGTCCTGTCAATGGTTAACGAAACCAGGGATCCTCCAAGAAATCAAATTGTCAAGCGGCGACTGCAGCTTGCCTTCCTTACTGTACCTTACTTGAGGCGAATTGAGTCGGTCCATTTAAAACTTGACCATTGTGGACAGAAGATTGAAATGGGGTTTGGATGATATTGGATTGCCGGCATGACATGACATATGAAGATATCATGAAGAAGGGGGTGCGTGTGAGGCACTCAAAGTAAGATTCGAGTTTCCCTACCTTGTGTTCAATTACCATCTGTCGTTTGATATTGGGATATTGGCAGGTGTACGTGTCTTATACCTTTTATCGTAAGAAAAAAAAACCCGATTGCCAGCTAGCCCAGCGTTGCTTTGCTTTTAGGAGCACAAAGATGATTGATTACCGATTGGAATTAATGACTGTTTGATCGAGTTAAAGCTGCCGCGATCGAACAGTCATTAAATCAAATCAGTGCCAAAGGTGCCAAACTCCTCAGCTGTTGTACGTTGTGCGTTAGTGTCAAAGTCAGTGTCAGTGTCAGTGTTATCATGGCATGGTATGACATGAAGACAAGAGAAGTAGAAGTGAAAATGAAGGCTGCTCAACACCGGTACCGGCATATCATCTCACCAGTCTCCGAGTCCGACTCGGTATCGAAACGCTACGTACCCCAGTGTCGTAACACATGTCATGATAAGCACCAGCAAGTATTACAGCTGCTGCTGTTTTTACCGCCGTCGCCGTCGCCGCCGCCGTCAGAACAGGAAAGGAGGGTGGTGAAAGAGAGGCGGTGTACTGGCACCTCCACCACCACCGTAACATATGCTACAGTCAGTTACAAGCACAGCTACATCACGATTTTTACTACTACACCAAAAAAAGTTTAGTGTCATTCATCTGCGCTCGTTCCAGCTCCAGGGACACGTCTGCGAATATGAACACTGGCATCTTCGAAGCTCTCCTCGCGATCCAGTATCGCAAACGATGACTCTCCACTCGTACTCCCACCGCCATTCGCACCACCACCACCATCCGATGCAGAGAGAGAATGCTCGTGCTCGTGCTCTTGTTCCGTTTCGGCTTCGCGTCCGCCTTGATGGTGTTGGTGTTGGTGTTGCTGATGCTGATGCTGGTGATGGACACCACCACCACCACTGCGTAGCAGTACGCACCGCGGAGCCGTAAATGGCGAACCGCTCTCATCGCTGCTGCCACTACCACCACCGCCCGCATCGTCCTCACCATCTTTCTCAAAGAAATTCCTCCGGCTCACAGTAGGCGATCCGGGCATACTCGCAACGGGCGAGAAGACTCCAACACCAGCGAGGCGTGCGGCACCATCATCTTCCGAGCCTTCCCCGTCCACGAAAAAAGCGCGTGAGGACGTAGCGTCGGTGCCAGTGCCAGAGGCGGCAGTGGACGTAGGTGTAGTAGGCTTGGTCGAAATGCCAGATGGTGATGGTGACTCGTCCTCTGGTTGCAAGACGGCGGCGACGGGGATGGGGTGGTCAGGGTCGACTAGGACTGTTGGAAGGCCTGTGGTGTCGGCATTGGCAATTTTTGAGTCGGACTTGGACTTGGGAGGTAGCTGCGTCGCGAATGAGGATTTGTGGGAGGTCGAGGCGGTAGGGTCGCCGAGGGTGCGTGCGATGACATAGGATGTCACGTCCTGTGTAGTGCGAGCAAATGGGGATGTGTATGTGTATCAGTGGTTGGCCTGGCGAGCGCCGGGTGAGAGAAAGATACTGACGAGAAGGGCAAGGACGAGAGTAGGAAGAATGGCAAGGATGGCCCAAATACGGAAGGCGTAGGCGATGGTTGCGACCCAAGAATTGGAATCATAGTTCCAGAGATAGTCGACGTACTCGTTCCAGAGATAGGAAGGAACGGTAAAGATGGAGGACATGAGGATCTAATTCATTCACTGATGGGGGAGTAAGGGCAATACTGTACAAGTAAGCAGCACAAAACCAAAACCAAAACAAATGACGACAGCTTTTTCCGCCCATGTGGCCGGATTTACAGGGGTAATAAAATGTGGGGAGTCCCGCCGAACCCGACAAACCTATTCTCTCGCAAATCAATGTCCGCGAGCACAATCCGTCAGCCCATTTTCGTTATAATATGCAACAGAGCCCAAGCGAAAGCAAGACAGCAAATAGAGTAGAGAAACAGATGTAGCAAAGAAAGCGGAATCACTCAAAACACAAGAAAACTAAGGATACATGACAGACGAAGGGAAGACGACTCCGTCCCCTCGCACAAGGATAATAGGTCGTCGTTTTGTCGTTTGGTGCTCTGGTGGAAGGCATCCCAAGACTTCCGAACACCGTACATCGACAAACGTCGACGGGTCAGATCCAAAGAAAACTGACACCGGGTCGGACTTGGAGAAGTTCTCGCCATAGAGCGTCAACAATTTAGAAGTCTGTGCACTCGGTTTCGCGAGCATGTGGCGCGTCCCGTGGTGTTTAGGCGCTTCCGACGCGCGGTCAGGGGGTAAATATTTCACCACATTAGGGAAAGGCGAGACAGGCTTCGAGGGTACTAGATGTGAACCCGTCTGAGGAGAGTTCTGACTGTCGAACAGAACTGGCGGTACATAGAAGTTGTAACGGACTTGGTCTACATTTTCAGTCAGCGGATTCCTGAAATTAGAAAGGGGATAAGAACCAACCTGTGCCGACTATGGTCCACACGCTCGTCTCGCCAATGTCAACCTGCCAGAGAGCACCGGAGGACGCGCCCGAGTCACTGCCAGTCTGCCGGCTGCCAGCAGAGCCAGCAGAAGTTGGACGTCTCCGTGGTTTGGATGAAGCACCACTCTTCGACAAGCCGCCTGCGCTCGAAGAGCCACGCTTCGGTTTCTTAACCCTTCCACCGTCGCTTGATGGGAATTCCATGGGGTTCGGAACAGGGGATGCAGGTTCGCTACGGGCTACTGATGATGGTACCGATCCGAAATAGTCATTGCCCGATCCGTTCGATGCAGGGGTCGAGATGATAGGCGAACTTGGCACAACCGGCGAATCTGGACTACGTGGGCCATCCACGCCACTTTGCCACTGGCGACCGTCTACTGGACGATAGGTATTGACTTTTTCACCCATGCAGGAAAGGAACGCGCCCGTCTGGCCTGGTGAGCCTGACTCGGGAGCGCCTTTACCGGGCTCGAAGACTTCAAACGCAACCTTGTGCAATTGACTGACCGGGTCACCGCAGACTTCACCGGGGGTACAGTACTGCTCGCCGACACCCTTAGAACCTTCTTGGGCGCCCCCTCCAACAACAGTAGTTTGGCGATCAACCTTCCGAATGATCAGCACGGGGGATACAACGCCGGATGTTAGACACTGCAAAACGACCGTCTGGTTGTAATAAATTGGGATCGGGGTGCCGTTGTTCATAAACGGAATCGCGTTCGGTGGCGGTGAAGGATAATCCGGATGTAGCGGGGGCGGAGGGGGCGCGTCCATTCCTCCGGCGGGCTTCTCGGCATCGACTATGTACATGACGAACGGGTCTACAAAAGGGTTTAGGGCAAGGGTCAGGAAGACCATAAAAAGAAATGCTTACCCCAACTTGAGGTTTTTGCAATGAAGGAAGGAGTGGATGCACGGTTGCGCTGATCGATACCCATTAACGGGGCGCCATCTGATCCCTTGAATGAAGAGCCAGATCCGGACACACAGAGATATTTGGTCGATACGGTTTGAGATCGTAGCCGATGGAAGAGGGAAATCGTGGACCCGTGATTAATACAAACTGCGGCGATGCCGTTAAAGACCGGGTCACGAGGGTAGGTGGAGCACATACGCTCGAGGTTCTTCGCACTCTGCCGCTTCTTGCTTGGCTTGCTGATGACTTTGATCGGCCTACTGGGAAAGACTGCGATGACCCGCTCAGGCTCATTCTCCCCAGTGGAGCCCGTAACTTTGACAAGTGCTTCCACCTTCTTCTTCTTCTCGTCCACGTCAGAGATAAACAACTGTTTCCCAACACAGCGGCCTATGTAAGTGGTACCAGTGGGGGGTTCAGAAACATCAAAAGGTTTGCCCGTAGCTGCAGACCACTCGATGTTGCCCTCCTGGCCAGGAGCCTCGCCAGAGATGGACACCGTGACTCGTGGTGGAATTGGTTTAGATTCATCGCCGCGACGCGCGACGTCCGACCACCACGAGTTACCGATCAAGATTGCGGTGGGAGGAGGGCATAAAAACCTGGCATTTCATTAGAGAAGTTGGAGTCTACTACGACATTCAACAGGCCATGTGAAGACGTACCTCTTCTCTGTGCCGTAAGACTTCTGCGCCACCTTGCTTGACATGACTATGACGGTACGTTCACCGAAGGCTAGGCGATTCGGTGTCCGCACGTACTGGTCGATGTATGGTCTGGTCGGTGGTAATGGCGTCATCGAACAGTACAACACATCCAGAATCGTCTCGCATTTACCTGATGAATGTGTGAAGATCGGCGGAAGCGCCCATTTGACCCATACGCATCCTCATCATGGTATCCTCAACACCAGGAATACGCAAACCCAAGTCATTTTGGGGACTCGGAATGAGGTAGTTAGAAATTTCATCGTAAGAGGTGCCACCATCGAAGCGGTTATGTGTCGCCTGCGGAGGGACGCTGCGAAGCGGCTCCGAAGGATGGCCCTGCAATTGAGGTTGACCGAGGAAACCATCTGAGGGGAAGCGGGGCATGCGATCTGAGAAAGAAGGGAGAGTTGCGGAACCAAAGTTGGGTTGTGAGCTGACTGCAAGGGAAAACTCGTCGTGCATGTCAGACTGGAAACTGGTTGAGCTTATTGTCGAGAGACGTCGATCCGACATCAAGTCGCTGAAGTCCTGCTTGATGCCGTTTGTAGGTCCGGCCGAGAATGGAAGGCCGCCGGTGGGATCGCTAGGGGTGAGCGGGGTAGCCTTGCCACTACTCAGGGACGAGGATATGCTGCCCATCATATCGTAGGGACCAGCGCTCTGAGAATGGAAGGAGGGCGAGGAATCATGCGAGAACATGCTGGAATACATTGACTCAGAGTTAGGGCCATAGGAAGGTGCCGCAGGGGATGTGTTTGAGCGGAAGCGTTGGTGAGGGAAGGAAGGTTGCTGCTGAGGCTGAGGTGCTGGGGGCGGGGGATGGGTATGGGAGAACATGTCGTAGGAAGGGTGCTCAGTAACGTCCATTTTGTCGTTGTCAAAAGGATGCACGGGAAGGTGGTTAGCAGAGTGGGGTGGATGATGATCCATGGATTGGTCGAAGTGAGAGGGTAAGAAAGTGCCATTGTTTTGATGAGGGAGCGGGGAGTGAGAGAGTGGGGAGGAGGCGGAATCAGCGGACATGAGACGGTCTCTCGGGACAGTGCTGGTCTTGAGGATCTCGCCTAGTTCCCAACGAGATATTTCCGGTCGGGGAGGACGGGCAGGATCGGCAGGGGCCATTGTAAAGTCGGGTCCGGAGTCTGAGGAGAGGGGATGGTGCCAGGTCGCGGCGCGTGCCATGTAGGGATGAGTGGGGGAAGGAGAGGAGAGGGTATAGGAAATGGGAAGAAGAATTAGAAAGACATTGAGAGTCTTTTATTGAAATTGCCTTGTGGGGGAGAGTAGAAGAGGGCGAGGAGAGCCGCCCCGCCCGGAGAGAAAGTCAAGGCAAGGAGCGTCCGTCGAGTTGAGGTTCAGCGAGAATCTCGTCTATCTGAATCTTAGCCTCACACACCCCTCCTCTGTGATCCCGTCTTGCCTGCTCTGTCATTATCACAACCTGCTCACTGTTCACTGCCTGTATCTCCGCGGCTGGCGTCTCGTCTTTCCCGTCAGACTCCCTTGTCTTTGCTAAACCGCGTACATTGACCTGACCAGGGTTACCCTGACGTAACCGCCAAACTGTCGGAGCAAGGCACAATGGCGGTCCGTTCTTTCGGTTCGCACCTCAAACTGAACTGCTTGCTGCCCCCACGAGCTACATCCAGAAACACTCTCTTTCATTCCCCTCCCTCCCTTCCGCTTAAATCCCTCCTTCCAAATCGTAATCGGCGAATCCTCTTCGCGGCACCCCCCGCAAGGGATTCGTTTTTCTATAACCAACACCATTTGGCGCCATACCATAACGGCATCCCCCTCCACTGCGTATCACACCCACATGGTTACAGCTTGCGGCCATCCGGATCTGTTCCTCCCTCTGTCTTTCCAAGGACGGCTGTACATAATCTCCGTCTCTTGATGGTCACTAGTCAACTCATGTCACCCCTTTGTGTAGTCCTTCCGGCGGTAGAGCCCCTCCCTCTTTGCCTGCCTTGATATCGACTTCCAGCCCAGGCCCTTTGCACTTCCTTATCTAGGAGTCGACCATCCATTCGAACGAATACAGGTAAATCGCGAACCAGACCACCATGCTAAGTTTCCATCATCGTGCCTACCTTTACTTTCGTTTTATGACTGTCACTTCTTTCGACCCCATATACATGTTTCGGTGTGCCAACGATTCTGGCCACAGAAACTTCGGGTATTCGGTTTCTTCACTACCCACATCCCCGGATGTCATTTCCCTTTGCGGGCAGCACCTGACATGTTCACGCGGACCTTGCTCTACCCGTACCCTGTGTAGATAGACGCCAGACGGATACAACCCAGAATCGAATTCATGAGGGTTTTGAGACGACAACTTCCGTTCCTCATGGAGTTACCCGGTCATTTTTGGCAATACCCCATCATTGATGTGTGAACCGAGTTTGATCCCAGTGTTGAACACTGCAGCCGTTCCCGTTAGTACTGGATGTGCCTGCACCCTGCGATGGCCAGCAATCAGATGGGACCTGTGAATATCATCAACTCGCAATACTGATGCTATGGTGGCATCAGTTCTTTGCAACAAGTATCCTTCGAACTGTGAAATGTCCGAAGTGGCCGAGGATAAAGCCGTATCGACATACATAGGGTAGATCATCAAAGATCCAGATCCGGGAATGGGTATTCCCCTTCTGGTCTAGCTGGTCCTGCCATCCTTCGTTCTTCTCCGAGATTATCTGAAAGATTCGGGTTACTACCCAGAGGTTACTCGGACTTGTAACAGCTCTATGGTGCATGCCATTCAACCCTGGACGTCAACAGCCCCACAGCGCCCATATTCCGCTGTGATACAGAAGCATCTCCGTTGCGGTCGGACTATGGTTGCTCATGATGTTCGGCTTGTTCAACGATATCATGATTCATGATTTGTGCCATTCGACACTCCACGATATCAGAGTCAGCCCGCGTAAACATATCTTCGTGTCGGTGCCCTACGAAACACTTTCTACTTGTTGATGGCAAGGCTTGCGTGCATCCCGGTAAGTACTACTAAATCAGATCCCGCGGCGTTTGGAAGTCTAAATGACCTAACTGACGTTGCCTTGAGGCGATACAGTATAGACGACTGGCTTTCTACCTTGCGTTCCTGTAGGCTTCCGAGTCATTGCATTGGACTCGTGCTCACCTATGGTGTGATTTATACCGCTGTCCGCGGACAGAGAGAGGGAGGATCATGTCGAGATTGAGGCACAATGCCCTTTGGTGTTGGACGAGTCGGGGTCTGCTCAGTATACTACGGAGTTATCCTATGTCCCTCTCGACCCTTCCAGTGAGCCTGACCAATCTTCCTCTCCTGGTGATGTGCTTAACTCGTGCGGTTCCCTGCTAGATGATTGGACAGCCGGTTGGCGACCCTTTGCCGCAAAGTGAGCTATTCTGAGAGGTATTTCTGGCAGTTCCTTGGCTTATGGTATCCCGCGGTCGCATGATTTTTACCCTGGATCAAAAGACGCGGTCAAAACATCCCTATCATACCCTCGGGTTTAAGTTATAAGTTATCCTACCAAAATCTCCTTAATGTAGTGTGCTTAATGTTTGTCTCTCAGTTTTTCTGTGACTTTGGCGTTGTAGAGAGCCGCATCACAGGGACTGTCATTCGTCAGTCAAAGTAATCCACCAAACCTCAGCAGGCCTGATCGTGGTGATGTCGAAGTCTGTTCTCTTAACGGAAGTCGAAGCGGCTGGTCATGATGCGATCGAAAATGTCGTTAAGCAATGGAACGACGCGTCCGGACCGATGATCGGCGAGCCCCGCGTCCCGATCTCGCTGCCTATCATGCCAGCCCCGCGAATCCGCGCAACCCTTGATACCCGTTCGCATACGCAGCGGACGTCTCCCCTCAGTTCGCTACTTAGAGCGAGACATCATGACGTATTTTGACTGCCGCCACAAAGGACTCGGACGGGTTCTTGACTGCGATGTGCGATTCGTCATATTTTAGTAAAAGCTTCCCTCGGTGGATTTGTATCATTGGCTGGTGATAGACATCGCTTGCGGCGATGGCTTCTAGTTCCCTGATTACAGTACTCGGCCTGCAGTGCCCGTGGATGCATGCAATCCTGGTTCTGATTCCTTGACCGGTGTACCACGTGATGGATAATGACAATGAGGGAGACACCTCGCATCCCCTCGTCACTCGCTGAAATAAAATCGTGTTGAACAGATTACGATGGCTACATGTCTCATTCCGTGTGTGCAAAAGAAATAGAGGTTGCTGTTGCTGTTGTGCATCGCAACGGAGGGCGCGAGCTGTCCCGGAGATTCCCGAGAAAATTAAGGCGCCACAGACGCGAGAGAGATGACCGTGATGAGATGAGCCAACCAACCGACCGAAGTGCTTTCCATCCTACATTAACAACGTGTACCCCTCCCTTCTCTCCCCTCCCTCTCTTTCCCCCGCTTCATCTGTGGCAACGTGCTCTCTCTCCTGCCCCCCCTGATCACCCTCGAGACTCCGATACCGCGTATCCGGTATTCGGCTCTCAGCGTATAGTTCACACAGCCTTCAATTTGCCGAACGATCTATGTATGCGCATTCGCATCGTTCAGTCCCCAAGGTTCAGTAATACGTTCTCTCGATGTCTGCTCCCGGATACTCGCTCGAGTCTGCCCGCCGTCCACCACCTCCTCTCCGGCTTCAGCTCGCCCCGAAGCGTACCTCTAACGTCACAAGCGCCGCCGCAACCTCAGAATACCAAACACTCCTTTACGACCTTCCATCGACCGCGCCTCTCTCCCCTCCTCAATCAAAGGTCGAAATCGTGTCTCCGATATCGCCAAGTTACCTCGGGCATTCTATGAACCGGAATCCGGCAAGTGGAAGAGCGAGCCCCCTCCCTTCTCAAAGAGCACGTTCGGCCACGCCTAATCGCGCTCCAGTCGACCTGGAAGCGTTCGCAGAGCGATGTAGGAAGTGGTGAGTTCACACGATCCCCGATTCTGAATAAATGGTCGTTTTCGTCATCATTTATGCGTATTTCCCTCGGTAGGTACTTCACGCAGGATGAGGAGGCCGGGCGACAGATGACGCAAATGCTCGCCACATTGCCTCCAGCGCAGCATGCCCCATTCTCAAGGTTGCAAGCGTCAATCCGTTCCGCCTATCACGCCAGCATCAATGCACGGCGGACAGCGGAGTTTAAAGCCCACTTATCCGCCACGCTTCCTGGCTGTTCGCTTACACCTCTATCACGGGCGGACCCTACAGGGAGCACTGCTCAGAAGGAGCGTTATGAAGCCTTTGAGCGCTTTGTCCGAAGTTGGTGTACGGTTGGTATGCCAGGAACAAAACCGTTTTTCGAAGGCTTGTGGGCTCTGATGAGGTTGCAAGTCGTTCCCGAGCACCTCGGCGGTGCAGGAGGGCACTACATACACTGGGAAATCGACGACGCCGTTTTCAAGGAATCAGGGTGAGTGGCTCGGCCTACTTAGCAAAATGCAAAAGTGACTGGTTTGCGTCGTGCAGGGGCAAAGATTTCATGCTCGAAGCTGTTGACGTCCTCAAAGGAGTTAGTCCGGCTATTACGCATTTCGTTTGAGCGTCTTCTGATCTTCCGTTCGCTGATTAGGTTCTGGGATTCGACGAAAGCCCCTCTGCGCGTACGTCAACATCGACGCTCAGCTCTCCCATTCGCCCCTTGCCCGCCCCCGCAGCCCATGCTAGATCTCAATCTCAACCCCTTCGTTCGAAGCCACCTATTCCCGCGCGCAGGAACTTGGCCGCACAGGACTCACCTCTCGCAAAGAGGCCTAGGGCCCCAAGCGACCCATTTCTCGATACGCCCGCCTTCTCACGCTCTTACTCGCCTTCTCCTCGATCTATTTCTATCCCACTATCCGCCTCCATCTCGGACACCATAGAAGATTCCTCAAGTCCAATTACACCACCTCAAGATTTAGAAGATATGTTTAACCCGGGACCAGCGGCGACATATGAATCCCAGGAGATCGACGAAGAATACATGAGAACATGGACTTCCCCCGATCTCACCAACATAGAGATTTTACAACTTTTGAAGGTCTTCCCGACTTTCATCACACGTCGTGCTACCCCACGTTTTCCCGATAACACGCCAGATTCGCGCGCAGCCGATCTGGAAGCTGGTCAAGAGTCCTTGGCTGCGGCTGGTGAAATACGAATTGGCACTGGTCAGATGTGGGTGAGCGAACAACGACGCTCCGACGGTTGGGAAGGCAGCTGGTGGACCAGATTCAAGAACTGGTGGCATCAGTTATTCTGCTAAGGGCGTCTCAAGTTCGCGCCACTAAAATCGTGGGTGTAAATTTTTTATCAGGTCACTGCTGCCAGTGCCTAGGTACTCTCCATTTATATCCTGTTTGTGTCATGTCATACACTGCACACCAATCATCTATCATGCAGAACTCATACCATATCTTTTCTTTTCCTTGTCTCATTCATTAGCGCCGCCTCGCATTCCCTGATTGTTGCTTTATCTGTACTGTCATTATTCGGACAGTGTCCGAACGTGTACGGAACATGTGAATTAGTTTTGGGACTGAAAAAAAAATGCATTTGGATCGAACGTTAGGGCGTTGAACGTGGGATCTTGGATTGTATAAATACGAGTATTACGTTCGCTGATCTGTCAGGACTGATGGTACTCGATCGAGTACAGTAAGTTACTATGAGAGCTGTAACGTAACATCTCGCTTTGAGATTCCGGTGGCGCAGGAAGGTGGAAGAAAGCTCATCCGCCTCAACTTGAAGGAAGTGATTGGGGCAAGGGCTTTGGTCTCACGCAGGCACCCGGAAGAATGGCCGTGATGGAACGGAAAACAGGTTCATGGCCCTCACATGTACACTTTCGACCCAACCCAACGAATGAGAGAATAGACCGTACCGAGATCTGTCTGGACACGATCATTAATAGGGTTAAATAGTCACGGTTGTCTAGAGGGCGTAGCGTAGTAAGTTAAGTTAAGAACAAAGAAGAAGAAAAAGAAGAAGGGTTTATTACAGTAAGTAATACAATTAAACAACGACAACAACGTAGAGCATTGCAACGCGTTCTTCTTCTATTATTCCTTGTACAAGTACAGTAACTTATTAGGGTCTGTGCACGACGACGGCACGGTATACCGGCATTGCACGGCATGATTGAGCGTTGGCGTAGAATAGGGGGTTTCACGTTGCGGTTTTTTGGCGTTTTTTGGGCATTTTTGGGCATTTTTTTTGGTGGATTTTTGGCAGTTTTCCTTAAGGTTTCAATTCAGTTTTTGCTAAAAACTCGTCAAAAACAGCCCCCAAAAAAGGTCCAACGTGAAACCCCCCTCCTCCGCCGTTCCGAAACACAGATCTCTGTTTTTACACTTTGTCGCTTCCAGAGAGGCTAAAGTGCGATAAAATATATTTATTAAATATATCATATATGTCAAATAAATAAAGTAAATATTGCGGAGTCATGCTGTAGGGTGGCGCAGCCTTTTCCGTCCGCATGCCATGCCCACACTTCCAGTTCGACAGCGACTTCTTCGAGGTGCCTTTGTGTATGCAAGAAAGCTGCAAGAGCTACGCCGTCGTGCAACTGGTGACTCGGACCCGAGCGATGGGAGTTCGGACATGGAGCCCCTGCGGAGTCAGCTGGGCTCTGACTACTCGGACGTCGATTCCTCACCATCTTCCCTGTCTTCCATATCCTCGTTGTCCTCCGAGTCTCAAGATGATATAGCTGCTGGCTATGAAGCAGACTCTGATGATGACCTGTCCACAGATGCCGAGGAAGACATGCTTTTCATAAGGCGGTTAGCAGCCCTTCAGGAACGGATCAACTACCTCACAACCACCCGCGTTCTCTTCCCAAATCGCGTCCACAAACTATCACAGCTCTACTTGGTTCTCGTCTTGTATAAGGAGGACGACCATAAACGATTCCGACAAAATCTCCGAGTCAACCCCGAGACATTTGATGAACTCATCAAAAGGATCAAAGGTGATCCCGCTTTCGTGAGCGATGGACCACAAGATCAGATGCCTCTTGACGAACAGCTTGCAATCTCACTCTTTCGCTTCGGACACCATGGGAATGCAGCCTCTGTGGAGGCTATCGCGCAATGGGCAGGTACATCAGCCGGGATGGTCGTTAACGCAACGCGACGGGTGATAACAGCATTCCTCACCCTTCATGATGCTGTAATCCGGTGGCCAAGTGCACGCGAGAAGGAAAACGCGAAGGAGTGGGTCGAAGCCGCCACTTGCGTCGCATGGAGGAATGGCTGTATCTTTGTGGATGGCACTCTGGTTCCTCTGGCTGAAAAGCCAGGGTATCATGGCGAAGCATACTTCGATCGAAAGTCAAACTATTCGCTAAATGTTCAGGTGAGCATAAAGCCAAACGGCCCTCTTGCGTACTGATAGGCTTGTCACCGGCAGCTCATCACCCTCCCGAATCTCCGCATAATCGATTATGTCATCGGACATTGTGGCAGCACGCATGATTCCACCGCCTTCCAAGACTCGCACACCGTTCTCAAGAGACAGCACCTTATTGGACCTGGAGAATGGATATGGGCAGATTCCGCCTATCCGATAGAGGCTTGGTGCATCACACCATTCAAGAAGCCTGCTGCGAACGCTCCGGATAACAAGGTCTTCAATTACTGGGTTTCACATGTATGTCATACTTTTCGGTCTACCACACTACATAACTAACTGGTAAAAGGTTCGGATTCGATCCGAGCATGCTGTAGGATTTATTAAAGGCCGGTTTCAGTCATTAAAAGGGTTGCGCCAACAGATCAAGAATGCCTTGGATCACGAGCGCGCCCTCGCATGGATACGAACATGCATCGTCATTCACACCATGATTCACGAGATCGAGACGGAACACTTCGACGAGGAGTGGAATGAAGAGCTCATTTTGGACGGTCTGTCGTCGGATGAAGTCAGCTCACCTGATGAGGATCGCGTTGCCGCTCAAATCCGTCGTGAGTCCCAGGGCCAGCGAAAGCGGAGGAGGGTTAAAGAGGATCTATTTGCTAGTGGACTAGTAGTCGACTATCATAACGAGTCCGAGTAGAATAGCAAGAATAACACCATAATGGTGCCGGGTTTGAGCCTCGTGCTCGCCTGCATGCCCGCCTGCATGCCCGCCCATTCTCCTGATCAAGCCTTGGCCGCATCATCTTCACTTCTCGCGTGTCCCATCACCGTTCGCTGTTATGCCACATCATCGCCTGGCTTCCATGAGCTCGGAAAGTTGAAGTTGTTTGCAGGAAAGTCAAACTCAGAGTGAGTTAAGGCACTCTGGCTAGTGCCACTGCTCGACGTACTTGCATGTTGGGAATGAACCCAACTATCAGCTGTTGTAGCTGGACTCGTAGACGATCCACCAAGTTGCGTTGATGGTCCCGATCCCAATCCCGCATGATTCGCGGCATGGATCCCACCTACTGCGCCCATCGGGCCTGATGCAAACATGTTCGCCATGTTGCTCAGCATGTTAAGCTGTGCCTTCTGGATCTCCGCGTCCATTTCCATCTTTCTGACCTTCGCCGCTTGCCTTTTCTCCTGAAGCTCCAGTTCCTTCAACCGGATGGCATTTTTCTGTGCACGACGCTCGGCTGCCTCTTTCAACTCCAGCACATGAATATCCTCACGGAACGCATCTTGGACGCTGCGCTTCATCATAGTGTGAGCTTGGTTCTTGCTCGATTTGCCTTTTGTGTCGTCCTTGGACGTTCGTGCAGGTGTTGAGCTCCGTGAAGTAGACCGGCTGATAAGATCGTGTTGCACAGCGCTGGTAGCGGTGACATGAGATTGAGATGCTGTAGTTGCGTCTTCTGGCAGCTGGGCGACAGATGGTACAAGTTCCTGTCATGACCTGTCACGCCGCCCATGATTGGCCAGAATGGGAACAAAGACGCACCTTCGTTTCCTTGCTGGTATCTTCGCTACCATACGGATTCGTGCCACTATAGCCACCAGCTGGGATCGCAGCAAAGTCCCTTTCAAGACGATCCAAGTTCCAGTCCTGGCTCAGGGTTTCTAAGCCCGGATCAACGCAATCGAGGTCTGGTATTCCACTTCCATGGTTACTTTGAGCATCACTAACTTGCTCCTCGTCCTTGTCACTCGGCTTCATGAACAAGGCTGCTGCATGTGCTCCGAAATCTTGGCCCGCTGTCGATGTAGATACCCCCACAGGGTTATAGTTTGGCAACTCGCTCCAGAACGCATGTAGGTCATCCCAACATGGCCACTCCTCACGAATTCGCTCTGTTGATTATCCCTCTATTAGGCCTGAAGTATCGACTTCGGAAAGTGGACTCACCGATCAGATTGGCATGTTCCCCATCTGTCCGTTTCAGCCCTTCACCTGTTCCCTGTATCTCGCGGCTATATTTCAGATACGTCTTTTTTAGTCTGTTATCAGAGAGTCAGCCCGTAGCGATAGCCTGAATGCCAGTATACGTACCGTTGAAACTGTTGTTGGGTGGACCGCGCGAAGCGAGTGGGATCCTTCTCGTAGTCTTGTCGAATGGCTTCATCGTCGATGGTTTTGAAGACAGCAGCCGCCAGTACGCCGTAAAGTGCTATTTTGCTTTCTGAAGCTTGTACCTTCGACCGGCCCTCTGCTTTAGCCCCTGAAGTGGTATCACTGAAAAGTCGAAGGCGGAACTTCACATCGCATGTAAGATGTTCGATGGCACGTTGTATCCATGTCGGATTACTGCCCCATTCTAGCTGTTTTGGCTTTGACTCGGCAGGCTTGCTGGACTTCGGAGCCCTCTTTTTTCCAGTTTGGCTTGATTCCGAGGTGGGCTTCTTGGAGTTACTGGCCTTTGCCATAGTATGTGTGCGAGTGTATGACAAGGAGATGGTCGGGGAGAGCCGGAGAGGCTTGCAATAATTTTTTTCATTATTATGATTTTTTTCGTTATTATGATAATCTACTTGTCGATGACAAACCAGGGCCAAAAACAGAGAAGCAAAAAACAGCTAAAAACGATGCAAAAGCAGCTCCGGAGCTCCTTTCACATCTCAAAAAACGGACCTTCGATTTTTGGACCCCGGAAGTTCCCGGCTTCAAAAAACACTCTAAAAAACCAACCAGAAAACCAACAAAAAACCGCAACGTGAATCACCCTAATGGTCCCACTGGAAATTATCGTTAGTCGGATAGAGCCGGCTTTTAATGAGAGAACAGACGGACGAGAAGAGAGGCCCCACTATCTCACACCGAAATTAAAATGGCGATTGGCGCATTCGAAGGGGCCCCCGGGGCGGCAACGGTTAATCACCCTGCAGTGGCGGGCATGTGTATGCATGAATTGAACCTTCGGAATCAATTTCCACCACCAGGATGGCAACAAACGTTCATATAAGAACATATTGTTGCTGTACGTGCTTTTCATTTCTCTCTGTTATCGCACGGACACGAGTAGGACACGCGACCTTTGGTGGGAAGGGGGGTGGATGTATGTTGGTCGCGTTGGTGTGCCATAAGTTGGTTGGTAAAGTAAAATGAGGGCCTGGAATGTACTAGTCCTCCTTTTTTCGGATCTTTCGGATTATTCGGAATCATGGTGCTGCGTACGGGTACGGGACAGGGCAAGGGCAAAGGGCCGGGCCTTGGAGATGGATGGATGAATGGAAATGACCGTAGGTAAAAAAGCACGGAGAACTTGAAAGTCAAAAGAAAAAGGAAGGAGCGACTCGGAAAAAAGGAAAAGAAGGAGGATTGGATAGAGAAGAGAGAGATAGACTCGGAAACCCTTGAAAATGGATCGAGAAACCGTACAGTGCAACGAACCGTTTCGCGAGTTTGAGTTGAGTTGAGTGTAGGTGGAGGCTAATGTCTCAAAAAGTAAAAAGACGTGGTAGTAAGTTTGGAAAAGGGGAGAAATAAATTTCAGTTTGTTCATGATCATGAAATTCAATTTGTTGATCGCAAAGTGGGGGGGGGATTATGAATACTGCATGTTCCGATGTTCCTCTTAGTCCGATTCGAACGTGGTTTTTTACACCGTACACCGACTCAGGCGGGGGTAAGTTAATGCCAGTGTAACGTACGTATGAGTTGGATGCGGCTCAGGGCAATCATCACGGATCCTGTGGTGGCTTGCCCATTAATTGTCTCTTTAAATTGATTCGATCACTGGCAGGTGTGGCTGACCGTGTGGGGCGAGGGACCGAGGGTTATCCTGGGTTAGGTGGCCCTGCGTGACGTATTCTTACGAGGAGCTACGAGGAGTTCGGCAAGCCATTATCATATGGGTCGCTTCAAAGACTGCGCATTTGTCTGTGTGCGTACGGCAGCTGACATGATGATGCCGTTGTTGCACCGCAAATCGCAAATAATCAAATAGTAGAGTGAACTAGCCCTCAGAATATGATCCTTGGTAATCGGAGGGCGCAGCAGCTGTCAAACGACACTCGGGGGTGGCGATACTGTAATCACCCTACCCCGGGTCATTCATCCACCATCCCATAAAACGAATCGCCATGTTTTGAAATTCGAGTTATGAGCCACTTGGCACGCGGATGGACATGTGCATACCCATCACGTTAGTAGTGGCATCGGCCAGATGCCGTTCTCCGCCACCAATCGAACCTTTTGCGGGCAACCTGTATGTAAATGTAAAAAGCGATCGTCCGGACCGCCCAGCGCGATGGGGGTGCGCAATCACTCATACCGTATACACTCGGTCGGTTTTTGGAACATGCCTCGAGCGCCCGAAGAGCCAAACGCAGGGTCGATGATATACTATGTTTTGAATATTGAATGATGAAGCTCGATAAAGTTGTGATTGTAATCTCGGATGGGCGCCGCTCAGGGGAGAGATATCCCTTCACCGAATGGCTCCAACCAGACTAGGCTACCTCACGGAGGGTCGACTTGATCGCGGCTCGCTTCTACGACTATGTTTCATTTGGTATCTGCGTCGTTGCCCCCTCCGGCTGTGTGATGACATGGGAAGACTCAGGCTCGATACTATTCGTATAGACCCATTTGTCACGCGCGCTCACTCGCAAGAGAGAATCGAACCATATGGATTTTCGAAGAAACAGCGGTAGGATTTACTTGGACGTCCCTGATGATGGATTGTACACGGTAGGTGTCTGGATTCGCGTTTCGACTTAGAACTTCGCTTAATGAGGCCAGTCTTTGGTTTTCGATCTACCTCTGTCGATCCCTGCGTATCAGAGGGGAAGAACAGATGGGCCACCGGATGAAATGCCATGGGGTACCAAGTGGCGGGGAGGACGCGTGCCGAGATGACGCCCCAGGCGAGCCACTTGGATATGGAGAAAAGTGTAACACTGGACCACATGGAACTCGGATATGACAGAGGATTTGGCTTGGCTATCGCGACATCGGTGGACTTTGTTCGGGCTCTCAAGCCCGCGGGCTGTGCGTGCTGATCGTCAAGGCCAGGGCTGAGTATGTGACAATTGCTAACCTATTAATACATGGGGTGACACCCGAGCGACCAAACCGACCTATCCATATGGGTACTTACAGTAAACCAAACACTGCGAGACGCGAACAAAGGCGACTGATTACTGATCGTATAGAGGATGGATCCCTCATAACTTCATAAGTTGTCGAGACAACAACGTCAACGAATCGTGGTGGTCAATCAAACCCTCGACACTTCTCGTTTTCCCACAGCCTGAAATGAAACCGTGCATGAAAAAATGCATTTAAATAGCCACACTACAGTAGCACAATTCCTATACACGTACTGTTTTTCAAGTTGCAGTATACGGCTTTCCATCATTTCATTGTTCTCCTGGAGAGTCGAGATTTGGCGCTTCAACTCGCGTACATACATAGGGATGGCAGGAAACGCATCCAATATGTCCTGAATAACTTCGTCGGACATAAATGGGCGTGCGGGCCTAAATTCAGATTGTGCCGTCGCAGGGTTCTTCAATGCAGGAGGGCTAGGACGTCCATATTCTCGTGAAGGGGAATCTGGTCCAGTACAAGCTCTTTCCCGAGAACTCGGAGGGACCTGCAGAACATCCTCTGTGGAGGACGTAGCGGGGCGCTTTTTCGTAGAGGGGGAAATTATAAAACAAAAATAGGCATCAACCGTTGATTCTGAATTAAGGCGTCATCTCTGAGGAATGGAAAGTATAAGGGCACCTTGATTTGAGGGGAGGATGCTGATGCAGTCGGTGGGGCCGACATGTATACTGCAGTAGTCTGATCTTGTTTAACAGGGGCTTGCGCTCTGGGTTCGTGATCAGGAGGATCCCAACCTGGTGTTTTAATCAGCGCGGTTCAACAGTCGGACGTGATTACCTACAAAAGAAGCGGCAGTTGTTTGGGTCCTCCCAATGGACAGGGCAAGTTGAGAAGGATCTATTATCGGGTCGGGTCAGGGAGAAGTTTGGCATGACTCGTGGACTGACCTTCCAAATGAATGCGACCTGCCACTAATGCGGTGGACAACAGGATACCCGTGATCGCATAGAACAGCCTTGGCCATGGGGGATTGACCGCTTTCGATATTCGTCATTATACCTTCAAACGACGGTGAAGAAAGGTGGATTTATCATTGCATAGGAGACGGGCTCATGCGCAGCTGAGCTGCGCATCAGAATCGTGACTCAGCTCGCTCAGCGGGAAAGAACGGACGGGCCGCTGTCACCATTTTTGTTCTTCCCCCTTTCTCGAGTAGTCGAAACCGTCCACGGTGTCCATGACGGGTATCAGTGTCGAGACAAAGTACTTTCCGTCTTCGGGAGCTTCGTCGCCTGCGCTGGCACTGCAAGTGACGTGTCTGGTGGATTCGTATATGCTCTGGATTGGAGTGACGGAGGAACTTGAGGAGAATGCCAGTCGTGCCATCTTGCAAGGGCATCTCGGCAAAGACTGGGCGGTTTCTATGCCCCCATGGAAAGTGCGTAACTCACGGAATGAAGGAATAGGATGGCTCCAACGGGGGAACTTCATTTCTGCATTGCATCACCAGACACTGCCAGCAACGGGAAGCCAGCTGTTGCGGTCGTCGAGCTCGGACGTGGCCCTTTCGATAGCGAAAGAGACTGGGTGAGCAATTAATTGCGGGGGATAGACGGTATTTGATGAGAGCGATGATCTGCGGACAGCGCGACGATTTGGGAAACAGATATTTTTATCTGTAGATATACCTGTCTCGATGGGGGATGATTCCGGGATTCTTGTGCGAGTAGAGAGGGCACTGATGGATACATTGAGGGAGATAGAGAAGAAATAGATGTAGATCAGTCGGTTGTTTGAGACAACATCCACTCACCGTGACCACCAACATGACCACGATCATGTTCGTTTGACCCTTGGGCCTCGTTTCTCCGCCCGCTCGCATTTTTTCTCTCCCTTTTGCCGCGGCATTTTCTTTTCCCAACCCCTTAGTACCCATTGATCGTTATCCTTTTGGTGTCCGGTCGCCAGTCCTCACCGAATCGCCCAAGTAAGGTAGGACATGTCGGAACCTGAACTGGCCTACATGACCGGTGTCAACGACGACTTTGATCTCCCTCGCTGGCAGACACAATCTGCACACCTACCCAGTGACCTCCTTCCTTCTGCACAATCGTCTCATCCTGCAGCAAATCCGTCATATCTCTATCCAGTTCCACCGCCACCCGCTCAAACGTCGTCATCTGCCTCATCCAGAATCATAGCACCGCCTCCTTCAGTGCACCATTCTCCTTCCTCTTCCATCACAAGACAACCAAGGATTACTCAACTACTTGAAGACGATCCCCCCCTCTCCAACACCAGCCTTCCGTATCTTTCCCCGTCTCAGAACCAACTTTCTCGAAGCACATCCCTCGGCGCTGGTGCAGGCTCCGCACGGGCCCGTCGACATCATATGCCGGATGACTTAGAGGGTGCTTATAGCACTGCCAACACCAACCCTTCTAGCCATCAGCGACAACAAACCAACTCCTTCTACAATTCCAGCGTTGCCTACCAGATGACATCGTTCGGCGCGAACGCAAGTGATTCTGCTCAGAATCCACAGCCGGCCACAGGCGACACCACTTACCAGGACATGTACTTCAGTAGTTCTGGTGGTCAACCTCCCAAGCGCTCACACACTCAACATGATCCCAGTACCGCAACTCGCAGCGCCCGCTCGCCACACAGGACCAACGCCAACCCGTCTCTCCTCGACCCCTACGCCCAGCAGCAGTCACAATACTCACCCACCTCTGCCTCCTACACATACCAGTCCCCCACTTATCATGGACGTTCCCGTTCTCAAACAAAGACAGAGGCCATTACACCCCCTGCCTCGTCGCCCTATTCCCAGCCGAATGCGCCCCCTGCTCCTCCAGCACCAGTCTATTCCCCGTCGTACCCAATGGACACGGGCAGTCCTCATCTTCCTCCTTCAGCGCTTCTGACCCAACCACTGAAACAAAATCTTTCTCTTTCTACCCCGAGTACACCAATCGGGTTTCCTGTTCCCCAGCATAGTCCCGCACCTGCTGGCCCGTACTATCCTCAATCCCAGGATCAGCCCATGATTGTGGACCCCCCCGCGAAACGACGTGCGTCTGGTCTCCGACGGGTGCGTGATCAACGCGATCTTCACCCAGTTCAGGCTCGTCCTGCATCTCGGCGCATGGACGCGTCCGGCACGTTCTTATCGGTACAATCTGACATTATTTCTGTACTGTAGTCTATTTAATTCACCATCGCTTCTCTTATTGTAGCCCCTGCGTCAGCTGACCACCCACATCACCGATACCTACCGCATATGCAACCCACAATTCAAGTATGAATCGACGCATAACCCAAGGCGGGTACTCACAAAACCGAGCAAACCTGCGCACAACGAAGGATATGACAACGAGGACTACGACTATATCCTCTATGTCAATGATTGGTTGGGGGCTGAGGAAGGACACAAGTCCGTCAATGTCCTGCTCGGTCTTCACATCACCCTGAACAGTTTTACTGTCTTAGATATCTAATTCTCGACGTTCTTGGCCAAGGGACCTTTGGACAGGTTGTCAAATGTCAAGACATGAAGACCCATGAGATAGTTGCGGTGAAGGTTGTCAAGAACAAGCCCGCTTATTTCAACCAGAGTATGATGGAGGTTACCATCCTGGAATTAGTTTGTCTTTCATCGAGGCGACATTCTGCTTTATTGACAAAGGGTTTTTCAGCTCAATAACCAGTGCGACCCTCACGATGAACACCACATCCTTCGTTTGCGGGACTCATTCATCCATCGCAATCACTTATGCCTCGTCTTTGAGTTGTTGTCGTCAAATTTGTATGAGCTGATCAAGCAGAACCAGTTCCAGGGCCTCAGCACGCAGCTGGTGAAGGTCTTCACGGCCCAACTCTTAGATGCTTTGACAATCTTGAAGGACGCCAGGCTCATCCACTGCGATCTGAAACCCGAAAACATTCTGTTGAAGTCGTAAGTCGCCCCACTCTACAACTTATGATGTGTCACTAGAACTACCGCAGGTTACAGACGCCGCAGATAAAGGTCATTGACTTTGGTTCAGCGTGTCACGAACGACAAACGGTCTACACCTACATCCAGTCTCGCTTCTATCGCTCGCCCGAGGTATTATTAGGTCTACCTTACACTGCGGCAATAGATATGTGGTCCCTGGGTTGCATCGCCGTTGAACTTTTCCTCGGCCTTCCTCTCTTCCCTGGCACCAGCGAGTACAACCAGATCACCCGGATCGTCGAAATGCTAGGGTAGGAACTTCTACTTTACCGACCTTTGTGGGTTTGACCGACATATATGTAGGCAACCACCAGTATATATGATGGAAATGGGCAAACAGACTAACCAATTCTTCGATTCCTACGTGGACGTATATGGTCGTAAGAAGTGGCGCCTGAAGAGCCTCGAACAGTACTCTCGCGAGCACAACACCAACGAACAACCCGGGAAGCAGTACTTCAAGGCTACCACACTGCCGGAAATCGTGAATACGGCTCCTATGCCGCAGTTCAAGTCTGGGCGGCACAGTGCTGAAATGGAAAAAGGTCCTTCTATTCCCCATCCCTCGAATCTTTTAGTCGAACCAATATGTTGATCTCAATTCTTCAGAACTGAATAATCGTGCTTCTTTTATTGACTTCTGCCAGGGCTTATTGAATTTGAACCCTATCGAGCGCTGGTCACCTCAGCAAGCTAGGCTTCACCCATTTATCACGGGGGAGAAGTTTACAAAGCCTTTCGTGGTATGTTTCGATGATCTGTAACCTGCCGATGACTTTTTCACGCACTATATCAGCCCTCCGGTCACCCTTCACAACAGCAAGTGGTCACTTCGGCTGTTTCGCCAAGCACTACAACAGATCCCAAACGTCCATTTGGCGGGCTCGTTCCGTCTCAACCCAAGGGTACGCGAGCATACCAGGACGCCGCCTCTTACAACCAGCATCTTGCTCAGCACCAAGCATACACCGCTCAAGCCCAAGCCGCGTCCCAGGCCGCGAACAATGTGTTCCGCAACCCTTATATTACAACGCAATTACAGTCACAGCCGTCATCATCCTCCACATACCCTGCCTCCGCTACGGAGGCCGCGAACGCGTATTCGCAACCACCGCAACCACAACACTCGCAATATGCGGCGAGTTCACAGAGTCAGCGTGGCTTATTTGGCGCTAGGTCCATACATACTCACATGCCGTTTCACAGGACCGAGCAATACTGGCGGGGCGCCACAGCAGTCCTATAACTCCTCTGGGAGTAACGTTGCGGTTTCATCCCACCTGAACCCGAACCCGCCCTCGAACGCGTACTATCCCAACTCCCGCGCGCGCGCAAACACCATTAACCATATGGACAGGATTCCTCCCGCGCTTGCGCGTCTCCAACATATGTCGCAGGATGTGATTGGTGGGCGTAATGCCCTCACTCCTGTTCTCAATCGAGACGATGCTATCAAAGAGTGGGAGCGGCGACAGTCCGGCAAGGCCACCGCAGCGCAGCCATACCCGCAGCTGGAGTATCTACAACAACAGGCAGAGCTCGCAGCGGCATCTGGCATTACAAGCTGGCCACAGCCCGCGACGCGCTATCAACCAGCTCAAGCCTCGGGGCTCGCGCACCAGTATCACCCACCATCAGCTATTGTGGTGGACGACGATCGAAGGGACGCAATAATGTCAAATGTACGGGCGACTGCGCAGGGTCAAGGCTACATCTCGAACCCTATCTCAAATCCGCCTGCGGCTTACACTGGTGCCGCTGGTAGTCGATATACTGCGACCTACCCGCAACAGCCTGCAGGTGGCACCCAGTCCCAGCCTCAGCCGCAGCCACCAGCAGCGCAGCCACAGCCACAGCAGCAGCAGCAGCAACAACAACAGCAGCAACAGCAGCAACAGCAGCACAGCCCCCGCATCTCCATTCGACTCGTTGGACCGTCGGCCGGACATGGGAGGGCTGTTCGTGCCACTGCAACCGGATCATTACTCGACGTACACTGGTAGCTCGGTCGCGGGCGGCCGAAGCGCAGTGGGGCCGCCCGCACAAGCAGTCCCATCTTCTTTCTATGACACTGCCGTTGCCCAACAGACGAACGCTGCGTCGCAACGTAATCCATTCTCTGGAGATACGCCGTCTGGTGGGGGTGGCACGCCGGCAGGTGGTAGTACGAACGTGGCGAAGGACAGAAGAGGCAGCGGAATCGAGTTTTGGCCGCGTTGAGCGCCGCTCCGTTGTGCATTGCCACTGCGACTGGGTCGATCTTGTGCTACCGACGTACTTCACCAGTACCAACGAACATCTTTTCCATCTCCCCGTGCAGATTTCTCTTTCCTTTCTTCCTTCCCATTCAAGCTTTTTTTCTGTCCCAAACACATGCACTTAAGACCGTCCTCAATCTGCCCAATACAATGACCCATCCTCGCGGTTCGTGAAGTCACATTGTAGGCCTCTACTTCGGGGTGCAAATTCTTGCCGAATGGATGTCGGACACCATTCGCATCGCACGCATGTACGGTGTAGCTACCATGCAAATTTATATGTTTCGGCAGTGCAATGTGAATGCTAAATGGATAGAGTGGACTGCCGTCGCCATTTTCTTTGATGGCGGTGCCCGCCTAGCTTGTCTCAACCGTATCGGGGAGTTGTCCAAAAAGTTCTTCAACTTCCCATGCACCTGCCCAATATTGGATCTGACACACGAGGCCCGCCTTCTTGCCTTCATGCGTGATGCGATGTTCCAATGCTCTATGTCTGCGGCAAAATACTGCATCCTGGCTGGAAAGTATTGTTATCGTGGCGTCGGCTTATGGGCATGATGGTCGATACCTTCTGAGTCTCACAGCAGGGCAGAAATCATTCGAGCCATCTCCGACGTAGATGATGCGATCATAGTCCGAATTATGACGTTTGAGGAACGCATCGAGTTCTTGACCTGTAGAGAGTGTGCCTTAGTAACACGTGCGTATCGAACGTGGGCGACCCTGAAGTCCACCTTTGCAAATGTTGGGGTTGCAGCCGATCGGACAATTATGCTGTGGTCCGTTGGGATCGACGTGTCGCCTAAGTTTGAGCAGACCGGATTGATCCCACTCGGCAGGGTTGGTCACTATCTCAGTGAAGAGGTCCTGGAGCCCTTTTGCCTTTGTGCACATGATGTTAGGATTTCGAATTGAGTGAACAACGAAAGTACCTCTAGGATAGTTCGAATGTAAACAGTATTCGCGCTGGAAAGACAGAGGAATGTGGTCTGAGGCTTTGCCGCTGCCTTTAGTGCTTTGACGCCACGGATCATGGCGGGGTGCTAGTGGGTGTGAGGACGGGGGACAGAGAAAAAAATGCGCGGATTAACTCGCAAAGGGCATGATCCGGAGAGCTCCTTCGATGTCTTCTCTGGTGCGACCTTGCTCATGCAGCTCACGCAGACTTTGAGCACTTTAAAGGCATAAGTCGGTCAGAGAATTGGTCATGATAGGAAGTGTCAGAAGTGCGTTACACTAGGTCAGTCCACTCGTGCTCTTTCTTGACATTCTTCATCTCTCGACGAATATCTGGTGCCAAAACCTCAAAGACCCATCTATCCGAGTCTTGATCTGCCATAGACCTTCGTATGGGGGGGGGGGGGGGGGGGGAACACGGTCATTCTGAATGATCGCGTAAAAAAAACACATAGCGTAGTCACCAGTCAAAATCAAAGACTATAAGCTGTCGCTCTACCTGCTTGCCCATGGGTATTGTGTTGATGAGATCTATGAGAGGTTGATGAGAGGGCCGCATTATCGCTGATGGTGATCTGAATCACGTGGATCTCGCTTCGGGTCATGTGACGTAGACGCCTGAACTGGGGCAACGCTGGCGTGTGAGCCTCAACCTCCGTCCTCTATGGCCCTCTCAGAACAGAACTTCTCCGGCGCATTAGCAACATGGAAGAGTACGTGAGTTTACACACTCTATGGATTTCGTGTGCTCACACATTGCTCTAGATATCAACCTTTCCGAGCTGCAGAAGACCCTTGACGCACAGGGTATTGAAGTTGTCGAGAATCAGAAGGAGAGTGTGGTCGGAAGAAAGGCTTTGGCGGACAAAACCAAAGGTAAGGGTTATTTACCTCTGCTCCACAAATGCATGTTCCTAGTTTGAGTCAGATTTCAAAAAGATACCCGATGAAGAGAAGGTCAATGCTTTCAAGGGCTTGTTAAAGTGTGCGTCTCTGCCGCTAGCATATTCATGTTCACTTATCCTCCATTTTCGGGATACACGGAATACAGCGTATCAAACTGAGATTGATAACCTTACCAAACGCTCTAAATCCGCAGAGAGCGCGTTCCTCAACTTGTACAAGGTCCTAGCAGATGCGCCAGATCCCTATCCGCTTCTCGAGGCCGCCGTCGTTCGTTTTTTCATTCAACGTCAGGGTTATACCAACTCTCACCTATTGTTTTATTTAGGACCAGACTGTGAAGATTGCAGAGACCCGGGATTTAGAAGATGAGCTCCAGCGTGTCAAAGCGGAGAATGCTGAGTTGCAGAGGCGTGTTTCCGAGCTTGCAAATATAGATGCTGCAAAGAAGAAGGCTGAGAGTAAAGCGGAACAGCTGGAAGAGAAGGCAAGTCTGACTGACCGACCATGTTCCGATCGCGGGCTGACCTCGGGACTAGATGGACGTGGCAATTCAGGAGCAAGTTGCTCAGAAAGAGAATGAGCTCAATGCCACATATGATGAGAGGATGCGCAACTATGAAGCGAGGTGTGTTACAGGCTCTTTACTTTTCTGAGTCGTTATTGAAATTCCACCAGGGAGCAGGACTTGAATCGTCAAGTTTCTCTATTGAAGGAACAACTTCGTGATCTACGGGTGTCAAACGAATCAACGGAGGCAAGACTTTTCAACCAGGGCCAACGGCTCGGTAAGATCTCCTACCGAATCAGCGTTCTCACCTGACTGCTACCAGACCAGGAGGTGGTCGCAAAGTTGGCCGAAATGGATATGGTCGTCGCCGATCTGGAACGTGCAAACACTCGTGCTGCCACTGTCGAGCGTCGCAATGTGAATAATTTATTTTCTTGTTCGATGCTGTCTCAATTTCATGCATCCCCAAGGAACTTCTGCGTGCCGAGATCGAGTCGCTAAAGACCGGTAATGACAAGTCTGATCGGTAATTGCACGTCCTCCAACTGCTGCGCGTTCTCTTACCCGTCCTTCATAGTGTCAAGGACCTGGAGTCCCAAGTGACATCCTCGGAAACCGAGGTCGACCGTCTATCGCAATCTCTAAATGCACAAAGAGCCGCTGTCACTGCGGCTGAGACTAATGCTCGTAAGGTGGCGGAAGAGCACGCAAGAGAAGCTTTGAGCCAGGTGTGCCCTCAGAACTTGCGAGATTCGGGAGCTGACGTCATATCTATCAGGCACGAGAGTTAGAACAGCTGAGACAGTCGCTCAAGAGTTATGGTGACTACGACGAAATAAAGAGGGAACTTGAGATTATGAAGGTAGGGTAAGATTATGTGTTAGGTTCGACATCACTCATAGCATCGTTAGTACGTCGAGTTTGCTGGCCTCGAAGGCGACCTAGACGAAGAGGATGGAGTTGCATCGGATAACCAGCTGGGACTACAGCTTCCGAATCCAAACGCATCCAAGGCAAACGCCCACCCAGCCAATTCACTCGAGGCCCTTTTAGCAACCAAAAACAAGCGCATCCTCGAAGAATTGACCAAATTCCGGGTGAGTGTATCCTCTCTTTTAATGGTAGCTTTAAGTGCCAATTTAGCGCAGATCTTGCACGGTGAACTCGAAGCATCGCTCCAGCGCGCCAGGGATGACCTCGCCTTGACTACTTCCGAGTTAGAGAAACACCGAGAGCTCAACGAGCGACTTGAGTCGGACCTACTGAAGATCGAACAGCACGGACAAGGTCGAAACGATCAAGAAAATGGCGACGCAAATCCAGTAGAGGCTGGGGAGGACGATATCCTCGCCGGGCTGGGGCTTGAACTCGGTCTGACAACCAAGGATGTGCGCTGTCCTAACTATTGCCAATGCAAATTCTAATCCTTGCGATTGGTAGAAGGATCCTGTGGTACAAACGAAACCTATACCTTTCACATCTTCTGCCAATACATCCATTCTTCCCATTGTCACAAGCCAACGCGACCGCTTCCGTCAACGTAATGCTGAACTTGAAGAGGTAGGCATAAATCCTTGCAGTTTACGATCTTCTCTTCTAGTGTTCACCCCACTCGCGTAGGAACTTCGCAAGCAATTCCAAATCATCTCTGAATTGCGCACCGAGATCCGAAGTTTGCAAACGGATAACGTGAAGCTCTACGAGAAAGTCCGCTACATGCAGAGTTATCGTGAAAATACGCACTCGACGCTTGATCCCCTACCAGCGTCTTCAACACTTGCGCCGAGCGCGAGCGAGCTCAACAAATACAGCGCGCGCTATGAAGAGGCGATGAACCCATTCGAAGCATTCCGCGGCCGGGTACGCGAGTTCCTTCCTCTCCAATCCTATCGTCTCTGAATTCCCATCATCTTTGTGAATTGATTAAAGGAAGCGGCGCGTGCCTATTCGAATTTGAACCCGCTCGAGCGCGGTGTTTTCATGTTGACTCGTGCGGTGCTGGGTAACCGCCGTGCACGCAACGTGTTCATCGGCTATGCTGTCGGCTTGCACGTACTCGTCATGTTTACATTGTACGAGTGCACCATGTCGTCAGGCTCAAGCATGCCTGTACGGATACTAGCCAGTTCCGGGTCCGCGGTGAGGCACGCCTGCCTGCCTCGCCCGCCCTCGTTGGAAGATGATACAAGGGCGGGTCTGCTCCTACCAGGCAGAGCATCTTGATGGTAGCGTGTTTTGCATATATTACACATCGCATGGACCATGAGCGCGCGCACATACAAAGTACTGTAATGCCCTGTTTCGTCAGTGACGGACAAGGAAATAATCAGATATTTTCTCATTTATTAAATACTGATATTGTGCACGCAGAGGCAACATGACAATGTCATCTACAAGAAATATCTCATGCTCCATGCGATATACTACGAAAAAGCGATGTGTAACTGTAGTCAGTACTAAAGCAAGGCAGTGTCGGTGAGAATCCGAGCGCGTATATGACACTATATGCTAGTGGTTGAAATCAGCCGTTTACTAGACTCAGTCTATATCATAGGGGGAAATTCTGAGGCTGATCAGACGCCCAACGCCATTGAACACCGATATCCTGAACGGAGGAGTCAGTGTCCGCTCTGGCGGCGAGTGACGCCGTGTCCCTGTCCTTCCTGGGGAACGACGTCAAATCCGCCTGTGCCAAGATCGGCAGGTAAGCGCGCCGTCTCGTCCAAGGGGTCGTCGGACAAAATTGGCGTATTCTCCCCCTCCAGATCTTCTGACTCTATGAGCACCGGCGCAGTGGCGGAGCGTAAGAACTGCGGAGGCGCTACGAGGTTATTGAATAAGAACTAAGAGGAATCACGGTAAGAAACAAGACTAGCTGGCAGACAGTAAACAACGCACGGTGCCATAGACCAACAGGCCGAACCCGACCACTTGTAAGAGCGAGATGGGCCACATGAGCATCTCCCAACCGAGCAATAAGCTGACGATCCAAATCGCGAGCGTCCTGCACTGTATCTGTCAAGCTACGCGCCGTCGCGCTTACGTACTTGGTCACGCTCAAGCCGAAGAAGTTAAAGAGGGCGATTGAACATGCGATGACGATACCGGAGTAGAGCACGCTAGGCGTGTCGATGAGTTGGTGCCAGCCGCGTACGAGGTCGAACCATTGGGCGGCGGGTGAGGACGGGGAAGGCTTAATGAGCGGGAGGAGGGGCAAGAGAATGAGAATGGAGATCGTGCCGAAGAGGCCCTCGTAGCCGACAGCGAGAAGGGGTGGAACACTATATCGTCCCAATATCTCCTCTTCGATGACAAATTGGCTGGCCGTACTGAGAAGCGGAACATGTTAAATACATAAGGGTAAGATTAGACATTGTCGCTCACAATATTTGAGCAAACAGTATGAAAAAGACACCTGTACGGACACGTAAACTTAGCAGGAGATAATCAAATAGACACTTGAGCAAATACCGATAACGACTTTGGTGGCCTCGGGTTCGTCGATGGGCTCGTTCGCGGGCGGTCCAGTGGCAGGTGTTGGATCCAGGAAGTTCACAAGAGAAGGAGCCACTTGGTGGAGTGTGTCTTTAATAAGAGAACCACTGAACCCGACCAATGACACTCCCGCCATGACAGTCAGCAGTGAGAACCACCTGGGACACACGTTGGTAAATTAGAGCAGCATATATGAGGACATGTCTTACTGATAGAAAAACAGCCTGCGGTGCAGGAACACCACGGAAAAGATCCCAACGAACAGTACTAGTGCACCACGCGTCATTTGATAAATCGACACAGGGGTATACAACAAGCCAACGTTCATGAGCTGTAGAACCCAGTCGCACGTATACATAAGTGATTAGCTCAGGGCGCGCATTGGGGAGGGGAGGACAAGTAAATGTACGGACCGTAGTTCCGGTCAGATCACATAAAGCAGGCAGCCAGAGCAGAAGAACTCGCCGTCCCGTCAGTTTCTCCTGTGGAAACTTTTGGGATTCAGAGAGACCGTCGAGCATGTCGTCTGGCAATTCGTCGGGGAGACGAATGGACGATTTACGCCAGCGCGCCGATAAAGTGCTGTACAGGATTGGGATAAAGCCTACCCAACACGGGTGCCAGTGAAAACATCCATCAGAGTCCGAGACGTGGGGAGGAAAGAGGGCAAGGAGGACATACAGAGCATTTCTCCAACTGTGACGAAAGTCAAATGTGTGTGTGTGAGCCGGATAGGGGGGATAAGGAGAGGAGATATGGGTGGTGTCACGTACGAAACATCTGGAGGGTCTGCCACACTGGTTGTTCGTATAATACGTGGCGTTTCGGGTCAGGGTCATCACAATTCTCTACGCATTGCATATCCTGGACAGATTGAAGCATGAGAATGGGTTCGGACGGGGAGTAGAGGCCATTACCTGGTACTTCGACCAAAGGGAGTTGCAAGCACCCTGCAGCGCAAATGATTCGAACGGATTTAGTTTAAAAGGATATAGTGATACACACAGTAAGAATCATCCCCGTGATAAGGGCGGGGACGAGGAAACGGTTAGGCATGGTATGTGTGAGTGTGAGTGTAGTGGTACAAGACGGAGGAGCTACGGCTACCGAAGTCAGCCGATGGAGTCGAGCGTGTGCCGTAATCTCAGGGTGTACTGCCCACTTTCAAACAATGGACGAATGCTTGTTGTACATTTCAACTATGGACGTGCAATATAACATATGTGAATAGTCCGATGGAGTGTATAATAATATCGCGCATCGCTGGCGAAGTAAAGTGTCCTGTCCTTTCCCTCCGCCCCTCTATCACAACTTACGCGCACCGGGCGCACCTGACCCTGACGCTGCCTTCCTCGTTTCCCAGAATTCGAGCGCTTTACTCACTGTATCCAACGTCGGCTGCATGCCCTGAAAACATTTTATCATCAGACTGACAACCGCCAAAAAAGAAAGGACAGATAGACACACAGTTTGCACTCGTCCTCGATCAGCGCCCGCCATCTCCGCAGCCTTAATAATTGCTGCGATTTTATCAGGGGTCTTGGTCAGATAACCTGCCATGCGGGTCGCTTTTACCGTTTTTTGCGCGAGTGTAGTAGGTCCGCCTAGAGTTTCTCCAACAGGAGGATAAATCGCGGACCAGAACTGTCGCAGAAACTCGTTCGCAGCCGTCTGGCAAGTACGCATCTGCCTGAATATATCTTCCGGGATATCGACTTTGCGCTTGTATGCATCGAGTCGTGTCGCGACATTTTGTGTCATGGACATGAGCGCAGCTTCTGCTGCCGTGCGTTCAATCTTGGACTGGGAAAGGTGTGCTTCCCATCCTTCGAGATCGCGCCTCATTTGTTGCACCGCGGGGGCTAAGTCCACGGTCTATTGTTGCACGGGTTATACCGTGACTACAAAAGTAAACGGGCACGGTCTTACGGAGCGTGGAACCTGTTCAGCTGAAACAGCAGCACCAGGCGCTTCAAAGTAGCGCTGGCGGTCTTGCATCTCCAGCAAGATACCAGTCGAAGACTCTGGACGATGTAGGTCCACGAGGTCAATCTGCGAGTAGTGGCTATGTGACTAAAAATTACTCAGAATGAGAGCTAGTCGGCGTATTTGTCAAAGGAGACCACGCACATCATTGGCATCGCCCGTATCGACTCTTCGCCGTTTGTTACCGCCGTCCATGGATCTATAGAAATGTCTTCAGAACCCAAATGAGATGACGATGTATGCTAGACGCACATAGCGGACTTGAGCAGGCGTTCAGAGTGTTCATTAAACTTACGGATGAGCGGTAGTGCTCCACGCTGCTTGCCTGCCTGCATCGTCACTTCCTTCTCGTTCCCAGTCTACAGAGTTATTGTGAAATTAACACACGTGTGGAAAGGGTCGTGGAAGGTCAATTTTCGAACCTCTTCATGGTCCTCACGGGTTGCTTCAAGGTCTATGAACATGTCTACTTCATCATCACGCGGTTTTCTAGGTTCCAGTTCTAGTGGGAATATTATGTCGGCAGGACCCGCGGCAACAGAACGAGGGAAGCTCACCATCATCCGGCTTTTCCAGATACTTGTCGAAGATTGCGTCGTCTTTGACGACGTGTTGAGTTGCCGTGGAACGGATGGAAGCCCGGTGTGAATGGAAAAGTTTCGATTGAAAATATCGTTTCCAAAACTCCCCTTCAGTTAGCTGTGGTATCGGAGGTGAGACAAAGAAAAGTGCAGGTGAGTAAGGAAGACGGTACTTTGCTCGGCACATTCTCATCGTAAGCCTTGGCAACGACGGGATATTCATCAAATATATCGTGTACTAGTTGTGGCGTGATGACAATCTTGACTTCACCGCCCTCGACGGCCTGTGGTCTCGGGTCAACCAGTTGACCTGGTCTACCCTTCTTCTGCGAGTCGGAAGCGGCTTGCGCGAGCAGGAGATGCTACGATACGGCTTTACGTCAGGTATGACACGTCCCAGACGAATGTCGGTTGAACCCGCACCTCTCGACCCTCCCAAAATTCCGTCTCGGTGATTTGACCGCTCATGACCAATTCGCGATGAAGCGCTGCGAGCTCTGGTGTCTTGACCAGAACTTTTTTGCGTATGCGGAAATCGTTGGCCGGGTCGTTCACAGGTGTGCCTCGGGTACTTGAGACAGACTCGGCACGAGATGTCGATGGGCGCGACGGCGTCGGTGCAGAAGCATGGTGTGTGGGACCGTTACCGGTCGATGAAACAACGGGGAGACTTGTCTGCGGAGATTGTACTACGCCAGCCTCACGCGCGGCGCGGTTGTTGCTGATGATAGTCGTGAGCTGTGCCTTGAATGTCTCGCGCTCTGTAAGAGCGTTGGAAGAAGTAAACGTGAAATTGTGGCCATTGCTATCATTTTCGAGGCCAATTTTGAGGCGCACTTGAGCGGCGCCCTCCTTTGAAGAAAAGAGTGCTGCAGAGGCGAAACTGTCAAAGGGTGGCCCCGGAGTGCTAGAGGAGTATTCAACGGGGTGGACGCACAGGAGACCTCAACGTGGGCCACGCGCACGACAGGAGCCTTTTTTCCATCCTTTCCATCCTGAGTCCATTGGAGATGAGTTGAGGTAAGCTCTAGAAGCCCAGAGATTTTCTTGTACGAAGCTCGAGCGGCGCAGACCGTCGACATTCAGAACGAGCTCGTCTGGCCGCCCGCGTCTCCTCCCTCTCATTAGATAATCCGCCTTCTTGTCCTGTCATTGCTTCATGCTCGCGGCCCTTGCTACTCGGCGACTTCTAAGGCCTGCCATATCCCTCAGGGCACTAGCAATATCATCAACTTCATATGTCCCTCCAGCTTCCCTCCAAAATGTAGCAGATGCACCACCACCTTCCTTCCGCAGACCACCCAAAAAGACCAAACCTGTCTCCCCCTCGTTCTACACCTCCCGTGCATCCTACTACGACCAGCTCTACCAGCTCGAAACCGCCCTCCAGCGCTGCCGTCGTGCCCTCTCCACCCTCGAGCTCCTACCTCTACCGGCCTTCGCGCGCGCCTCCCTCCCACCAGCCCAACTTTTCTGGTTGAACCGTCAAAACCTGGCACCCATGTTCTCCAGCGCACTCACAACAGCGCGCTATCGCCGCATTATCGCAGTCCTAGCCGACCTGGAGGAATGTGCGCGCATCGCGTCGGCAGCAGGACACACCCCGCTCGCAGAGAGCATCAAGCCCGTTCTCGCGCTCTTCGAGCGCCACGACAAAGATAACGTCCTAGCGCGTGCCGTGCGCAAACACGTCCCACTTGATCGTTATGGCCGTTCGTACACCGTCGGAAAGCGTAAGGAAAGCGCGGCGCGTGTCTGGATTATTCCCGTTCGCGAACCTACTACCAACGACACCACAACCGCAGCCTCGCCCGTCTCGACAAGCAGCAGCAGCAGCTCAGACGCAGATCTCCTCGCACCAGTGGTAAACGACGCTTTCGCGCCATCGCCGGCTGCTGCGGTTTCGCGCGTACCAGTAATTCCGACGACAATCCTAGTCAACAACGTGCCGCTGAACAAGTTCTTCGCTGCAACCGCCGACCGCGAATGCGTCGTGCGTCCGCTCAAGCTCGCTGGTGTGCTCGGTGCATTTAACGTGTTCGCTATCGTTCGCGGCGGGGGCACGACTGGCCAGGCAGGTGCAATTGCGCATGGTATCGCTCAAGGCATCGTCGCGCATGTGCCCGAGGTCGATCCCATCCTTCGAAGAGGTGGAGCTCGTTCAATTTCTTTGCCCGTATCCATTCTCACACCTCTTTCAGCCAAGCTTATGAAACGGGATCCCCGGATGGTGGAGAGGAAAAAGACAGGCCTGGCCAAAGCACGCAAACGGGTAAGTCACCTTTTCTCAGTTCACTCTTCTCGTTCCTGACGACCTTTTTCAGAACGCCTGGGTTAAGCGCTGAACGCACTGATTCTGGACTGCTCGCTATCTTTTGCTTGTGGTGTATGTCTTTTCCAATTTCAGTCCTTATTGAGCCAAAGTATGGTGAAAAAGTCAATTTATGCAAATGCGCTCATAACGTAAAAAAAGTGATAATGTAGAAGCTAGGTAATATCAAAACATAAAAAATGCAACACGCGAAGTCCGCAAGCGTGACTCGGGCCACAGATAGAAAGTTCATTGGAAGTATAATTGTTGTGCCTCTGACTGGGCAAATGCGAGGTTGCATGCAGGACACTTACGTTGCCGTGTCGAAATGCGCATGTCAATACATGACTTGCAGAATGCTACCCGAGAAAACCCTTAATCATGAATGCGAAAAGTTGAGTAATGAAAACATACTGTGCAGGCACTTCGTGAGTATTGTTGAGCGCATGTTCTGCCTACATGTTGAACACTTGAGGATGCTCTGTAGATATTACATCAGACACGCACGGCCTCCTACCGAGATTCAAAACTGTTCGGAACTCACCATGCATTTATCTACCTCTTTCTGTAATTGAGCCTCCTTCTGTGATGACGGTATGGGTTTGTACTCTCCTGCCTTCCTCTGCCGCTCAATACTAAGATTCGCAACTGAGAAGGCCTCTTGAGTCTTCCTGAGCTCGGTCGAGAGTTCGGCAAACGCTTTCTTTCCGTCATCAATTACCTTCCGATACTGTAGGGGAAAGTCAGGTATTGTTAGAATATCACGGCTTCCAACGTACATGCGACACATTCGTCTCAAGTTCCGCGCGTGATACGCGAGCTCGAAATAGCTCCGTCTCCAGAGACATGGTGCGGTTCTTAAATCCCTCCGCTTTTGCATTGGCCGCCGATACAGATTGCTCCATCACCGTCTACCGATTACATGAGCCCTGACTCAGCGTAGAACGACATGTGTGCATACCAGCCGATTTGAGTTCGCCTTATCAACGTCCGTTAAGTTGGACACGTGCTTGAGGAGCTTTTCGTTGGTCCGCGCGAGGTGCTTGTGCTCGTTCTCGACAGCTTCCTTTTCGCGCATAGCCGCGAAGAATTTGTTGTCCGCCTTCGCTTTCTGCATCCCAAGAATGTGATGAATATTAACTGCGACCATATGAAATAGTGGGACTCACATCGAGATTTACTTTCATGACTTTCTCTTCAGCGGCTGCTAGGTCGAATACCTTACTGGCCACCTGTCCTTGCAGGGATTCCCATGCCGCCGATAGCTTTCCGATCTCATCATACAACGTAGACTCTGCGTCTGTATGCTGCACATCTTGCAGCCGAAAGGCCTTCACCTCCTCTTCTTTCAACTTCAACTGTTCCACAACTTGTCTCATATCTGGTGGTAGTTGTGAAGATTCTCCGAACGTTGAACGAAATTGAGCGAGGAGTTCATTCGCGGCAGCTAATTGTTGCCGAGCTTCTGCTTCAGCTCGAATGTAGTGGGAGACGTCGGGGTGCTGCTCGGAAAACGCGGCGAGTTGCCTCTCGAGATCGGAAATACGAGTTTCGGACGCTCTGGGATCTTGACATTATGTACATGTCCGAGCCTTGAAGCATGAGACTTACATGAGACGTTTCCTCAATTCTGCTACATCCCCAGAATTTTCCTTTCGGAGAAAGCCGACGAGGTCTTCGTCTCCTGCTTTGGCAGCGAGCAATAGCTTCAGTCGAGATACTTCCGATTGATAAACTTCTAACCGATTCTATGCTAAACTATCAGCATATCAATTGCGAATCAGTAAGGTGACAATTACATTGTAAGACGCGACGAGTGCTTTCATCTCTTCCAGAGACTGCCGCTTGATGAGCTGCGCCTTCACTTCGGTCAGTTCGGCATTCAGCTGCTCGCGCTGTTTGCGTAGCCTGCTTCCTTCCTGAATGCGTTTCTCTTCTGCGGCTCGACGCTCTTTCTCCCTCTGCAACATAGATGTGGTTTAAATAGCGCATGATGAGAAGTCTTCACGCACAAGTTCCTCATCGTTAGACTCAGACAGTGATGGGGTCTTCGGGTCCTCAGGAGCAGATGAATTGACTTGGGATTCCTTCTCCTTCAAGATGTACTCGAGTTGGGCAATCCTTTCGATGAGCGCCTTGTAAATTTCCGTTCCTGAGAAGGCATCGTTTGAGGGAACACTATGCTATTAGAAGGGTCAGCCTGGCTTTCCCGAATGCAAAACAATTATACAAACAGTCAGTATACGGTTGTCATGTCGCAAATTTTCGTTCAGCGATTCGAGTTCACGGATCTTATCTTCGCGAACTTTGGCAATGTCCTGCCATTCTTGTAATTCATCCGAAGTAGGGGTTACAGGAACGAGTGCAGATGTTGGCTGGTTTTAAATCAGACGAAGAGTGAATGTAAAATTAGAAACGCTCCCACCGATAAACTGGCC